>OY763894.1:5234448-5834448 GCA_963667165.1 Barbarea vulgaris | reverse complement strand
CTTATGATGTAATCGGATGAAATAGCATTGAGAAAATACCTTTGAGTCACTCTTTCTTCTCTGCATTCTTAAGGTTTTGCTATGGTTATCAACATCATGGAGGGCGATGAAACCGCGACTGAGGCTCCTCAGATATTTAGGGTTTGTAGCGAGTGGTTAAGAGAGATTGAGAGTGTGGATGAGACTAAAGTGTTGAGTGTTGTTGAAGAAATAATGAGAATGAGTTTCAAGGGTTAGGGTTAAAGCAAGTAGAGGAAGAGAAACGGAGGATGAGAACAGAGAGATTGTGTAAGGAGTTAATGAAGAAGACGAACAAATGAGAGGAGATTTTCGGATCGCGTTTGTGTTTCCGACGAGTGATTCTGATCCGGCGGCGAAGAGGAAGGTCGGAGTACAACCAGAGTTGTTGTTTTTGAGAGAGAGTGTGATGCAAGAAAGAGAGAAGCATAAGAGAGTGATAAGAGAGCTAAACGACGTCGTATCGATGAAAAAAGGTTCAGCTAATTTTCTTTTTATCGTTTTAATTTTATCGAATACTAGATTCAAACCCGCGGTACACCGCGGGTCAATTGTTTTAATAAAATTTTATAATTTGTTTTGTTTATTTAATATTTATAAACGAAAAAATTCCATTAAAAACCTATAAAGTAGCACACATGGCGGGTCAATTGTTTAAATAAAAATTTGTAGTTTTTTTTTTGTTTATTTAAAGTAGCACACACTTCTACACTAAACCATCGAGGTATTACACTTCCATATTAAACCGCCAAATTGACATTTTTTCTAGTTTATACCTTCAAAGTGGTGTTTTGTTTCACACGATATTTCTAATCCCGGAAACAATTAACACGAACAAATTTTTAATTGGAAAACGAAACAAAAAGCCATTTTGAAGGTTTAAACTGGAAAAAGTTTCACTTTGACGGTTTAAAATGGAACTGTAATACCTTGAAAGTATAATTAAGAAATGTGTGCCACTTTGGAGATTTTTTATGGAATTTTCCCGTTTATAAAATATAAAAATTGACCCGTATATACGGATTATTAAATTTTTTTTTTGTATACATGGATATCACGTTCAAAAAATAAACAAAAAAATATATATATAAACAGTAAATAAACAAAAAAAATTGTAAGCTAAAATTATATGGAAGAAATACAAATTTTTAAACCATTATACACATGAGGTTCACTCTTCCAACCTATATAATATGACTTTGAACCATTGCCAAAAAATTTTAGTCAATGTGGGATGTTTAAATTATTTGAACTAAAGAACTGGATTATACCGAATAAATTTTTTTAAATTTGGATGTCTGATAAGTCAAGTTTTCTATTCGTATTTAAAATCATTTGTATCTTTTTTATTATATGACTCTAAACCATTATCCAAAAAATTTAGTCAATGTGGGACATTGAATTTTTTTCACTTTGACGGTTTAAAATGGAAGTGTAATACCTTGAAAGTATAATTAAGAAATGTGTGCCACTTTGGAGATTTTTTATGGAATTTTCCCGTTTATAAAATATAAAAATTGACCCTTATATACGGATTATTAACTTGTTTTTTTGTATACATGGATATCACGTTCAAAAAATAAACAAAAAAAATATTTATAAACAGTAAATAAATAAAAAAAATTGTAAGCTAAAATTATATGGAAGAAATACAAATTTTTAAACCATTATACACATGAGGTTCACTCTTCCAACCTATATAATATGACTTTGAACCATTGCCAAAAAATTTTAGTCAATGTGGGATGTTTAAATTATTTGAACTAAAGAACTGGATTATACCGAATAAATTTTTTTAAATTTGGATGTCTGATAAGTCAAGTTTTCTACTTATTCGTATTTAAAATCATTTTTATCTTTTTTATAATATGACTCTAAACCATTATCCAAAAAATTTAGTCAATGTGGGACGTTGAATTTTTTTCTTCTTTAATTGAGTAATATATATCCGTTTTCAAAATTTTGAATCATAATATATGCAGAAAAAGTTAAAATTTTATTAATTCTTTGTATTATATAATAATTCAAAATAATTTGAAAATAAGATCTGAAAAAGTGTTAGGAGAAGCATAATTTATTATATTAATATTGCAATATTATATATGGAAATAAATGATGAAGAGGAGAAAGAAAAAGATGTAAAGGTATGTTTGGATACAAAGATAGAATTATTTCTTTTTAGTTTAATTTTAATAGTGTTTGGAAACACCCCTTAAGATTGAGTCTTTTTGAATAGTTTAGTAGATAGTAGATGTCCGTTTTAAAAAAAATTAATCACAATATATGCAGAAAAAAATTAAATTTTAATAACTATATATGTTATATAATAATTTAAAATAATTTAAAATAATTTAAAATAAGATCTAACAAAGGTGATAGGAGAATTATAATTCATACTATTAATATTGCAATATTAAATAAGGAAATAAATGATGAATAGGAAAAAAAAAAGATAGAAAGTTGTGTTTGGATACAATGATACAATTATTTGTTTTTCAATTTAACTTCTATTGTGTTTGGAAACACCTTCTAAGATGAGGTCTTTTTTAATAGTTTAGTAGATAGATTTCCAAAGAAACAAAAATATAAATGTTGATGAAACCAAAAATGTAACAAATTGCTAAAATTTATTAGTATCTACAAAATTTAATTTATATATTTTATATCAACTCTTCTATCCATCATTAACTCTTAAGTATCAATTATAATTAGTTTATACAACATGCCCAAAACATTTTAACAAAAACAAAAAATGCCGCAACACAAGTATAATATTTTTTTTTTTGTATTTTCTTATTTAGAGTATTTTTTCCTTTATAGTTTTATATTTCCTTTTTTTTTTGGGGTCAACCCTCAGTTTCCTTTTCTAAAAATTATTTATCAATTTAAACCCCCCAAAAAAAAAATCTGGCCTAACACGATTCTAAATTAGGGTTCATCAAGTCGTAGTAATGTCGGCAAAAGTTACAACAACTCAATCAATCCACGAGACATCGATTTGTTAAAAGCAAGGGAATCAAATTAGGGTTCAATCAGAATTCGAGGATTAAGGAGATTTTAATGGGTATAATTGCTTCAAAGGGAGATAACAATACACCATTGTTGAATCTGTGCCACGAGAGAAAGGAACTGATCAAAGCAGCTAGAGATGCTCGGTATCACTTAGCAAAATCTCATCTTCTTTACTTCAAATCTCTTTTAGATTTCAGCAACGCTCTTACTCAGTTCGTGCATAAAGAATTGACTGTGATTCCGTATTCATCTGATGACGACTCTAGTAGTGATCTGATTTGTTCTGCGTTAGATTCGGATTCCGACTCAGATTCTGGTTCAGGTTCTGATTTTTTGGTCTGTGATCAATCTCAAACAGCTCCGTTGAGCAACCATGATGATCAGAATCCGCAAAAACCTGTGTGTGAGGATGGAGCTTGCGGCTCAAGAAAGGGTATGGAGAAGTCAAGAGAAGGTTTAGGGTTTGAGGAGAAAGAGTTTGTGAGTGCTCCACTTGAAGACGACATGAGAGGTTCGCAAAACTCCTCTTCTGTTCCGCAGAACACTTTCATGGGTCATGATATATTCGGTTTGTACGATTCCGTGGATAATACGCAGTGCGTTTCTATTGAACCGGAACCGGATCAGAGAGATGAGTTTGAGAGTGATGGATTAAGAGAAATTAGGGAGCGAGAAGGGATTCCTGATTTGGAATCTGTAAGTGATCATAATAGTCTTATAAGGAAGAATCAAAAGAAGAAGAAGAAGAGTGTTAAAGAAAGCTCTTCAGCTTCAAGTGAAAGTGATAAGAGACATATTGAAGCAAAGACTTGTAATGGTCAAGTTTCAGATGAGGTAGATATTTCTAATGAATCTTGTGAGCTAGAGACTGAAAAAACTCCAGAGATTGTTATTGAAGAAGTGACAAAATCAGATGAGGAAGTTTGTGATGAAGCGAATGAGTCTTCTTCTTCTTCTCTTTCAGAGTCATCTGGTTCGGGCTTGAGTGATCTTAGGAATGTAGTTAAGAAGATCAGTTGTATATGCGAGAAAGTTGTGAGTAATAATAGTGAAGTCTCGGAGTTGCTTGAAGTGAATAGAGTTGTTCATCAGGAACTTTTAGGATCCCAGTTCAAGGGATTTGCTTCAAGGGTACTTCCTAGTTCAAGGAATTCGATGCGTAGTATGCTGCTAAAGCGCGGTTTACGCGCAGATGATATCGTGGGTTCACTCTCCATGTCATTAGAGAAGCTTTATATGTGGGAAAAGAAGCTTTACGCGGAAGTTACAGTTGAAGAAAAGCTTAGGGTTTGTTATGACAAAGGCTACAAGATTATGAGAGATCTCGATCAAAACGGAGGAGAACCGGACGAGATTTACGAGGCGAGAGCTGTTGCTGAACTCCAATTATCAAAGGTTGATGTTTCGGTTAGGGCAGTTGAATCGGTTTCAATGAGAATTCATAAAATAAGAGACGGAGAGCTTTACTTTGAGGTGATTAAGATCATCAATGGATTCAGAGAAATGTGGAGATTCTTGGCGAAAAGTCACCATAAGCAGTTTCTAGCAGCTGCGAGAAGCAATTCTTGTGTACACATTGTTAAAAAAGGATCGAGCTCGAGGAAAGCGTCGCAGAAGGTGGAAGATCAGATCAGAAGCTACAGAGACTCTTTGAGAGGTTACATTGATGCACAGAGAGGTTTCGTTAAGTTCTTAAACGAGTGGCTAAACCGAAACATCATGGAGGATGATGAAACCGCAGTAGAGGCTCCTCAGATATTTAGGGTTTGTAGCGAGTGGTTAAGAGAGATTGATAGTGTGGATGAGACTAAAGTGTTGAGTGCTGTTGAAGAAATGAGATTGAGATTTCGAGGGTTAGGGTTAAAGCAAGTAGAGGAAGAGAAACAGAGGACGAGAACAGAGAGATTGTGTAAGGAGTTAGAGAAGAAGACGAAAGAAGTGGAGGAGATTTTTGGAACGGCGGTTGTGTTTCCGGCGAGTGGTTCTGATCCGGCGGCGAAGATGATGGTCGGAGTAGGACCAGAGTTGTTGTTTTTGAGAGAGAGTGTGACGCAAGAAAGAGAGAAGCATGAGAGAGTGATAAGAGAGTTAAACGACGCCGTATCGATGTGTTTGCAAGAGTGTTTGGTTCCTGTCTTTGAGGGTTTGAAGGATTTTTGTTTTGATAATTTTAAGGCATATCAGAACATTGGAATCGTTTCCACAGAAACTCTATAATTGCGTTAATCATAGAAATAAATATGTAAAGAAAAATATAAAGATGCGTTGATGATGCATCAAATTGTGTACATAATAAATATTTTAATGATATGGACTTTGAATGTTTGTGTTAGTTCTTCGGTTATTTCTAGTTATTGATCGTGAATCGGTTTTGGTAGAAACAAGTCATTTGTTTTTCTTTAATTACGTAAAGTAAGTGGTTTAAACATAGGCTCTGATTGGTAAACAATGCATAATTGCTTAATTACATAATTGTAGAATAAAAATTGCAAATTGAAAAGCTGTAGAATGAAAATTTGCATAATCAAAATTTTGTGTGATTGGATATCATGCATAATGAAATAAACCACTAAATGCATGTTTATTTGCATAATGACTTTTTACTTGTAATTTTTTAGGCAAAAAACAAATCTTGCGTTTTTGCCTAATTGTCTATTATTAGGCAATTTTTTGTGATTGGTAAAATACTTGCATAATCGCATTAGAAAACGCAATTAGGCGATTATGCATGTTACCAATCAGAGCCATAGTTTGAATTTTGAATATGTTAGGGCATCTGTAAGGGTACAACTTGTAAGGGTGTTCTTAGTGTGAAAAAATTAATAAAATAATGTAAGAGGTTTAGTTTAGAACCAATGTTAAATGAGTTGATTATTGGTAGAACCTGTTTCTAAGTAATATTTTAATAATTTAATAATATAAAACATATAATATTTTTTAAAACTTAAAAGATAACTTTTAAATTGAAAACATGAAAAATTTATATTAAAATTGATTTGAAATTAAAATGAAACACAAAATACAATTCCAAATTATTAGGAAAAAAAAAAAAATTCGGACCCAATCCCGTGCTGTCACGTGGCAACAACACTGAGCTTAAAACTATTCTGCCGAAAGAACTGTTCTTAGCCCTGTTTCACACTGTTCACACTTTTTATTAATTTAAAATGCCTTAGAACACATGTGATGTTATACCGATAATGATGCTCTTAGATCGGTCCCAGAAAATCTGATCAAAATATTATTATTTTATTTGAATCTTGATCTTGGTTGAATGATGCTAAGTAGAGATAATTAATTAGAATCAATGAATTGACCGTGTCAATATTCAAGATTCAATGTTCTTTCTACGAACCCGGTTCATTTTGCGGTTGAGGTACATGCATTCATTTTATTTATTTCGAAGAAAATAAACCAATATTGAGTAAATTATGGATAATGGCCGTGATTATCCAATAAGGAAGAGATTTGGTTAGATTGTTTTCAAGAGTAATAATAAAAATAAAAGCATGCAATAAAACAGGCAGACCAAGTGGAATATTCTGTCTACCACATCGAAGTTTCAATCAAGATGATATAGGTTAATGTCTTCCAATAAGCGACAAAAAATCTGGATTTAAATAATTCATTATCGCACCCCAATATCACTATAAACTTGTGAACGTGTTAGTTATTTCGAGACTTTTCTCAGCTAACTACATCGAGGAAAATTAACTTATAACTTCTCACATTATGGCTCTAGTGGTAAAAGTTTATAAGAAAACAAAACACAAAAAATTGGTTCCTATTGAAAAATTTAGCTATCGGTTGGTTTAACCAAAAAAAAAAAAAACAATTGAGTTATTTCAATTCTAACAAAATAGAAAATCAAACCATACTACTCTAATGTTTTCCAAAATGAAAATTTCACACACACGCAAATGAAAACCAAAACCGAGACCAATCTCGTGTTTTTAAAAAACTTAAAAAAAAAAAAAGATTTAAGAACTTTCCTTAATATACAACTAAAAGTCACTTGGCTAAGAAAGTCATCGCAACTTCACATTCAAAATTACTTTATATTCCAACAGACGAATTTACCCTCCATTCTTCGCTTTTCACACTATGCACATCCTCAATAAAAAAAAAAAAGACATTTATAACCCTTAAGTAAGCTTCCAAGAAGATACCAAAAACTTTTTAAAAGATCTTTTCTCTCTTACCTTCCTCCATTATCTGTACCTTAGTTGGCTTCCATGGATGTTCCTTCTCGGAAATCCCAAATTCTCTCTTCCTTTTTATTTATATAACTCCCAATCTCATTTCAATACCAAACAACCTCACAACCTCACAACACAAAACCCATTTCTCAAAATAATTAATTTCAGCTCTAATGGCGTCTTCTAAATCCCCAACCAGAGCAACACAACAAAACCAAGAACCCACTTTCCACGATTTCTTCCCAACAATGGCTGGGAAACTCGGTGGAGAAGGTCTAATCGAAGAGCTTTGCAAAGGGTTTGAGCTTCTGATGGATAAAGATAAAGGAGTGATCACATTCGAGAGCTTAAGGAGAAACGCATCGAGTGTTCTTGGTCTTGGAGATCTAACGGACGACGATGTTCGATGTATGATCAACGAAGGAGATTTTGATAGAGATGGTGCGTTGAATCAGATGGAGTTTTGTGTGCTTATGTTTAGACTTAGTCCTGAATTGATGGAAGCGTCACGGTGTGTTGTCACGGAGGCAATAGAAGAGGAGTTTTCCGATTTTACTCACCGCCGGCACTAATAGAGAGAACCTTCTGAGACTTTGACTGAAAACAATTCATATGTTCTTTTTATTTTTCTCTTTGATTTTCTATTATTGTTGCGGTTCATAGAAATTGTTCGATTTGATACTGATATGGAAAATTATTGACAAGAAAAAAATGTAGTAAAGGAAAATCTTAATTAATTCAATTCTTCTTTTTTAAAAAAATTAATTAATTCAATTCTTCATTCAACCATTTTTTATTATATAGGCTTTCGCCTTGTAAACATAGTTAGACTAATAAATCACTGACCAAAAAAAAAAAAAAATGAAAAAATTAACCTTGTTTGACAAAAAAAAAAAAAAAAAAAAAAAAAAAAAAAAAAAAAAAAACCTTTGGAGTAAATTTTTTTTTATAAATGTCACGAAATTTTAGTTACTTTTGACAAGAAAAATCAGTAGTAGGTTTGTTGAGGTCGGGAAAAATTAGTAATCGAAAAAAGGACGAACCGAACCAAACCAAAATTAGCTGATTCGGTTTGGTCTTTGTTAGACCTTGAAAGTTGAAACCCGTTTGGCTATCATTTTCATAAAAGCTTTTAGGTTTTGGTCCGGTTCGGTTATGATTGAATGGATTTTGAATTAAATTTCAATCATTTTTGTTTATATTTTGTTAGCATATTTTAAGTTTGAATCTGTATCTCTTTGTAAAGCCGTCTATTTATTTGTTGACATTGAAACTTATACGCGGAGGATTGTAGTCCCTAAAAAGTTAATGACACCTTTGAATTATTTGTTGATATTCCATCTGTGTATTGAATTTTATAACAGATATTAAGGAATTTGTATTCATAAGAGGTTAATCATACTTTTCGTTGCTAATGTTATTTTCTTCTCTTTTTACCATCGACTTTTTCTATAGTGAAAAACACGTTAAAAAGATTTCCATTTTTTTGGTTAAAGAAGCCTGAAGACATCATGGAGGAAATCAACTTCATAGTGACAAAGAAATTAAGTACATAAAAAAAAAAAATTACTCGTAGATTACTTTTTGCAAAGTTGAATGAAAAAAAACCCATAAACCCCAAAACCAAGAATCGAACTGAATATACATTATGTTTTTTTTTTAATATGGTTTTAGTTTTTATAAAACTGACAAACCTTATCATTTTGGTACCAATTTATATTCTTAAAATAGTTCAAAATACTATTACATAGATTTTATATTACAGGCTTAACAGACTAAACTATAAATGGATTGTAAAATCCTAAATACGGTTGTTTTAGTCGGAAAATGTTTTAAAAGTAAGACTTCTCGAGTCCGAATTGCAATCAAAGTTCGAAAATTTAACCTGTTTGTCAAATACCCTTTAATTTAATTTCTAACAACAATAATATATGGATACAAAAATTAGATCTGCGCACATAGGAAAAAAAGGAGGATGTATTTTGTAACAAACGTTTGAACACATCACTCATCAAACTCAAAGTCCACATTTAATTATTACAACTCTGAGTGTAGTTTCAACTTTCAACCACCTGATCATAAATCTACTTTTTTCATTAGTTAATTTTCTTTTATAAAGCAAATATGGTTGCACATTGCGAGTGATTCATCATGTAGGCTAATGCGTGTAGCCATGCAGTTCCTGAAATCCTGCGAAAAAGACCAAATCATGCATGTACGTATCTTAAGCGACACTTCGGTCAATAAAGCTATAAAAAGCCGATTACTTTGTTTACACGAGATATCAGCAGAATTAGGGTTGTGTTGATCTTTATAAAATTAAAGAGGGTGAAAAAGCGAAGCATCCTTGAAACGCAAGCCAACTTTGGCATTTTATCATTATCTATTCTTTTTTATATTGAACTGTTTAAACATCATTTTTTTGTTTTATTTTGTTGGTTAAATCTTTTATTATTTGAATATTTTATCATCTAGCTTGTTCTTCGAAAGAAATGTTGATGAAAATAGCTAGTTATTACATCCAAATTCCAAGATATGATTTTTCAGATCCCCAAGCAGATCTCATCTATACAATTAGCATTATTGTTAAACTTTAGTAATTAACATACATATTGATTGCCCGTAAATTTTTATTTTACATGTTGAATCGTCCGAAAAAGTCATGAGTGAATCTTTAATTATCTTAACAACTAACACTTGAAAATGACATATTCGTAAACTAGTACAAAATACATATTTATATGGTCCAAGCCTTCCCATGTCTATGGTCCCGAGACTGAGTGAACACAGAGAGTAATTAATTTTACTTTTTTTTTTCTATGTCGACGTTTTACTATTAGTTGGAAATGAAATACACGAGTAGTGAAACTAGGGGTTTGAAAATAGTTCATTGAAAATACACAACTCATTATCCATTGAATTTAAAAGTTAAATGGGTAATAGGTTAACCCAATTTATTTAGTTAAATGGGTTGGGTCAACCCGTTATCCATATAATTTTATGGATTAATAGTTCAAATGGATCAACCTATTTAAATAATAAATTAATTAATTAAAATAATTAAATTTTAATTAATTAATTATCATAAAATTAACTAATAATTAATTATAATAAAAAAATAAACATCTTCGTCATTATCATTATCATCATCACCATCATCATTATCATCATCATCACTACCATCATCATCATCATCACTACCATAATGGGAAAATTACGGATCCGTTTTTGGCGGAAAAAATTACGGATCCGTTTTTGTCAGAAAAATTACGGATCCGTTTTTGGCAGAAAAATTACGGATCTGTTTTTGACGGAAAAAATTACAAAATCCGTTTTTTGCGGAAAAAATTACGGATCCATTTTTGGCAGAAAAATTGTGGATCCATATTTAGCATGAAAATTATTGATTTGCATTTTTGGTGGAAAAGTTATTGATTTGCATTTTTGGTGGAAAAATTATTGATTTGTATGTTTGGTGAGAAAATTAAGAGATGGTTAAAATTGGTTTGGTTCAATTAAATTAAATTAGATTGAAAATTGGTTGACTTATTTAAATGGTTATAAGTGGTTAAAATAAATAGTTAAATGGATAACTCATCAACTCATCACAAACCAACTCATTTAACCATTTATCCACCAACTCATTTGACCCATTAACCTATTAAGATCAAAAGTTTCAACCCATTAGAATTGATGCGTTGAATTGAGTTAGATCAACTCATCAACCTATTACCCATTTTGACACCCCTAACTAAAACCATGATTATTCAAACGAAGGAAACAAATCGTATGCGATACTAATTTGATATGATGACCCGTCAAAATTTATCTAGTATCACAACTATTATTAAATTATACATCTATCGTCAAAGAACGTACACTTGTAATTTTAAACTATCTGTTACTGTTGGAAATTAGAATCATAGTCGTAGTTTTATGCTTTGCTATGGTAGAGAATTAAAAGTCAAAAAAATAACAAAAAATAATAATGACGAGAGTGATGATGCAATGAGCTTGAAATAGGAATATAAAAGAGCCGTCGAGGAAGAGATCCGATGGCTAGATTGTCTTCATCGAATATCGGACGGACAAGATTTGTTGACCCTACACTCGGTCAATTTAATACCTACTTGGTTGTCTTCATGGGGCTCGGTCCATATTCGTTGACTTATTCTCTTAAATCCTTTTCTATAAATATCTCATCGGTAGATTCGTAAAAAATATGATTTCAAATTAGTTGTGAATTATGTGCTGGCTTTGCATTTGCTGTAACAAAAATGAGGTCCAGTGATTGGTATGGTAAAAAAAATGTTGAACGATAAAACAATTTAATAACAATTAGCTAATTTGAAATAATTTGTAGTCTTTTTAACGATTCAAGCAAAAATGATTTTATATCTTTACTTTACTTTAGTTGAACTATAATATTTCGTTTATATATAACAAAAAATATTTGTTTTTCTCGTTTATAATTCTAGTTATTCTGTTAACTGAAACATGTTAGTCACTAAACATTTATGTTAAGATTGATGATATGTTGTTTAATCATTACAATTTGAATAGATAAACATCATAATTCTTGTTTTGAAAAAGACATCTTCTAGAGAAAACAAGTAAGCAGAAAGCTCACTTTTTTTTTGTTTTGTAAAAAAATTAAAAACAATTTTGAGGGAAAACGAACATGATGATGATGAGCGTGACAGCAACATATCATCATTATTATGTTATTTTAATTATTTAAATTTTAAAATAAAACCAAAGTTTTAATTTCCCGCACCAACCCCACCTTTCTTTTTCTATCCTCCAATACCAAGACCAGGTGCCCCAACGACGACGTTTCTTTATTGAACACGTCTACCCCTATAATATCCGAAAATCTCAAAATTGCCCCACTAGTTGTTAGCTAATAATCAGCAGGACCTGACATGATAATTTTGTTGTTTCGTTTACTTTTTTAACCAAAATTATGATTATGCAAAATCATGATTAATCTTTAACATTGTACAATTGCAAATTTAATTACAGTTTATATCATTTCACTAATATTTCATGATTATTGAGTAAAATTTAAGTTTTGATTTTTAACAATTAAAATCGTATTTTACGGCTACGATATTACTAAATATGTCTTTTGCATTATCTTTAAAATAGCATCATAACCAAAATTTAAATTTAAATTATGAATAGAAACGTATAAAACAAGTAAAAATAAGTATAATGCAGTTTTAAAATGTGTATATACATAATATTATTGTTAATTATAAGAATCGCCGCAGGACGGGACATTCATTATTCAAAATCTCAGACGGAACTTTAAACAATATATGGATATGGCCATATGGGGTATGTTTATAAATCATCAATGGGTGGTTAAATTTACAAAAATATAAACTATGGGGTGAGATTTAATTTGACCAAAATTTAAGGGTGTTGAATTTAATGGAGTTTTAAATAGTTTATGGAAAGAAAAAGAAAAGTACGGAAAAAAAAAGGATAAAGAAGACAGATCATCTTCTCGACCTCTATATATACGCTTTCTGCATTTTCGGATCGTTGAGCATCTCTCTATTTCCATAGCAGAAGAACTCAGAAAGATTCTCGATAGAAACCAACTTACTACTTCCATGGCGACTAAAGTGTATATCGTGTATGTTAAAGTTTCTATTTTTCTCTTCCTCTTTTTTTTTGAGCTAATCGATAGGTTAAGCTGTGAAGTCATTCTTCTCTTTTTGATTCACTTCAGTGACTTGATTTGGTGTTAATCAATGTTGATCGAAGAATTTTGCTATGGTTTTGTTGATTACTCTCTGCTTTGGCTTCGATTTGGTTCTAATTTGTGTAAATTTATTTACTTTGTGATGATTTGGTTTGAAACTTTACTTTTGGGATGAAGCAATTTGCTTTATATGTTGTTTCATCGGTATTTCGATTCAATTTTTGGATCTCTGATACTGAAAGATTGAATTTTTTTTAATGGATTGTGATTTAGCTGCTTATAAATTGCTTGGTGGGCTTGATCTCAATTTGACTTTGAGTCCTTTTGACATTTGCAGGTACTACTCTATGTACGGTCATGTGGAGAAATTGGCAGAAGAAATAAGGAAAGGAGCTGCTTCTGTTGAAGGTGTTGAAGCCAAACTATGGCAGGTGATTATATATTGATTACTACTTTGTTCTCTATTGCATTGTCTATGTTTCAGTGAGAAACTATGTTCATGGATATAATTGGCTATGAAGTCTACAATACTAGGATTTGAGTCTAAATGTAGAAGAAAGGATTAGACTTTCTAACATTAGCTTACAGTATTTTTGGGTCATTGCCATTTCCAAGTTTCTTAATTTTTGATTCTTGACTGCTGATTTGCTTTGCAAGTTTTTAGTCTCATAGAGAGCTTCATTACTCTTGTCTGCGTTGTTTACTCGATATATGGCATTATGTATTCAGCTTCACTGACTTGATTAGGCTAAAAGGGAAGGTTTCATTTACGGACTCGAGATTTTGGATTTCTTGCTGCAACTCCTTTACAATAAGATGTGGTTGCATTTTAGTTTCTGTTGGTGTAGCACAGGACTAATTTCCATTAGGATTAGCTATATATACCCATGTGAATCATTGAACCTGATGAAATTTGTTGTCCGCAGGTACCCGAGACACTTCAAGAAGAAGTACTCTCCAAAATGAGCGCACCACCAAAGAGTGAATCCCCAATCATAACCCCAAATGAGCTAACTGATGCTGATGGGTTTGTCTTTGGCTTCCCAACAAGGTTTGGTATGATGGCTGCTCAGTTCAAAGCCTTCTTGGACGCAACTGGTGGACTCTGGAGGACTCAGTCACTAGCTGGTAAACCAGCTGGTATCTTCTACAGCACTGGCTCTCAAGGTGGTGGCCAAGAAACCACCGCGTAAGTTCTAATCAAGAACAAACACTTCACATCATCTCTTGCCTCTATCTAAAATGTATCTAAAATGTTATGTGTAATCTCTAGATTGACGGCGATCACTCAGCTGGTTCACCATGGGATGTTATTTGTCCCAATCGGTTACACATTTGGCGCGGGTATGTTCGAGATGGAGAATGTGAAAGGTGGAAGTCCATATGGAGCTGGAACATTTGCAGGCGATGGTTCGAGGCAGCCAACAGAGCTGGAGCTAGCGCAAGCATTTCACCAAGGCAAGTACATTGCTACCATCACCAAGAAGCTCAAGGGATCTACTGCTTAGAGCTTGAAAAGACTATGGTGTCAATAAGAAAAAACAAAAAACAGTTTGGTTCTGCTTTTTTTATATATTTTATATAATATATATTCTTTATCTTTGAATTTGGGGGACTTTTGTGATTTTTCGGGTTTACTTATTTCTAAAACTACATATGATTTTACTTCATAGCAATAATTCTTGCCTTGGTTTTACGTATAGAATATGTATGATTTGTACTTGTGTTTCACTCCAAACAAAAGATGAGTCCTCATTTGTTCTTTATAGTTGAATTTTTTTTGTTTACTTAGTTTTTTTTATATCTCGTTTTACCAAATCATGTTAAATCATTGTGAAAATTTGTAGGAAAAAGAGATAAGAAATACTATAAAGTTTCGTTGAAATGATTATAATGTCTGTGTTTTTTTTTTTTTTTTCTAATATTGAAAAAGAGTTCAAGACTATGAATTTTTTGTAAGACTTCTTATCTTTTTGTATTAGATAAATTGTATCTACAAGACTTAACAAAAAAATTACATTAAAAATTACAAAATTTGTAAAAGAAAAATAGTTTTAAACTAAAACATGGCTTATTATAGAATTGGTAGTATAAATTGTAATGAAGATGATTAAAACCAAAAGGAAATATAAAATTCAACAACAAATACAGATGAATTGTAGTGTACAAACTACAAAGATATGAGAGCTCTGTAGTATATTGTGGCCCAGTAAAGTCCCACTTACTACCAAATGTGGCCCAAAAATAAATCCAATGTTGGATTGTAGTATATAGTGGCCCAGTAAAGTCCTATTACTATCAACCGGAATGTCCTTTAATTTAGAGTTAGTTTGAGTTTAATTATAAGTTTCGTTTAAGCTTAGGCATCATGGATTCGAATATGCTCCAACGAAAATTACAAAGGGTTTTAGAGGATACTGTAGATAGATATGCAGATTAGTGAAAGTAATTCCTCCGGGGGAAAAAATTAAAAAAACCATGTTTATAAATAAGAAATATTTGTTTATTTAAACGGTGTCAGTAGTAGTACCATATCCATACGAATAGTGTTTCAGAAACTTATCGAAAAGAACAGTTACGTATGAGCTATATAAATAAATTAGTTAGACAAAGACAGCATTATTATCATCTAAATATGAGATTACAATCCATTCACAATCAATTTATTTTTCTGATCCAATTGAATCTGAATTTGTATGTCATATCAGTTGATTTTGAGGAAGATAATCTATATTTTTTTAATGGATTTGTTCTACCTATTTACAGTGGTTGTCGGTTGGTATTGGATCTGAAAGACTATATATAAAAAAAAATTTGTAAACGTGAGGGATCATTTTGGTTTATTCGCTTAGAAGTTTGACTTAATTTATATTATTTTCTGTAATTAAGAAAAGATGCACGAAAGGGCTGAAACCTAAAGAGACGAATAATGTAGCCAATTCTATACATATCCAACAATCCGTGGAAGGAACATTTTTAGTAAGTATAAATAGAAATATAACCCTAAATAAAATAAGAAAGAGTTAATATAATAACAAAGTTCACATTACAATTTGTTGCATGAATGAGTGGCAACACTATGTTAGGTATAAGTTGAAACATGTGCATGACCCGAAGAAGAAGTATCATGTCGTTGGATGAATCATGAAAGTATCTACTAAAATATAATTTTTTTTGGCGAAGATCCCATTTCTTATACTTCTTTTATCGTTTCCAATTTCGCTTATTTAATTTTGATTCCTCGTAGTTCTAGTTTTCAGTAAGATGAACATGAATTATTAACCAAGTTTTCATTAGATCGAAAGTCTGAAAAATCATGGAAATTTGGCCACGATCAACATGTTAAAACCACCATATTATGTTTGGTTAATGTAATAATTATTAATCTATTAATATTTACGCGATAACAAAACTTGATGGTAACTATCTAAACTGTGTTGAGAAAACTCCAAATCACTCTTTCTAAATTTAGTTAACACTTGTATATATAGTTTGTTAACTTCTCTTTGTAGCTTTCCGCCAATTATAATTTTTTCACATCATAACTCATATAGGCCGTGGGTTAATTAACCAATTTGGTTAGGAAAATAAATAAAAATTACGTCGAAAGAAAATGTATATTATGATAATATCGGCAATAGTGGTCATGAGACACGCAAACATTGCATAGTGTTATGTTTGTGGTTTGTGTGTCACTGTATGTCAGTATGTGTATATAATTATACTATATACATTTTTTTTATAAAAAAAAAAAGGTATACGATATGTACACGTATATTCCACTGTCCAAATCAAAACAGCCCATGATGAGCATGTTTGTAGTTATACCATTCTGATCATACATTTATCATGATGTGGCATAAAACACACTTGAATTAATTGCCATATATTTATTATTCTAATTAATTAGCACATATACTATGTATCTGAGTCTTTTTCATTATTGGTAAAAGCATTTAATTTAAGCATATACTATCTTCCTCTTCTTGTCATTTTGAGGCTAGCGGGAAATTCACTATAAAGACACTTGAATTATGACCATTTTTCAGATTACTTTGTCATAATTCACTATAAAGTCGTGTCACTGATGTGAGAAACTACAATTACATTAATTAAAGAATTTACTTTTTTACGTTAATAGTGCTTATTATTTGAAAGAAAGTTATTCGAGACTGGATTTTTAAAAATAACAGAAAAAAAAAAAAAAAATGCAGAAACACATCATATACAGTTATACACTGTTATTTTACTTCTACAGTACTACTGGGCCAAGATATTGAGCCTACCTGAGCCACAATGTAAGCCCAGATAGGGAGCAAAGCTTTGATGTAGCGCACGTGCGGTGTACCTTATGGGGCCGGTCAAAAGTCAACAAATTTTTAGCCACACGTGTTTACTATATTTGAGCGATTATCGGAATGGCCACGTGACAAATCCAGCAAATAACCGACACTCGGTTTGTGCCATCTAAATTTTTTATCTTTTTCAATTTTTGTATACCAAATCATTGCAGTTTTGTCATTCTCTTTGTCGTTCAAGAAAATGATTGTGAAAGTTTTGGTTTATTTATTAATTAAACCAAATATTTTTTTTTAAAACTTTGTGAGAACAAAATAAAAACAACCCTTTCAGCAAAAAAACTAAAACAAGTTATTTTAATATTCTGAAAATAAATTTAAATATTGAAAAGGAAAAGGAATAAACAGTTATTTTAATTGACAACATATAAAGTCAGAAAATAGATATAAGACGAATATAAGTCTAGAAAAAGACTTCACCCGTGGAGGCCGTAACGTACTTGTAGTCTTGTACCACGAACAAAGCCGTAGTCTTTGTACCATGAGTAAAAATTCCTATTTTCTGTGGAAGAACCTTTTACTACATTTCATAAAATATTTTACTACATTAAATCGTAATTTTTTTATGGACATCTTAAATTATGGTAGAACCCAAAATGATTTCTAACGGCTACTTATAATTTAGTTTAAAATAATGTAAGGATCGGTTTTATGTATATGTCAATTCCCTTCTTTCTTTTTTTTTTGTTAAAGATATATTTGTCAATTAGTAAATTTCTAAAAGTTTCCTTTTCTGAACCATAGCACATAGAATAAAATTTTAAATCTGAAAAATGCTACTTATATATATTGTGCAACGTTTTTATCTAGCTTTACTCGTTTATTTATAATTGCATTTGCCAACTTTTGAGTTTTAAACTGTCTTCTTTACGTAAAAATTGAGTCTACTAAATGTAAAGAACAATTTGAAGCCATTTTTGTGGTCTCTGATGGTCATATCTATTGTCACTTCCGAGATGATATTCATGTTTATTATATGTAAACTATTACAATGCAATAATAATTATATTTATGTATGCTACTTCTGACGTTAATGTGGAATAAATAGATAAAATTCTTGCTCGAGTTATATAAATAGTATGAAATGCATGACATTATTATAATTCCTATAAAACATAAAATGTCGGATCTACATACATATTATTTAATTAACTAAATTATATTCTTTAAAGCCAATTATTATAAACAAAATTTCGATCGTTGAGCTTGATGATTCTTGTTCATCTCTCGATGGCATATATAATTATATACTGTATTTACTAAGACTGTAAGACGCATAATAATCAGAGAAAATCATGGTTTCCTAATGATTTGCTTTGAAGCAAATACAAAGCAAGTAAAGCATATATATTAATATATATAAATGCGTGATAAGTTAGTAAAGAGACCCTAGCTAATTGCAAAAAAAAAGTCAAATAAAAATAAAAATTAGATTAAATAGCTGGAAAAACTTAAAGAGTCACATAGAGAAACATAAACTGCTTATGTACATGGGATTAGGAACTAAACATATTTTAAAACAAAAACAGTAGTAAAGCAAAATTAAAATTAAGATGAAGATTAGACCACACAGACATGATAATTGATCACTTTTCGCGATATTCATTTGATTACCAAAAAAAGTTCAAATGGGACTAGAACCCTCTAACTCATAAAGAGTCTCTTTTCTTCCTCAAAGTTTCCTCATTAGTTACTTCCCCATTGCTTGTGACCAGGGACCCATTTAGGACACTTGGGGCTGAAGTAACTATCAACAACCCTAGAGTTTAAAAGCTCAATGATCGGAGCAAACTTCACACACCTTGGTGTCTTGTACTGATTGATTGATGCTCCCAAGCTTATCGCGTAATCCATGAGCTTATCAAAAGTCCCTGACTCGACTATCTTGAGCTCCAATGGTCCAATGGACTTGTCACTGACCCTTCCTTGTCTATACACACTGTTAAGTGATTCCTCTATGGTTAAACAGCAATCCTCGAAGACCGAGGGAGGAATTGGCGTGTTACCGCTCAAGCAGAGCTCCCAAAACAAAACATAGTGGCCCGGGATAGATGATGTGTCCGCATAGCTAGTGTACTCAGAGAGTGAGGCATCGAAAGGAACAAGGTGTGTTACCGCGTTTTTAACTGCGTTTTGAAGCTCAACCTCGTCTGTTTTGTCTGCATCAATGCTTAGCACCACGTTCTTGCGGCAGATGAAGCTAAATTGTGGAGCATTGTTCTTGAAACCATCAACTCTCAGAACATCACCTACTCTGTACCTGTAAAGCCCTGCATCGACAATTACAAGAAGATATATATATTTTAGTTTAAGGATCCAAACTTTTGTAACTATATCAATTGAAGATTATCATATATTAAGCACAAATATTGTTGGTTTTCTTACCGGCATAGGTGGTGACAACAAGCTCATACTCCTGACCAAGCTTGACATCAACAAGATCAACAAGCTCTTGTTGTTCTTTCTCAGTGAGTGCTTTAGGAAGACTGATTGAGCTAGTGACTCCACTGTTCCTATGAACAGGCAAGAACTCGAAATACGCCATGTTTGGTATGAGAGTGTAAGAGACCTCACTTGGTTTGCAAAGCGGCCTGAGATTCACACCGAAGTAACACTCGGAAGAAGCATACATTGTGCAGACAAGAGGCAAACCATTGCTATAATAATCCAGAGTTGGAATATACTGTGACATTGTTCCAGTCACAATCACATCCACATACTTGGTGTTTGGCCAAAGTCTAGTGATGATCCCTTGCCAAGAAGTCTTCCTACATTCCGATTCAACGAAATCCGCAAGCTTTGGATCCGGTTTAAGAATCTCCCCGACCGCCTCACGAACCGAAAGATCGGTTATCTCAGAATTGAGAGTACCGGTTCTAATATCTCGGACTAGCTCAGGCCAATGTTTCTCAAGAAACTTGATGGCTCTGATGAAACCAGAGGCAAAAACAGCTCCAACACGAAGAACCTCTTTGTGTTGGCATAAACCACAAAGCATTTGAGAGTACATGCTCTGGTAAGAGTCAGGACAAAGGATGGTTTGGTTGGGACTTGTGTAGTTGGTGTAAGGATCAAAAGGTCTGTTTTTGAAATGAGAGGATTTGTAGTAACTGGTTAAGACAGGACGAGCAGGGTGACCAGCTGGTGTCTTGGATTCGGACTTGATGAACAGAAAGTACATTCCTTTGCCTTGATCAAGACCTGGAACAAACTGGTTCATCACAGGCATCAAGAGGCTGTACAGAAGTGTTCTTCTGTCTAGTTCTTCTTCAATTGTTGGCATCAGTTTCCTCTCTCCACCAGATGTTCCAGAACTGTTAACACAATTAACATAAAACTCATGTTAGGCTCAAAATTTGTTAGAAAAATATATGAAAGATTTTTTTTTTTTTTCAATGATTTCGAAAAAAGTAAAACGCATAAGAATTTTTCTTTATGGATAAAGGTTTTAACAGTGAACGGATGAGGAAGTTAAAACCTTTTTTGAGTACCCATCAAAACCCAAAACTGACCCTTTAGAGATTCGAATCTTAAAATCATAGCCTGAATAATGAAAACATATTTAGCAAAAAAAAAAAAAAAAAAAATTAATGAAAACAGAGCAAAAAGCAGAGAGACTGATCTTAAAATCTCAGCCTGAATGTTGAAACAGAGCAAAAAAACAGAGAGAATGATCTTAAAGATCTCAATGAAGCAGAGAAAAATGAAGAAAGATAGAACAAATGGTCAAACCTTGTGAGGAACTCAGAGATGGGGTTAGAACAGAGGATTTGTGATTTATCACCATTAGCGATTCTGTTGATCTCAGGTTGAATATCTTCGTAAGTTACGACAGGGATGACACGTTTGAAAGTCTCACGGTCGGCTCGTCCTTGGAGCCCGTGTCGTTTGAGGTACTCCACGTCAGCATTGCGTGAAAGGATCTCTTCAAGAACACGTCTTTGAACATCATCGGCATTCAAAGTCACTTCCTCGATGAATTGGAGCTTAGTCTTGTTTTTCTCGGCGAGGCTCTGATCAGAAACCTCTGAAGCTGCGATCTTTGGTGCCTCAGGCATCGTTTTGGGTTTTGTGTTTTGTGGTTAAGAATCGAAATGAGAGAATTTTGAAGTAGAGAAAGCTTAAGAAGAGTGGAAATGGTGAATGAGGTTGATCTGGTTTTTCTTGTTTGAAGCTTTAAGGGTGTGAGGAAGAATGGAAGAGAAAGGATCGATATATATAGAGGGAAGGAGGAAGAGGGTGATGAAGATATCGAAGGGTGTATATGTAAATTCACAATATGTTAAAAATCCACGATTTAAGTGAACGGCTTACTATTCGTGTTTAATTCGATTTAATTATTCGTTCTTTTGTCGTTTATTTTTTTATTTCTTTTTGTTACAAAAGTAGCATTTAATATTTCCTGTTATTTTCCGTAATGGTCAATACCCGTACTAGCTTGAATAAAAGGTCTTTTTTTGATATATAAAAAAAAGGGTCTTGATTAAAAGGTTAATAGTAGAATATTTTAAGGACATCCAAACTATATAGTACTCTCGAATTGGCCACTTTATTTTTTAGCTAGTAAAATATATTAGATGGTCGATATTTTTTTTACACTCTCATTTATTTTAAATCATAAATAAAATAATCATGTGACCAGTAATCTAGTAGTTGTACTAGTACCATTATTATATTACAGTCTAGATTAAGACCAATATAGTATATATTGTTTTCTTATAAAAGGAATATATATATTTTTTTCAGGAATATATATTGTTGGTGCACATCTTAAATTTGGATTACAATGAATTTGAGAACGAGTTAGTTTGACCACCAAAAAAAAATCAAAAAAAAAATCTTTATATATAGTACTTGGTAAACTATAAATTGTTTTTTTTGTATGCATAAATAGGTGATTGTGGCAATAAATAAAAGAGCTTAAAATCGTGTTTACGATTTGGTTCTTCAATTTTAATAAAACTAGGTTTGTACCCGCGCTACGCCGCGGGGTATTTTGTTATTATTATTTTTTTTTAATTTTTGATTTTTGTTTGTGTGTTTTTTTTTAATATTGTAATTAATTTGGAGAATTTTTTATTCATTTTAATGAATTTGGTGTTTTATATTTGGTATATTTATATTAATTAATTATAAAATAATTGTTTTTAAATTGCTCATGTTGATATATTTTTTTATTTTTTTGGTTTTTTTGTTTGTTTGTTTGTCAAACTGGTTTTTTTGTGTGAAAACAATCATATTAAATAACTCTTCTTCCCATTAGCCTTATTGAGCAATTTCTTTAACTTTTTGCCAGATTTGCTCAACCCTTTCCTCCTCCTCATTTTTTTTATCATCTTCATCCTGCAAGTAAAGTCAAAAGAAAGTTGGGAACACACTGTAAGTAAAGACTCAAGAATACAATATTTAGTAAATAGACAAATTTGGATAATTGTTAGTTACAGAGAAATGTAGACAAAATGAAGTTTTATAGAAAATAACGTATAAATGTGATTACCAAAGTTTTTTTTACTACATTTAGTTAAAGACTGTTTGTACATTGCAAGTGAAATATTATAGTAAACACAAACCTGCTATTTCAGGAGCCATAAGATCTTCAGTTCTTTACGTTCATCAGGATCATTACCGACTGTTTCACCATCATCAGTGAAAATCTCTTCATGCTCCGAGTCATCCCCTAAATATAAATCAACACATTATAAAAATGTAAAGATGATTTTTCATTTTCGTTAAATAGATAACAATAAAGAACAATTATGTCCATATATCAACGATTATCACTCACATTTCTCAATGTCATCATCATCCATGTCAAGATCACCACCCCTTGGCTTTTCTTCATCATCATTATTACTCTTTTTGTTAAGCCCGAACCTACTTTTCCGTGATTCCTCTTCCTCTTCATCTTCATCCCCTCTGTCAAAGACATTCCCTTAATCTCCATCACCGCCTGACAACTTTTTACCACCCCTACCACCACCCCCACTGCTTCCACCAATCTCTTTATCATTCTCCACTTCTCCAAATAATGCAAGACCATTATATTGCAACTTTCATCATCCACCTTTGGAACCCATTAGCCGTTTTTTCTACGATTCTTCATCATCTCTTCTACTTCTTCCAACGTAAGTTGCTTATATTGTGCAACCTTGTTAAAGTTATACCTAACACAATAGAAAAAAAAACATAAGTTGAAAAATAAAAAACTGATCCATCTAAAGACATTTCCATATATCAAGAGACGGAAAAACATCTTGTCTGTACTGTACCGCATAATTTTCTAATAGAGAAACATATCAACATAAGAAGCATATAAATTTATTTCTCCATACCAAAAACCAGCAGGAATGGCGAAAAACTTTTTGTTCAGAATCACTAAGTGATAGTAAGTAGCAGACTGAGAGTCATCAAGATGTCCTTAGTACTGAAACTGGTCAGTTTCATCTTTCAAAATCCAGGGTTTGTTCTTTAACTTCTTCTAAGAAAAAGCGAATTCACAAAACAAATCAACATTGTTAAAACTTCCAAAACGATTGGTATAAGAAAATAATGATCCAACACAATATTACCCGTTGTACATCAGTGAACTGACGATAAAAAATTTCATTGATTTCGATAAAAAATTGATTATTATTATTATTATTATTATTATTATTATTATTATTATTATTATTATTATTATTATTATTATTATTATTATTATTATTATTATTACTACTATTATTATTATTATTATTATTATTATTATTATTATTATTATTATTATTATTATTATTATTATTATTATTATTATTATTATTATTATTATTATTATTATTATTATTATTATTATTATTATTATTATTATTATTATTATTATTATTATTATTATTATTATTATTATTATTATTATTATTGTTATTATTATTATTATTATTATTATTATTATTATTATTATTATTATTATTTAGATTGATTTTTATTAGTTGTTTTAATTTGATTGGTTTTCTTATTTAAGTGATGTGTACAATTGAAATGATTTTATTGGATTAAAAAGTTTTTTCATTAATTGATGTGTCACCTCCACAATTCATAAAAAATCTGATGTGTCATCTTTTTGAGAGGCACTTGTGTTATTATAGTGTTGATTCACATTTAAAGAAAAAAAATCATTTGTAATTCGGTTTGGTTTGGACATATTTGAAATTAGTTCAGTTTAGTTAAAAAAATTAAAATATATTTATTAAACTGATAAATTCATATTATAATGTTTTTTGACATTTTCAAATTATAGTTTCTAGTATACATAATTGAAAACCAATATATTTTGATTTATATGGTTCATTTTAGTTTAATTATACTATATGGGGTTTAGTTGTATTTTTGGTTTTGTACTTTTGGTATTTAAGATTACAACACTTTTAAGACATGTTAGTTTGATTTCAATTTTTTGACATTATTTGGATTGACAAGATTTAATCCATAGCCAAATCTCTATTTTACAGGAAAATTAATATACTAAAGTTAAATTTTGGTAGAAATATCACAAAAGTAAACCGTTAACCATTTGACTAAAGACAATTTCTGATTTTAAACCAATTAAAACTTCTACTTTCGATGTAATTCGATTTCTTCTATTACTACTAAATCAAAATAACATAAGAATAAATACAAATAATAATAAAATAAAACTTTCATAACAAGGTGATAATAAGAGCGATCAAATGCAAACGTTAACTTATGAGGGATACAAAAAGGGCATAAATGAGGGCACAGATTTTATAACGGGATATTACCCGGTTGACCAGGACCGTGAAACTGGCAATACCCGGTTAATCCGCAGTAGTTTCTAACGGAGTTGTCCCACAAAATACCGGCCACAAAAGCCTTTTCCAAAACCCTAAGCTAACACATAAACTACACCCATCTTCCGTTTCCCGGTACACACAAAAAACGGCGTTCACTTGGAAATTTTCACGATATTTATTTTGAGACGTTTTGGTCAATGTATTGCAGTGGAAATCGAGAAGTATTTATTTACAAAAAGTTTTTTATTTTATTTTTTAAAGGTGGGGACCAGACAGCTGGACTCCATAGTTATTGGTTGACACGTGTACTTGGTGTTATACTAGTACTAGTTTGGTGCCTTCACGTAGTTTATTTTCATGCGACTTTTTTGCTGGATTTGTTATAGTTTAGATCATCCATGTAAATCAAATGAGTATATATATAATCAACATTTTGTTGTGTGCGAACTCATTTTTTCAAGAATTCTATAGTGTTTTATTAAAGAAAAAAGAATCAAATTAAGAACTAAGTTTTCTTTTCGTTTGTGTGATTAAATAGTGGCAAGCCTGAGACTCGATGTTTAACAGTTTGTTATTGAATTATCACATCGGGGGTATTAGTGTTTGACCACAAAGTCGAGATATAAACTAGAATTAGATACGAGAAGAAGATGGTAAATATTTTGCAAAGATATTATTCCCGTCAAAGCGTCATCGATCTGTTTTCCAATTTATATTCTTGTTTATCTACTTTAAATTTTCATTTCTCAATGTTTGTTTTAGAATGTTCTATTGAATAGTGCAAGAGAATTCTAGAAGAAGATGCTACGAAAATAAGATAACGTCGTCTACGTTCGGTTAATGGGTTTGTTTTCACTTTTACCAAAATTGTAAAAAGTTATCGAAAAATTGTAAAATAGTTTCTGTACAAAAGATAGGACTAATGAAAATCTGTAAACGTAACATAAACACACACACATATGTACATATTTATAAGTCTTCTTGTGTGTGTATGTGTTTATACGAACACTTAAAAAGTAGTTGTCCAATAAAGAAAAGTATATATATTCGTTGGTTGACAAGTAAGTCAAAAATTTATTCGACAAGCAACAATGTTTAATCGAGGAATATCTTTTAAAACTCAACATCAATCAAACCCGCTGATAATATATTTTGTAACGTATGATCAATACACGTTTAGACAAATTCTCGTAGTAAACGTAAGCCTCTTATTTTTTTTTATTTTTTTTTATTTTTTTTTGACATCATAAACGTAAGCCTCTTAAAAAAAACTCTCAATCAATATATATGTTAGGTTTCTAAAACATATGAGGGCTAATTAATTTAAGTACTATATATACATGGGTGCACATAGCTAGAAAAAGATGGATATATATTAATTTCGGTGCCTAACAAATAACGTACTATGCGTTACGTTCATATATAGCATGCGTAACAATCTCTGATTCGAGTTTGTATTATTTATTTTTCACTTCCGTGTTTGTTATTTAGAATACTTTGGTAACTTTTTTGACTTACCAAAAGAGTGAATCCTTCCAAGGTGATCAAACATCATACTTATATTCTATTTTTTTTTTTTAATAACATATATCATACTTATTCTTGCGAGTTAATTTTCCTAGACGTAAATGTTTTTTTGATCATTAAAATACTATTTTAAAATTATTCTTAGACTTTTAGGATAAACATACATAATGGAACATTTGGGTAAATAACATCACAAGATGACGTCAGCAATCCGGGCCGCATTTTTTTACAATACTTTTGCCCATTTCTGGCTCTCAATTTCCGGTATTTCCGGGGATGATCCATAAATACACTAAGACAGTTCCAAGAAAATAACTAGAACGAGCTAAAAATATTTGAAAAATGACAGCAAAAATTAAAAAGATGGTGAAGAGGTTGAATCGTTTTAAGAAATATGTTCTTGATACAGAACATCCGGTAATGCCACGTGGGAGCTCCCCACCGATAAGGCTGAAAATCAGGTAGACGCGGGTGCACCGAGATGGAAGGTAGGACCGCACTCTTTCATTATCTCTGAGGACGTTAGTTTTCTGGACCTTTTATTATGTGTACGTACTTGGTGATTTTTACTCCATACGTTTCATCTCGACGACACAAAGAGTTTTGTTGTTGCTATACGGAAAGGCTATGGGAGGCACCGACAGATCTTTGTAAATCTTTGACGATTGACTTTTATTAAATATCTTTGCCGAAGATGTCAATTTGGTTTTTATTTTCTCAAATTTTGGGGAAATATTATTGCCTTTTAAATGAGTTTTGGAAAGAGATAGAAACATATGAAACAGGCACACTTGTGTTGAGTTGAACTAAAATTAAAATGACTCAATGATAGTGAGGGTCGGTCAAATCGCCCGAACCAAGTGGTAAGAAATATCTCGGATGAGAAATCTTGTGGGGGAAAAAAATCATATAAAGGGTTTAATGTTAAATATTTAAACGATCGTCCATGCATGTAATATTCGACCTAAACCTATAATCATAAACGTTGCACGTGATATTGCAAAAGCAAGAGAAGCTAGTACGTATATAGTAATATACAATAATATATACAATAATATATATATACACTAGTGTTTTGTATCTGTTCATACCCACGTACATGCAAATCAATTTCCCCTAATTAAAACCAAAAAAAAAAAAAAAAATTCCCTCGCAAACTAAAAAGAAAATGAGAACATATACCTAAAGCTGATGATCTATGTTATTATTTAATTGCTGGATTTTCGAATAACTTATCATGATGGTGTCACAACGTGCATGTGGATGGTTGAATGTTGAAATATGGCTTTATGGTTTACTTCCAGGGAACAGCACATAGGATATCTGCGTTAGCTAATTAATTACTGTTGGTTATTGCTTATTTAATTTCATTAATATCAAATTAGTTCATGGAAACCAATGATGTGGTCCCTAATTGTTTCTTGTTTACCGATCCCGTGAGATGTAGTCAAAACTCAAAACCCTAGCTAGTTGTAACATGTGTACACACTATAAACTTTTTTAAAATCACCATTAACAGTCCGGTTCCTCCAGCATCTGTTGGAGGCGAAAAGCTGGCAACTTTTTCGGTAAATAATTTGTACTCAATATAATGAATACAATTATAACTAAACTTTTGGAAATTCTAAGTTTATGGTTGTCCCAAACGTTTGTTAACTCACAACAACTATGTTTATTGCATTGTCTGATTATTGATACAAAGCAGTAAAAAAAAAAAAAAAAAAAGCAGTAAATGACATCAAAATAGTTAGAAAAGGTAAAGAGTAGCAGTAAAAAACAATAGTACAAAAAAACCTTAGTCTACCTCTTTTTATATCGCTAACTGATATTGCTTTTATACTTGATTGTAAAAGAAGTGGTACACCACTTACCACAACGTTATAACTTATAACCAATCCAACTGAAATATAAATAAAAAATGTGCAAAGGCTAATTCGGAAAACAATTTGCCATATATATCTAAGTAAGAAAGCACAAATTATATATATAATAGCCCTTCACCTTACTAGAATGATCTCATATATTTCACCTTGATTTGCCTCGAACCAGGTCTCGCGTTCACTACCACTCCATACGGATAAGTACAAATACAACTTATATCAAATTTTTGAAAACCACGCATAATCTATAAATACAAGTGTGTAACATGAAGGCAGGACCGTGTCTGGTGAAGAGGTTAAAATTATATAAAAAATTAAATAAGTGAAGTAATTTAAGATTATAAATAAGAGTTAAAGTGGAGACGAGTACTCATGAAAATTGATTGGGTAGGGGAAGATTCAAAAAAACCACATGAGAAAGTGGCTTCTCTTTGAGAGTCGAAAAGGGCTTTGGAGATTGTGTTTAAATCTCTATATCTCATCTTTTTATGTCCATGGAATCTGTATATAGTGACATAAATCATGGAGTTTTCTTCTTTTCTTGATAATATATTTTTTTAAAGGAGTGTAATAAATTTGAAAATCTGCCATAAAAAATGGTATTTTGTAAAATTCTCATAAATTCCACCACCAAATTTACGACTACACATTTAGGCTCTACCTTGAAAAAATTACTGAATGCAATGTGCAAATTACTAGCCTTATTTACTGTTTTTTTTTTTTTTTGATAACTAGTATTTACTGTTTTTGGTTTTAAATTAATATTTTTCTTAAAAACGTAACATCTAATTTATTTGTATCGACATAGTTTAATTGGCATAAATTTCTCTCTGCCATTGGCAGGCTAAAGTTCAAATTTAAGTGGTTTTCATCTAACCATTCGAACTTTTGTTATTTTTCAGTGTATGGTCGTGTTTTTCTCTCCAGCTATATCACATATTGTTTTTTCAGAAACATCAGAGGAAGGTGGATCGTAATTGGAAAAAAGTGGGTTCAATGAATATGTTTTTGACTATTGTACGACGAGATCGTACGGTCTTAGCACAAAGACAGTCGCATATATAAAACAAGTGAGAAACGAAATGAAAAATTTCACAAAACTTTCTAATAATAAAAGCATAACATCAATTGTCTTTTGAAATTTAGAAATTTGGTAATGAAAGTATGGACAGTATTAAAGGACGGAAAGGTAAAAACAAAAAACAAAAATCACCAGCAAATAAATAAAGGTTTGATTTGATTTTTAAACTTTCTCTAAAGCATGATTCCAATGCGATGCGTCACTTCGTCATGCATTATCATCACACCATGACATTTCCTCTTTTTTCCTTTTTTTTTTTTTTTTTTTTGTTCCACATCGTCTACTATATTTACTATTAACCCGTAAAACTACACTAACACGAATTTTTGTACAAATTTTTATCATTCACATATTTTTGTTTATAATTCGACATGATATTTGAGACTCTCACCAATTACACAATCCTACACGCGCGCACAGTATTTATTTGGTAAATTATTATTTTTTAAAATTGATTTTGGTAAATTTCCAATTCTATTTGTTCTTTCATACAGTTTCTATATATATATATATATATATATATTAATTTTGAAAAATTTCATCGTCATTTTAACTGCATGCATGCACCAACAATTTATTCCAAGTTATATAACATTTTTTTTTTTTTTGCTAAAAAGGATTATAACTGTCTCTAGAAAAAAAAACGAGTCTAAGTTATATAACATTTACTATCTATATTTGGATGATATTTCCATTGTACCTACCAAATTTACCACACTTATACGTACCACACCAATACACCACTTCTAGCATCTCACCATCGAGAGCTTATAATGTCTACATCTTAGTTCTATCTCTTGTCGTTACAATTATTGATCTCGCAATCGATCGGTCGTGCATATATCGATATTATATAGAAGTACTGTTGACTTTATCCTTATCCTTGACTTATTTGAGAGGTAGCTATTAAAAGAAACCCACTAAAACTAGGGCAAATTAAATCTCTTGCAATTGAAAGAAGCTTTGACAAATCGATTTTTATGTCTTCTCTTTTTACTCCATTTTGTAAGACAAAAAGATTTCCTCTAGGGTACAATGCATGTATGTTCAAACAGTGTTTTTGGTCTTTGTGTCTTTATCCATCAAAATGTTTCATTCTATTCAATGGGATGAGTAACATAGTTCATCAAGAGATCAGATATCAGCTTTTATCCCAGCTTTCACCACATGCTTTTGCATTCACATAATATAAGACTTTTCTTCCATTCATTTATTACCATTAAAAGTTGAAACCACACACGCTTTCAGTTACCAGTTTTCTTAGGGAATTTGTCTCTCAAGTGTTTCTGCATATGAATGTGTGATACTAAATAATTGGAGTTCATCAGCACACCATTAATTAGTCGTGGGTTCAATCTATATATTTCTTGATTGCTTAATAATATATTGAAGATTTTATAGGGAATCAGTATTGATTCCAATTTTATAACATAATACAATGATAAAACTATGGAATATCTATAAATCTATAAAATATAATCATTTTTTCAGGATGAAAATCCGGTGGAAAAATAGTCGCGGAAACTGAAACTGGTGTTAACTTTCAATAATAAGAAAATTAATTAGTGTAATACATGAATAAAGAGTTAAAATTTTCTTTACCTTTTTACTGAAAATTGTAGATTAATGAAATTATGTCAGCTATATCAGTAAAAAACTCATTGGTAACGTACGATATGTGATTCGTGAAACAATTGGTAATATTTCACAAAATAAATCGAATATCTAGGATAATAACATAACTCATATATATCTCTTTGACATCGTTTATTCGGATTCAAAATTATCCCATTACCGAATGAGAATTTATATATTATTGGCACATAAGTGGATATTGTGCAATCCACATGCTAAAATATTTGTTTAGACGATAAATTTCGGACATAGTAACCAAAGAAACTAATTAATTCCCAAGAAGTAAAAAAAAAAAAAAACCATGATGGGTTTGCTCGAGTTACAACTCAATTTTTCTTCCCACTAATTGATTTGTTTCATTTGAGTTTTCTTGGCTTCAAGTGATAAATATTCAAACTTGCTACTTTCTATATATGAGAAAAAAGATTACACTTTTATATTTAAAAAAGAAAAGAAAAGAAGAAGGTACGTACATTTACAATATGAAAGACCAAATGATTTAGAAGACAACGAAACTAAATGAAAAAATGGATTTTGTGGACTAAATCACATGCTACATTGCTACTACAATCTTAAAAAAATGAGTATGTCGGTTTCACCTTTTCAATGTTTAATTTCAATCTAGATATTAATGTTAATAGTTTTATTTGATATTTTATATTATCACACTGATTACTATCATGAATTGTAGACTTAGGCTTAGGTTTGAAATAAATGGCACGATGAAAAGCAGGGGTGATTAACAATTCCGAAAAGGATAAATTTCATATATGCATCCAAGAAAGATTTGACAAGATGGGTCGAATAAAATATCGCACACTTAAAACCATACAGAGAGATCCTAGCTAGCAATCTCATAATCACCCAACAATTCTATTAAGTTTATATAGGCACACATGATAAATCATTCTTCTGAAAATAAGATTAGCTGTTAACGTTATCGTACTACACGATTTAATTAAAATCGTTTAGTGAGGATTTCAAAAAAAAAAAAAAAAAAAATTAGACACTTTAGGCGTCAATTAGTTGTTCCGGTTACATTTCGTCTGTACGAGAAAAAAATATATATATTATATGTGTTACGAATAAAGAGCGATATTACACGGTTTAAGACTTGAAAGTTTCCAAAATTAGATTTAGTGTAATGATCGGGACAAGAATCAAAGAAAAATTCTTTTCGGCAGGGTGATGAGTTTTTTTTTAGAAGGTAGGGCCATGGACTTATGGTTAAGCGAAAGACTAGGTATCTAAATTAGTCTCCCTAATGAATAAATAAATACCATGTGCATAAAAACAAAACAATTAGTCTAATTAGTCTCCCTAATGAATAAATAAATTTAGATTTATTTAGATACCAATCAAAAAAAGAAAAAAAATTTCAAAGAATCAATTTAAGAAAAAAAAAACAAGGCAAGTTGGTATCTAAATTAGTCTCCCTAATGAATAAATAAATACAATGTGCATCAAAATGTCTAGAGACCATGAAGTTAAGATCCAATGAGAAGAGATTAAATTAATTAAGTCTTCTTCAGTCGTAAGAACTTTTAAGCCCATCGGTTCATGTCTCCAATTACCCTAATCGGTGGGTCCATTTACCTATCGAACACTCGCTTGACCACAAAGACTCTTCCTTTTCCTTTAAAAATAATATATATATTTAGTTTATTTCACGCTAATATATGTCACATTAAAACACTAAAATCACGTCATTCACATCAATTTACATGGTTTGTTTTTCTCATTATATTTCACTTATCCATTAAAATAGTTATGTTTACCTAGGGTTGAATGTTTATAGCTGTATTCTTAATCCTTTTTTGTGATTTTGAATTTAACAAATTTACAAAACCATGGAAAATACTAAGAAAATAGATTAATATAGTTGATTTAGACTGTTAATAACATATTTTTATGTAAAAGTTTTGCTCATTAAAAAAATAATAATTTTTATCTATAATAAGTATGAAAATCTTTATAATAAAGTTGCTAAGTTAATATCGAAATTCAAAACAACGTTTAGTTGAGTTAAAACACACAAACTTGAGACCAACTGAAAACATCATACGCTTTGAAAACATCTATGGCAGTTAAAACCTGTGATTGGTGAAAAAATTGGTTGAAGAAGCGGTAAATATTTACAGTCCTCTCTGTCAAATAACTCAATACTAATATTGTGACACAAAGACGTTTGGTACATCTGGACAATTGGATACCTTTGATCAAAGTCGTAATTCAATTGGTGTCCATAAACCCTATCGACTATTTTAAAGTTATGCAATATTATTGTGTGACAAAAAAAAAAAAAAAAAAAAAAAAAAAAAAAAAAAAAACTATGCAATAATATTATTAAGCAAAATTTAATGGTTATGAACGGATATCGGTCATAAACAGTCACAACGTACATGGTTTCAATTTTTTTTTATTATTACCTTTATGTCTAAATTCACCATAAAAAATTCTTCTTCCTCTTAAAAAAAAAAAAATTGTGATAATTTGGATGCTTCTAGTTCTATCTAATTCTATATTTATGGTATTTTCTTTACTTTTTCATTTGAGATTTATGATTTTTTCCAGTTACATTATTATTAAAATATATTTTAATGTTTATCATATTATAAAAGATGATTGATTATTAAATTTAACTCTCTACAACATTTGAAAAGACAATATTTCACAACGAAATTTTTTCATCCGCACCAACAAAATTCACTATATATAGTTCTTCTATCAACACAATGTTCACGGTGAACTGATTTATCGTTAACAAAGCTCTACCACATCACGTTTGAGATATTTAGTAAGATTGCCTCCATTAATATGCATAATCAATATTTTCTAAAATTAAATCCTATAGGCTATACATGATGTAAGAGATTAAATAAACTAGGTGATACCCGCGTGGACACGCGGATATATTTTATTATATATTTTTAAATTATAATTAATATAATAATTTAAATAATATGTATATTATTTTGATTATAAGTTTTATAGTTTTTTGTTGTATTTTTATATGTTGTTTTTCAAAAAATCAAATAACTTAAGTTTTAAAAAAATTGGAAATTTTTTAGAAAAAATATCCTAACATGTTTGTCCTGAAAATAGAAATGAACTGTCGTATTTTTTTTTTAAATGATCTCTTCGTTATAGTATTTTTTTTTTTATTATAGATATGATACATGTCTGATTTTGTTTCTTTGGAAGATAGGATCCTTGTGAAATTAATCAATTTATCCTCGAACATCATTATAAAAATATAACAATTCACAAACGGCTTAAAATATGATATAATGAATATCTAGATTTTTGTTATTTTTCTTGTAAAAATATCATAATTCACAATGCTTTTAGAAAATGACACCAACCATGAAAAATAATAATTTTTTTTTTTCAAAATTCTAATAACTCAATCTACGTATGCTTTCTAATGCCCATGTCTATCTTGTTAAAAAAAATATTATAATTATCGTTAATAGATGAAAACTGATAGTAGATCATAGTATTTAGAAAAAGGTACATATGTTTTTATTAACTAATAATATAAAGCAAACAAATTTAGAAAGATGGAGTATATATATTATTTTTTAAAAAAAATCTTTTTACTTTAACTCTTGAAATACTTAACAAATTAAATTTTTAAAATTTTAAAATAATAAATAAGTGCGTAAATACATGAAAAAAGTGATGATGTATTAATTTCTTATAAAACATAAATTATTAAATAATAAAAATCTATGCTAATGTGTCATGGAGGAGAATGCTGAGGTGGCATACTCTGGTGAGACTAACTCAGTCTTTATATAATAGATTTTTGGTTAACTAATGGACGAATGGAACTTGTACCTATGATATATTATTTTTAAGTCTAAAATTTGAATATACTTTTGAGATTTGAATTATCTATCTGATAAAATTCATTATTTATTCATTTTTTCCTATACTTTTATTACAAACATTTACATAGTCTAAAAATCGACTAAATTTTTTAGGCATTAGACTATGAATCACCTGTTTATTAAGCATTTATTTCTTTCGTAAACACTGTTTCCATCGTGTATAATATTGTTTGGAGACATGATATAACAAATTTACACGATGCCATATTGCATGACTTTGACAGAGTTAGTCCTAGCAAATAATAATATTGCGGATTCTTGTCGCATCATTGAAAAAACTTTAGATGTGTGGGGTTGAGGCTCTGGAAGATAATATAGATGTTGGTGAGGTTTTTGGATGATGCAATGAAGTTTTGTAGCTTTTAAATGGTTAGTGCCCTTTGTTTTGACAATAATTTTGAGAGAAAATGATAGATTGATATAATACAAGAAAGAATTTTAACAAAAAAATACAAGAAAGAAGAAAAAATGAGTAAAGAAAAAAGAAGAAGATCTTTTGTTGGAGACCAAAGAAGGTGGGGAACAGACTCAGGACATAAGTGGAAAACATAGAGTTGTATAGACGTAGGCATAATAGCTAGGAGTATAGGGTGTATTAATATGTTTGCACAAAACAATATATTAAAATAATAAATGGGAGGTTAAGAATATAGTAAGGATTGTAGACGCATACATTCGACCCTAATCTGGAAAATTCCAGTTGAATTATCTAAAAGATTTAACAAGATGGGAAATATACTATAGAAAATATGCTAAAAAGGTTTTGACTATGAAAATTTAAAAGTAGAGACGGGAAAATAACCGGCAAACAAATCGGATCAAATCACATTTGACTATTATTTAGTACACCAATGTTGGACTAGGCATATATATATATATATATATATATATAGGTTCTATCTAAATTTAAAAGTTAATTATACATACGTCATGCACAAGTCGGTTTCGGTGGATTTTCCTAGTGACAATATAAGATTAGTTTTGTGATTTGACCCAAAAAAAAAAAAGATTAGTTTTGTTTCAAAGAGCATTTGAAAAGACTTTACATATGTTAATATTGATTATGTTTTTGACAATTTAGACCATTTGACAAACAGATATTTTCAATAACTAAAAAATCGACGACCGTTTAATTTTTACTGTATCAAAAATCGGGTTGGACTTGTTAAAGTCAGGTCAGGTAAAAACGTAACCCGCTACTATATCTCTAGTCATGTCATTAATTAGCAAACAGAAAAATTTGAAGTTCGGCATTATGGTTTATACGAGTTTTATGATATTTGGTATCACGTCTATTTCGTTGGTGCAAACATTAAATGGGATTTAAATGTTAATATGAGAGGCTTTTGTACGCATAATGTTTGAAAAGGTGATTTTCAAGACTTTTGTACATTATGTGTAAAACCAATTGAGTCTTTATAGCACAACTTGGTTATTTTTACATATTCATCTAATTTCCAATGCTAAATATGAGCATATAAATAAATAATTAGTAGACACCTTACAAATTGAAGATGGGGTATAATAATTAGATTCATTCAATACAACGTATACATTTTGAAGACAAAACTTTGGTAATGGAAAAGCTTTAAGCTTTAAAGGGTTTGTGTTTGTGGACCAATTAATGTCTTGGGGATGAACTGTTTGGCTGTCTACTTAGTGCGATCAAGAAGACAAAGAGAGAGAGAGACGAAGAAGAACAAAATGGTGATGAATGATGATAAGATGGAGATTTTTTTTTCTTTCTTTTTAATCAAAATGAATATGTTTTTCTATATTGGGTTTTTCCTAAAGATAATTGTTTCCTCTTTTTGTTGACTTGTGGTGTGTTGTATGTTTTGTTTTGGTCATTGGCGATACTTTAATTGGTGTCATTTATATGGTTTATGTGTGAGTGGGTGTGAAAGATAAGGAGACTTCTTTTTTTTTTTTTTTACTTTTTTGTTGGTATCCCACTTTCTTCAATTTCTCCACATGAATACACTTTGTGTCTCACCATTTCATTATCCGTCCTTCTGTATGTATTTCTTACAAAAAATTCTTCTGAGGAATTCAACATTATATTCTAAGGTAGAAATTTATACAAATTTCCAAATACCAGTGTTTTAAAGTATGATCATTATATACGGTTGTACATATAATACTTATACATTATATACTCATATTTTTTGTACGATGGTTATATTATTAAATTTTATGTTTATATACATTGCAAAATAATACTACAAGTTATCGAATAATTTATGCAAATACCAAAATGTGCATTTTTAGACTTGTACACTGTGTACATGTATTACTTTACATCGCATATATATATATATATATATAGTTATGAATCTTATGATTATATATGTGTACTTGTGGAAGAGGTAAGAAACACAATAATAACTTTGTTTTGAGTTGTGGATTGTGATTCTCATTTATTTGCAAGCTGATATTTTGGATTTAAAGCCCTTTATCAAATAAGCGATGGTGAATAATCAAACTTGAGCTGACACATTTGTTAGTGGTCACTGGACACATTGATTGGGTAATTTATGTTTCACACCTTTTGTTTTTTAGTTCGTTTTATCCAATAAATGTTTCTATCATCTTTTGACGAAAATTCAGTAACATATGTTTTAACATTTGTGGCGATCAGTAATATAGTAAAATGATACAACAACTAGTAAATAAAAAGGGATATTAAAGTCAAAATAAATTTCATAGTTCTCTGAGAATATCAGAGAACATTTTTTGTGTCAGTCTCAGTCTCACGCTCACAATAGTAAGGAGATAAATAATTGAAACAAACTCTGCCACGTTTGTTCATATAGCAACAGTGCAACACTACTTATATTCGAACACATATTCTGTTGTCTGTACATGTAATAAATACTCCACATATTTATATACATCCTTTTTTTTTTTTGGTCAGCATTTATATACATCCTAAACAGTTAAAAAGATCAATGCGAATTTTCTAGATAACCTGCAATAATGGATTGTAAATTTTTTATTTTTTTTGGTCAACAATGGATTGTAAGATTAAAATTCGGAAAAAAAGCCCAACAAGATGACTGTAAACATTTATTTGAATCAGAATTTGCCGTCTGACAGATTTAAATATGTCCCCTCTTATTTTATTTTATTTTTTTCAGGAATTTTCTGGAATTATACAGTAAACTTTGACGAATCAATAGAGGTTTTTGTTTATAAATATTAATTACCCCAATTCTATTTCGTTTTTTTTTCCTAATATTTCCTAGCAAATTTGATGGGTACACTCATACATAAAGTTGTAGGATCACTCAAAAACGGAGACTTGTCCATCCCAGCTACAAGACGCGATCACGTTAGGCAAAACGGGATGGTATGTGACATCAATACAGGGCTGTTCATAAGCCTTGAGCTTCTTAATGAGCTCACTGGATTTGTAGCCGTATATGTATATGGAACCATCAGCTGACCCTGAGACTAAGGTTTCTCCGTCCGGGCTGAAGTTGCATTTGATTGGGAAACCTGAGACCCAGTGACCTTCGTACCTCTTGTATTTGTTGAGCTTGAAAGGCGGGTTTGTTGAGAAGATTGCAGCGTAGTTCCCGTGTGATTGGGCGATGAAGACTGGGTCTTTCGGGTGATGTTTGATGCAAGGGCATGTGTATGCTTCTACATAGACCTGAGAGTGACCGGGAACATAGCAACCAAAAGACAAATATTAATGTAACGATGTGCTCAGTGATAGAGTCTTATATCTAAAAAATGGAAGTCCAAAGTAACTGTTTGATCAAAAAGGATATATTACCGAGCGAAACTTCCATCGCACATTCAACAATTATACGTGTTCTGCTTATGTCTACATATGCAGTTTATTTCTAGTTCCCAGATCTCTAAGCTTGACTATCGCATTTGCATTGGCAATTGGCATACAAATACTTTTCATCAGAATATAAATTACCATTTCAAATACCGAATTAGAAGTAAACGAAGCATCGATATAACTAGGAGAAGGCTACTGAGAGTGATAAACTGACCTGATTAGAAAGAGGAATCTCCCTTGAAACATCCCAAACTATAACAGCATTCTCGCTTATATTTCTACCGGACACATCACTTGAAGAGATGAAACGCTTCCCACCCGCGATAAACTCAACATCAAGAATTGAACCAAGATCTCGGATGTATTCATGCACAACTTTGTCGGTCCTAATATCCCATAATCTAAGACTTCCCTTTGATCCTCCAGAAAGAAACACGTTATAATTATCTGGATGAAACTTAACAACTCCAATAACCTGATCCTCTTTAAAAGATTGTATCTCTACACCTCTTTCAACATCAAACAGTCTCGACGTACAATCATATCCGCAAGAAAGCAACGATAGTCCTTGCTTAGACCACTTGACATCTTTAACCGGTGCATCGTGATGAAGAAAGGAACGTACTTTCTTCTTCTCATTGCTCCACACATTCCACACGTAAACAGAACCATCCAGCCCCGCAGAAGCAAGAAGATGAACTGCAAAATGAACAAATGAACGAGGCAAAGGACTTTTAGGCATATCATATAAAGAGTTAGCCTAATACTTAGCGTAGAACATACCATGACTTGTTGACCAATCAATAGCAGTAACAGCCTTTGAATGGCCGGTTAAAGAAATCGACATCCTACTCGGCATTTCGGTTCGATTAGTAACCGAAGATAGAACATGGCGGGGTACATTTGAGTCTGAGATGCTTCCTAGAACTGAGATTATGATAGCTTTAAACATATTAGCATAAGGCAATAGCATAAAATTTACAAACACACACAAAAAAAGAAGAAGCTAATAATGCAGATTAATCTAGCTTTAAGCAATTACTCAAATGTACAAAAAAAAAAAAAAAAAAAAACACACACAATATTGTGTGATTAAGCTTCAATTTGAAGAAAAAAAACTAACAGCAGAAAGGATTAAGCATGATTCGAAAATTACAGTGTGTCCAAAAAAAAAAAAAAAAAAATCGAAATTACCAGTAGGAGAGGTAGAGGAAAGTTTCTGAGTTAAATCGGAAGCCTGATCTTGGCTTGAAATGGAGGCTTGAAGCGATCTTTCTCTCTTGGAAACGTATCGACCTGGAACCATAACTGGAATCGGAGAGCTCGTTTGAGGATCCGGAAACTCAAATTTACGTAAACTACTTTGGATTGAGACGAATAAATCGACTTCACTCAAATACTTTCAAAATCTGCAGATAGATACGATCATCAAGGAGTTAGATCTGCTGGTGAGAAATCGAATTGCAAGCTACCCCACAGAAAGCTTCATCGATGCTCCAACAATGGTGACTACTCTCTCTCGCTTCGTCGTCGTCTCTGTTTTGCCGAAGATTAATAATCATTCATTCATTGGGCTTCTCAATTGCTCCCATCGTTTTGGGCTTGATTCAGTATTTGTTCTGTTTTAATGAGTTAAGCTACTTAGCTATTGGGCTTAAAAGGCTCTGTAAACATTTTTTGTTTTAGAAACCCAAGTTAAATGGGTTGATAATCTCACTAACTTCATACAAACGATAATTTCATTATGCGTCGTTAATCTCACTAACTTCTTTAACAAAAAAAAAGAAAAAAGTATATTTACTGATTAATTTTATAAACAAAAAAAAACAATTTGAGACAATGATATCTATTTTTAACGGGAGCCATTCATAATTTTATTTTAAAAAATGGAAAAATTGGCTATAAAAGATGTATTTTTTTAAGTTTGTCCATATACACTTTTTTTTGTTTAACATTGTTCTATTGCACTTTTCAAATAATTAAAATCCAAAATACCCTTAAATATGTAATTTAATAAAATAAAATTAAAATAATCACTAATTGAATTAAATAAAAAAATTCAGCAAAAATAAAAATAAAGAAGGCAATAGAAAAAATAGAAATTGGATATACACCTCTCTTAACAAATTATGAATTTAATTAAATAAAAAATTACAAATACTAATTTTTTTCAAAATTTTTTTTTTAAAAAGTTATCTTATATATATACAATTCCCCCAATATGAAAAATATAACCAACTTATGAAAAAACTATTGTATCTTAAGAAAACGTAACCAACTTATTTTATACTAGAACTATTTTTAAACTAAGTAAAATATGTATTCAAAATTCTGTAGAACATAATCTTAGTAAATATTCAATTTTCTTAGAATATATTTAGACATTTATGTTAAAGATTTAATAAATATTCGGCTTCCATAAATGTATACAATTCAGTTTTTTTATTTTAAGGAATTCTGAATTATGCAGAATTCGTCTTCTAAATTTCGTAGAATATGATCAAATCGTAGAATACATATTCTAACATTTGTAGAAAATAGAATAAATTTAGAATACATATTCTAAACTGTATTCTAAACTTTGTAGAATATAGAGTAACCTTCAGAATACGTATTCTAAATTTTGTAGAATATATGTAACATGCAGAATACGTATTCTAAATTCCGTAGAACATATAACTAATTTGAATTCTAAACATCGTAGAATAGAGACAAATTCTATATTCCGTAGAACATGAAAAGTATGTAGAATACGTAATCTAAACTTTCTAGAACGTGTACAAAATTCAGAACGTGTATTCTAAAAAATCTAGAACACATTTAATATGAAATTAACATCAACAAAATTTTTCTTAAACTAAACACGACTTGCTTTTTTTAATTCACAACTTACTTTGTTAAAAAAAAAATTGCTAAAACTATTTGAAATGATAGATTTGTCATGATTGATAATTAACAAAAAAAAGTGTATATGGACAAACTCAAAAAAAATCATCATATATATACAATTTCCCCAAAAAAGATTCACAACTACATCGTCAATTTAAACATAAAGATTTTCTAAACTTAAAACCTTTTTTTATGTCAAAATCAAAGATTTTACAAATATAGTTTTTCTTTGATCGAACTATATTGTGGTGGTTGAATAGCATTTCCGTTCAATACAATCAGAAAGGAAAAAAAATCCCAATATTTCTCCAATACATAGGATTATTATTCAGATTTAATTTGTTGGCAGCTTAAAAGCAAAAGGTTTTGAATTTCTACAGTACATAGGCCCCATCCATGTAACTGAATTTATCTTCTGTATCACAAGTGAGTTTAAGAATTTTCCAATAAAAGTCCCAATAATTTACAGGGACCCAGCAGCTAATTAAAATAAGGAAAAATAAAATTTTAAATTTAAATATAAAATAAAATAAAAAGACAAATGCTATCACAAGTCTCACGCGTGTAAATTTGCATGAGCCACACGTGGGCCAAGCTAACAACCGGTTACCTCCTGCGTCTGCCACAGTAAGGCACAGAAGAAACGGCCGCTACGAACACAAGTGACAACTCATCTTCAGGTAACCGGTATATTGGGACCCACAGATAATCCACGTGGAACAAAGCTATTAGCTAACGTCAGCTAAAACCCGGTCCCCGAATTGGTTAACGTAATCATTTTCTTCATTCTGGGCCCTACAGTACTGTGTATCGCGTGACTCTCTGAAAGTGGCATATATTTGTAATATTTAAATGAATTAACAAAATAGCTTAATTCTCTCATAGGATTAAATCTACTACAGTAGTATTTCTTAATTAATCATATTTAAAAAATAAGATTTTGTAGCTACCATATTTTTTTAAATAGATTCCATTTCATCCAAATAAACTTAGATAAGAGTAAGACCATCTCCAACCCCACTCCATTTTTCACTCTAAACTTCATTTTGGAGTAGATTTTGCTCCAACCCTACTCCATTTTCAACTCCAAAATGGAGTAAAAAATGGGATTACTCCAAATATGGAGTAATTCTATTTATTATTCCATTTTTGGAGTAATCCCATTTTTTACTCCATTTTGGAGTTGAAAATGGAGTAGGGTTGGAGCAAAATCTACTCCATTTTTTTACTCATCACTCTATTTTCAACTCCATTTTGGAGTAGGGTTGGAGCAGAATCCAACTCCATTTTGGAGTTACTCCATTTTTGAAGTAAAAAATGGAGTAATACATTGGAGATGCTCTAAGAGATAGATTCGAAGTTGAAAATGACGAAATTAGCCTTAGAAGAGTGAGATTTATGTGACTGCCACAGAATTTAACCGTTACTTGTTTTCCTCTCATGCAGAGGCCCCTCTCAGAGCTGATGTGGCATTGCTTAAAAGACGAAAATGCCATCTCAGTTCACTAAAGTCGCTCTATACCTGAAAATTTGGACAATTAGTCAACAATACATTTAAAATCACAACAACCAAATGTAACTAGTTGTAATTATTCAATTAATTATTAACATTTATTTAATTCCTATTTTATACTGCTAAAATTCATAATTGAACAATATTTGTAGCGAATTGTTACTGCAGTTTCTAGCTAGTGTCAATACAAATAAGCAAAACTAAGTATCTCTTTGTTTTATGATAATTAAAAAGAAAATATGTATTTCTTTGTATTCAAAAAACAAAAATATTTAGATTGAATACTAAGTGTTTTTTTTAGGTAAATAAATATAATATGTACATATAATGTAATATAACATAATAAACAATACATAGAAGATAACCTAATAAAAATAAAAATAGTTACAAGAATTGCCAAATAATATAAGCGAATTTAATAGTTTTTTCACAATCAATGCCGTTTGAAAATACGTACAATAAACGACAAACTAAATAAATAGATTAATTTAATTCACGGTCAATATCTTTAAAATATAAGTACGATAAACGACAAATTAATACACGATCAATATAGTTTAAAAAATCGGTGCAATAAACGACAAATTAGTTCACGATCAATATTAAACAATAAACTAACAAAATAGATTTATCTAATTCACAACTAATATCGTTTAAAAACTGCAAACTAAATATTTGTTTATTTTTACGATCAATATCGTTTAGAAACAGGTATAATAAACGACAAACTAGTTCACGGCCAAAATCGTTAAAATAGGTATAATAAACGACAACCTAAAGTTCATGATCAATACCGTTAGTAGCATCAACAACATCATCATCATTAATATTGATATCATCAATAAATAAATAATGGTACTGATCGACAATAAGAAAATTAATATCATACAAAAAAATGAATGTAAGTTTTGTAAAATTATTTTAACCATTTTTTTGTCAAATACTTAATAATAGTCCAAAGTACATCATTTTTTTTAATTGCTTGTTATATTGTCAGTGCTTATGCTAAGATGTATTTAATAAGAAGCTTTCATCACCAACAAATGGATAAGAAAAAAAAACAATAACTAAATGATGAAGCATTCTGTATTACTCCTTAAACTATCAATTTCTAGCATCTAATTCATACTCATTAGGTGTTAGATTACCCTACAATCAAAGTTAATTATACACATAGCACGTCCCTTTATAAACATATCCAATGCTAAAATACACATGCGTTTTTTATTCACATTATTAGCTAAATACAAATCTATAATAAGGATTAATTAATTTATCAATTTTAGAAAATACTACGGTCTATCAATCAAAAAATTTAAAACAATGATATACTAATTCAAATAAATAAAATTCGTATGCGTGTAGCTAAAAAAAAGCCTTCGTTTTACCTTGGTGGTTGTATAAAAATATGTATACTTAGTTACAGATACATTATTTTCTTAATTAAACACTTAAATCATTCGTTTTTTGAGTATTATTTTTTCACACAGTTTCTTTTAATGTTTTAAAGCTATTTTTGGTGTGTCTAACCACTATTTTGTTATTATTTCTTCAACATGGAAATTTTTAAATAAAGAAATTATGTCAGTCGCTATATAACTTCCATTTTTTCACAACAAAATTATGGACTTAATCACTTAACCATAACAATTATATATTGGCCCCATCCACTCACCAACCAAGGACAAATTCGTCATTCCACCTTTACCTTCTTCCTCATTTAATAGCAGCTCTCTCCAAATGAATCATCGCCGTAAAAAATATAAAATCAAACCTCTCCTTCTCTCTCTCTCTCTCTCTCTCTCACACAAAAGCTATGATGAACAAACTTATTTCCCATATGATCCTTCTCTTCACAACTATCCTCCTCTCCTTATTCACTCTCTCCTCGCCGTCGTATCCAACGATTCATGACGTGCTCCGATCACAAGGTCTCCCGGTGGGACTATTACCAAAAGAAGTTGATTATTACACTCTTCAAGAAGACGGTCGTCTCGAGGTTTACCTCGACGCGCCGTGTTACGCCAACTTCGAGTCGAGAGTGCACTTCGCCGCCGTCGTGAAAGCGAATCTGAGCTACGGGAGCCTCATCGGACTCGAAGGGCTAAAGCAAAAGGAGCTCTTCTTGTGGCTTCCGGTGAAAGATATCGTCGTCGAGAATCCTAATTCCGGCGTCATTATATTTGACATCGGCGTCGCTTTTAAACAGCTCTCGCTCTCTATCTTCGAAGAGCCTCCCAAGTGTAACCCTGATCTAGGTAAACATTTTTTCAAAAAAAAAAATTTAGGTTTGTTATGATAAGATTAGCTATGGGATTTTCTTAATTCAGTTTCCATACATTTTTAATACAAATTTATCAGCTTAATTTTTTGGCATTGAAGCTTATTTGTTCTAATTGAAAATTAATTTAGGTTTATTGAAGTCTATGTATGGATAAATGGATGTACCAAATCATATTTAGCTTCGTCAGGGATATGCTTTATTATACTAGACATTTGAGATAGTCATAATGCATATCGATTATTGAACATTCCACAGTGTGAAAAATCATCAACTACATCTATAAGTACAGTTTTATACCCCAAAATAAAACTCAAAATATTTAGATTTTTATTTTCAAAATTGCTAGATTGAGTGTTTGTTTGCAAAAAATAATAATATACTATATATATTTTTAAATGTGTGATTGCACACAAAAAAAATGTGAATAACATTAGTGTGATAAATTACAAAGTTAGTTCGAGTCTATTTGTTTTTATTCGTTGGTTATCGCTATATTATTCATAAAAAAATTGCAGACGTTTTTAAAAACAAAATCGAATTCTGCGAGGAGAGAAAACTGAAGCATTAAATTACAAATTTAGTTCGTTTTTCAAAAAGACAAATTTTTTTTATTATTGTGGCTTGTTGGGAATAGAAGTGGTACAGTGAAGTCATGGGGCTTGGGTTGTGTTTTTTCTTTCTCGTTTATAAGTTTTGACGACTTTGAAAACTCTTTTGGATTTTATTGTCTGATATGTTTTCCAGTTTCAATACGAGTCTTGTCTCTGTAACTGCTGACATAACATTTCCTTTCCTTCTTTTGCTTTCTTGTTTTTATTATTCGAATAAGGAGTATCTTCGATCAGTAACTTTTACCAAATTTTATCATTTATTTTTTACTTTACCAAATATGAATATTATGTACTGTACTATAATTCTCTTTTTGTAGTTCAAGTAACCCAATTCAAGAACATGGAAAGAATGCATAGCATTTACTTCAAAGAAATCACATTTTCCTAAGAACACTTTTTCATCGTAACTCTTTTTAAATTTATGATTGGATTTCTGTTTCAGGCGTTATGAAGAAAAAGATGAGAAGAGAAAGAGGATTCGAAGTTCTCTAAGATGAGAATTAGAAAGAAGAACAGAGAGCCCGCTTGTCCATTTGAAAATTTACAAATTATGAACTAATCAGAAAGATTAGTATGCTAATTATATGAACAGGTTAGATATTTGTGAGTTCTTGTAAAGATGAGACTTCCAATGTTCTATTCTATGTATTGTTTTTAGTTAAAAGTTGTTATTTCATAATCTTAAAAATTATGATGTTTGTTAGTAATGTTGAATGTCTATGATTTGTTACATACAGTAATTGCTTACATAGTCCAGTGGTTATAGTTTGGTAAACTTTTTATTGGTGTCTTTAAATAGTTTTCGTGATATATTCACAAGGTGGCTTCAAATGGTAACTTAATTTAAATCGAATGACGAATTTGATTTAAAATATATATTTGCGTCACTTGTCAAACACATTATGGACTTTTAAAGGTTTTACATGGCGACAAAAAAAAAAAAAAAAAAAAAAAAAAAAAAAAAGGTTTTACATTAATTGATTTATAGGAAATTATATTAAAATAAAAAACAATACATGTATAAGACTATATGTAGTGTTACACGGGATGGTGGATTGAGTTCTTATACGTCATTAGGTGATCCAGTTTGGTTATATTCACGTATTGCGGAGGAAAGTCGGAGCTGATTCTTATGTTGTTATGCGTTTTATAGTTCTGTTTTTTTTTTAGATCGTTCCCTTTGTTGTGATATAACGTTTTGAGTTTTACATTGAACCTTCGCTTTAATGAATTTTTTATAACAAAAAAAAAGACTATATGATTAAATTTTTAAATGATTAAAGTTTTTAAAAGTTAGCTCTAATTGAAAAAAAAGTAAAAAAAAAAAAGAAAAGAAATTAACTCTAAAATCAGGATTTTTTTTTGTTTACTGGTTTGTGGTAATGTGGTCGATTTGTGATAACTCATATTCAAAAGATAGTGTAAGACAACAAAAAAAAACATACACTAATTTTAAAGATAGTAAGATAACAATTATCGACTAAAACTCAAAGTAACCTTAAGCGTCTGAATGTCGAATATTCTATGAAATTCTGCTTTGTGAACCTAGTTGAGGATTTTATGATACATGAACTAACTTAGAAGTAGCAAAGCAGTATTATGATAACTTATTTAGTTATTATATCCTATGAGATAGGATGAGAAAATTTGCAAAGAAATGTTAATTTTTTTTTATGAAATGTGATTCATTTGATTGATAAATGCCTGCATTTTTACTCGTCAGTTCACCTTGAGTCACTCTGGGTTTTTTTTGTGTGACTTGAGCAGTGAACTTTTAAACTTTGTGATAAAAAAAATTCTGATGCGGTAGAGTTTTGTGGAAGAATATGAAGATGAAGAGGCTCAAATTCAATAGATTGATTATGGAAAATGGACTATTTGTTTGCTTGGTAGATATTTTTTTTTTACTTGGTAGATAATTTGGTATCAATAATCATAGTTGTACAACTTGCTTTTCAAACTCAGAGTCAACCCTTTTATTTTTTCTTGGAAAATGTCTGATCTCTTTCTATATTCGGTTTACAAAAGTATGGAAAATAAAAATCTTAAATTTATTTAGAAATGAAGTTTATTTAGAATAATGATGATAATCTTAAACAAAATATTCACCGAATAAAACCGAAAATATTACGATGAATCGAATATGGAAATTAGTTAATACTCTCTCCATTTCAAATTAGTTATCGTTTTAGGAGTTAAATTTTGTTTCAAATTAGTTGTCGTTTTAGGTTTTCAATGCAGATGTTTGGTAGAATTTTTCAGTTCTGTATCTCTTGTTTTAATGTTTGACCAATAAAATTAAATCAAGTAAATATTAATTAAGGATAAAAAAAAATCAATTGTTTTCTTAACCTACGTAAAACAATCTAAAACGATAACTAATATCAAAATATAAGTCGTTTTGGCTTAAAGCACGCATATTAAGAAATTATTTCATTCTTTTAAAAAGTATTAGTTAATATATAGGAAAAAAACAATTCAACCAATTAAAATAAAAACTGTAAATCATTATTGGTCACACAATATTCAATAAAGTAAAAAAGTACCTGCAATTATGAGAACGTCTTATATTTTGAAACAAAACAAAAGTTCTAAAACGACTTATATTTTGAAACGGAGGTAGTATGAAATAGAAGGAGTAAAATATACACTTTGACCAAGTAAATTCACATTGGTTAAAAGATTTGGGAATAATTACGATAATAAATAGTACAAAAAAAATGTCGGCCATTTCTTGCTGACGTCATTTAACTTCATGGATAAGGCATTTTCTTTCTTTAAGAAAAACCAAAATTCAGAATCTTCATCGAAATCGCCACAATTCAATTTTTTCCCCAAAATCTCCGAAATCGTGAGACGATCAACAACAAACAGCCATGGGAGGAGGAAGAGCGATGACGACGGCAGCGAAGGTGGCTGGATTCGGTGTCTCCAAAGCAGGATTCAGGGGAGGATTCGGATTTCCTCCGGCGACTGAGCAGTTTAGGGTTAAAAACGCCGCCGCCGCCGCTTCTAAACCTGTTTCGGCTTCGATTTCATCGGCGGTTAATGCTTCCGTCGAAGAAGAGCCGATGATCATGCAGAAACCGGTTTGGGACGATTGGGAATTTGCCGGTGTCGAAGAAGAGCCGATTCCTAGAGTTGTTTTCAGCAAACCTCCTTCTCTTCAAGAGGCTAAGGAAGCTACTGAAGATCTCAAAGAAGCTATCAATTCGTAAGTTATTTGCTAAAATCTTGAATTACGGGATTTGGATTGAATTGACCTAATTTGGCTTCTGATCTCAAATTGGGGTTAATTTGGATTGAATTGGCCTAGTTTGGCCTTTTGATCTCAAATTAGGTTTAGGTTTGATCTAATTATTGTAGAATTGGAAAAAGTAGAAGAATTTTTCAGAGTGAAAAAAAAAAGGTTTCATTTTGAAAGAGTTAATTAGATTTTTGTGCTTATATCTTGTGTTGTTTAATGGATTAGGGTGTATATGTCATCTCCAAAGTCGTCTTCTACAATCGAAGAGTCAAATGAAGGTGGTTCTATTTCCAAAATGCTCTCAAGTATTCAATCTTCTGAGAACAGAGCTGTTGAATCAGCTGTTCCACAAGTTGCTCTTCAAGCTTTTGCTTTTCTCAGTGAAAACACCGCTGCGCAGGTATATCCAAATATATATATCTCAGATTGCTTCGTATAAGAACTTACACTTTCCACAGTTGTTAATAATTTTGCTTCTACTTTTACAGACTGTTGTTGCTTCTATAGCTTCTGACCCAAAAGTATGGGATGCTGTAATGGAGAATAAGGATCTCATGAAGTTTCTCCAGACCAACAATACTGGTAAAGAAAGCTTCACCATGACTACTAGTATAATATGTCTTTATGAGGAAGTAACTTGACATCAACTTTTTCCATTTTTTTCAGCTGGTTCATATCAGGTTGAAGAATCTGACAACGACGACCAATCAGAACGTTCGAGCACGACTGAGTGTGAAGTGATGGAAGCAAAGCCAATGGAACTCTTAGAGATTCTGCAAGACATGAAGCTAAAAGCGGTTCGAATGATGGAGAACGTTTCTTCCTACTTTGGGGACTTGTTTGGGTTAGGACCAGCTACAGAAGATGGAAAAGACAAGAAACAGACGTTTTTCAACGATCCTCGTTCTCTGTTTGGATTAGCTGTAGTCGTCATCTTCATGGTAGTTTTGAAACGTGCTTAAGATCTCTCTCTGTGGTTCCTTAATTCGCCGATATAGCGAAAAAAACACAACTACTACATACTGTAATGATTCTCTTTGATTTTCTCTGTTATCATCGTTTAAACTTTTTTATCTTGTTGTTATTTTGAATGATTTGGAATGGTCTTGGATCCTTTCATATTAGATAAATAAAAGGATCCTTTGGATGTTTTATCATTTATGTTCTGTTCTGTACTAAAACATGATCATTTCGATCATTTTTGAGACACTTGACTAAGTATATAAACTAGACTGGTTGAGTAGTGACTCTAAGAACGAGTGTACTTCCGCCGTTGGCTTCAAGTGGAACATGTGTTTGACAAAGTCTTTCTTACTCAGAGTCATATGTGTTGGACTCTTCTATGTTTCCATTTGAGTGCTTGCACACAGAGATTGCTAGATTCCATCTCCTTCATTTATATCAGTGTCCATTGATTAGAGGATTCATCTCCAAAAGAAAATTCTTACATTCTCACAAAGCATAGATAAAAAGACTCTAGACTCGGATTCAATTCCAGACCACTAGTCTATATTTTGAGGTGGTACAAGGTAAGGTGCCTCACTTGTACTATTTCCACCAATGATAGAGGAATAACGCAAAATATTTCCTAAAGTAAGGAGTATTAGTTTTTTTTTTTTTTTTAGTGGCTATGAATAATAGTAGTTTTTTTACAACACTTTTTTAAAAAATGGCTATGAATATTTCCTAAATCATTAATTGATCACAATAAAGAAACTTTTTCACATTTTGTTTGTCTCACATCGATAGAATGAAAGATTTCAAAAGTAATTTTCTTAGTATTTAATAAGTACTACTATTTACCCTTTCTACACGGAATAAATCAAATCTGCATTGATTACAAAAGATACTTTTTAGTCACATAAATAACTAAAAAATCAGCATGTATTACTGTTTGACCAAAAAAAAAATAAAAAAAAATCAGCATGTACACAGACAATTTGAATCCCATTGAAAGTTTTGAGTAATTCACAAGGCTATATATTATAAAGCCAAAACTGTTACACAAAACCAGGGATACACACAGCATATATGAACAGAATACCTAAAACTAACTATCACCCATGAATACTCAGAATTGAGTTATCTTAAATAAATTTTAGGCTCTGATTCGTAACATGCAGAATCGGCTAATTACGTTTTCTAATGCGATTATGCAAGTATTTTACCAATCACAAAAATTGCCTAATAATAGATAATTAGGCAAAAACGCAAGATTTATTTTTTGCCTAAAAAAATACAAGTAAAAAGTCATTATGCAAATAAGCATGCATTTAGTGGTTTATTTCATTATGCATGATATCCAATCACACAAAATTTTGATTATGCAAATTTTTATTCTACAGCTTTTCAATCTGCAATTATGCAATTAAGCAATTATGCATTGTTTACCAATGAGAGCCTTAATAAATAGTTAAATAACCGCATAATTTTAGGGAACTGAGAGACTATGTTGCCGAGCTAATGCTTTAGTTAGCACAATATTTACTTTTTCTTTTTGTCTTCGGCAGTGTTTAACCGGAAAATATATATATATATATATATATATATATATATATATATATATATTTTGTTGGTTTTTGCTAACGAGATTCATGTCTATGCTTCTTCTCAACGGATCTCTAGGCTCCGCCTTAGCAGACCTAGGTTGGTAAGACCCTATTTGATTATGTGTAATGGCTTCTCATTTTCCCCACGGCATATATGAATAGACGCGGAAAACTCGTGATTATGAATGCTAATGAACCTGAGTGCACTGACTTGGAAAAGAAGGTACCAAAGGAGTTGATTAATAGTGATCCGATGGTAACGATCGGTGCATCTTATGGATGGGTAGCTACTTTGAAAGACGATGGAATATTACGTATACAAGACGATCTAAACCCGATTGCATCGGATAAAGATCCAAAACGTATTCCTCTACCTCCTCTTGTAACTCTACCACATTGCCAAACCCAAATTGTGACCAACGTGGCCATGTCCTCATCTTCTCCTGAGGATGAAGACTGTTTTGTGGCTGTTTAAGTTCTTGGGACCTCAACTCAGCTTTTGTAGACCTGCTCAAAGCAACTCCGAGTGGATCAACATCAGAATCGAAAACCCTTGTTTTAACTCCTCCCCTGTCATGTTTTCCAAGAAACATCACATGTTTCGCATTCCTGGATCTGGAGACCAAGTCATTGGATCATGGGATCTTGACAAACATTTGCACAAACCCAAGTTTGACAAGTTGCGGTTTCGAAAGCTTCCCGAGCTGACCCAGACCAAGTTTGATCTTCAAGATTCTTGCAGCACAAGCGAACACTTGGTGGAGTCAACAACCACCGGTGAAACTTTCTTGGTTAAGTTGTACAAGAAAGCCACCGCTACTGTTAGTGGTAAGGTGAGACTGAAAACGAAAGCTGTAAAGGTGTTCACGCTTGATGAAAAAGGCAATGCGGTTTACACTGAAGACATTGGAGATCTTTGCATTTTCCTCTCAAAGTCTGAACCTTTTTGCGTCCCTGCTAGCTCCTTTCCTGCCTTGCACTCTAACCGCATCGAAATCTTGGATGCCGAAGAAGTCATCTCTGTCCTCGTCTGTTATGACTCCATCGTTCGTGGATATTGTAAAAGTGGAGCACCCTACTATATTCCACCTCAAAATATAGACTAATGGTTTGGAATTGAGTCTTTTTTTTTTTTTTCTTTTCTCCTTTCAAAAATAAAATGTTACTATTCTCTGTGAGATTGATATGCATTTTACTTTTGGAGAAAGAACTTTGCTATGATCTCTTATCAGTCATATCCATTAAGCAGCAATAACTCGTTTCTGTAGGTTTTTCTAGATTTGACAGATTTTAGTTTCTTTCTATGAAGCGAAGTGTGAAATTATTTGGGTGATTGCTTATATGCAGTGAAATAAAGATTTTTAAACAGTTGTTTTAACTGCAAACTAACTAAATATTTGTAAAACACAAGGTACAAATTTGCAGCTAGCAGAGAACATTCTTATTAATCATACACATTTTATCTTAGTCCTTTTATGGATGGAATAGTTTCTAACTGTCACAAGAGTCTATGTAGTCATTCCTTTGGATGTTTTATCATTTATATATTTAATTTGTCTACAAAATTATTAAGCAAAAACCTTAGAATATTAGATCAATAGGCCGGATCACTTGTTTATATATGTATTGTAATTTCTAATTTTCTATTCGTATGCAAAATCTATCTCCAAATGCTTTGAAACAGGTGAATGCACAATGCTCGAAAATCGAAATCATCACTTTAATAAGGTTCGTGCCCGCCTCATTGTCTTCATTTGCAGGAATCAAGATTTGTAATATCTGCACAATCTCTGAAACATCAGATATTTGCTCATCCCTAATCTATTTTTAATTATTTCTGTACGATTAATATACACACATATGTGAAGCAAGGAACTAATTAGTTTTCATCAATAAGAAATTGGTGTTAAAAATTTGAACTAAGGTAGTATAATATAATCCAATATTGATATATATTTTGCGAAAGTTAAAATTATTTATACCAAATCAACTATGACGAATACTCTGTTTATAAATTAAATTATTTCAAATGATTTAAAATTTTGTTAACCTGTTTATATCTCAAATTGATGAAGTTTCAAATGATTTAAAATTTTGTTAACTGAATCCAACCAATAAATTAAGCAATTTGGTTTAAATTTAATTATTTGTTTTAAGTTCCTTGCATTAACGTAAGTAATGATATGTTTTTTCATCACATGTTTATCAACAAAATTTAAAATAACAAAATATCATATATGCAATTTTATTATTATGTTTAATGTAATTGTTAATTTTCAATATAATAATCTTTCCAAAAAAAAAAAAAAAAAAAAAACTGGCGAGCTTCGTCCTAGTCGACAAATGTCGCATTTGCCTTTCCTCCACTTTTGACTCCTCCGTTCATCGGCGACGGAACTGTTTCTGCTGATTCCGTTTTCTGAGCCAATCGATTAAGCTCTGCTTTCAACGGTCAGATCTTCACAATACCCAAATAACATTTCAATCTTTTGTTAAAAATTTCGAAATTTCAAATCTTCAGTTAATACTTTTTTTTTTTTATGAACAATTCGTATACATATACACATTCCTATTCTACTTCTATCTTTTAATCTCTCATTTCTCTTGAAATTTGTAATCTTGCGTAACACTTGAATCTGTTTCTATTGACTCATGTAGAAGCTTGCTGGTATCTGATGAAGAAGAGCTTCTAAGACCACCAAGTATAGTTCGAAACCATCGAGCAGAGACTTTAGGAATCCTTGTGAGATTGTTCTTATAATCAACATAATAAATCCCAAACCGAACTGTGTATCCTGAGTTCCATTCCCAATTGTCTAACAATGACCACACAAAGTATCCTCTTATATCACATTCATCATTCCTGCAAAATAAAGTTTACATTTTTATTTTATTTTGAGCACTTTGTGAAAAGAACCTCTGCAAAAAGTTAAAAACTTTTACGTTTACCTTATGGCTGCTGATAAGTTTGAGAGGTAATCTCTGTGGAAGCTAATCCTTTTCTCATCTTGTAATGCTTTGTCCATGTCTATGAATGGATTGTTTTTCTCATCCATGCCTGTGGTATCATCACCACACTTGATGTTAAAGTTCTGATTTTTAATTGTATGATTGTGAGATTTGAGATACTGTAACTTACCGTTTTCTGTGATGAACACAGGTGGGTTTCCATACATGTCTTTAAGATAAACTGCGAGTTTCCTTATTCCCCATGGGACAATGTGTAGCCAGCTTGACCCTGCCTGAGAGATTTAAGTAAGTTTCCCCATTAGATTATAGTATGTGGTTTGTTAGTATTAGTGAATTTTATCAGATAAATACTTACTTTTTCTCCTATAGCTACTCCTCCACGGAAAGCTACAACAATTAGAAGCAAACATAAGCTTAGTTCTTTTGTTTTGTAAGCAGTAATAAGAATGATATGAGAATTAGTATGTCTTACAGCTTGTAATCACTGCTGCATCAGATGAAGCATCTTGCAGTATCAGTTTCCTTATCCTAGTTCTGTCGTTCCTCGCGTATAATGTGGTATAGTGGTTGATTCCCACGAAATCAAATGCACCTTTTATGGTTTTAGACATCTCTGGTGTTATCTTTGGTAGTCTCTCTTCCACTAGACTCTTCATTGATGCTGGATAGTCTCCATTGATTAGAGGATCCATAAACCTATTTTAAATCTCATTCTGTCACTTTGGTCTTTTTTTCTCTTTTAGACTTTATTTTTATGAAAGGATCTTATATATACCATCCAATCCCAAAATCCATTGCTCTACGAGCTGCATCTTTGTCCTCATCACAATCAGACATTGGCTCATACCATTTTGCATCTAATGATATCCCGATTTGACCACGTTGTTTCTCCTGCATATAGATTCCCACATTTTGTTCTGGACTAAGAATCATAAGATGATCATGTTCTGTTTTGTTTTCTTACCTTGAAGTTCTTCTGGTAGGTGTGGTAAGTAGCAGCATGAGACAAGAGAATATTATGAGCTACAACATAGGGTTCAACCGATGACTTCCCTTTCCTACAGAACCAATGTCCCAGAAGTGAGCACCTCCCTGGAGCTTGTATCCCCGTGTCATAGCCTTGTATCGATACCCCGTGAGGCTCATTGAAAGTGATCCAGTACTTAACTCTATCTCCAAATGCTTTGAAACAGGTAAATGCATAACGCTCGAAAGCATCCCTGCACCATTTTTGATACCGTTTATAACATATAAAGATTTCACATTTTTATCCAAAGATCATATACTCACACGACTTCTCTGCTTAGCCATCCTTCATAGCTGTCTTCTAAAGCTTGTGGTAGATCCCAATGATACAATGTCACATAAGGTTTGATTCCTTTGGCTAAAAGAGCATCTATGAGGCTGTTATAGTACTCAACTCCATCTGGGTTTGCTTCCCCTGTTCCATCTGTTAAACCCCGAGTTTAACAAACCCATCAGAAACACCTAACATTACTCTTATCACAGCTAAAATAAGTAGACTTACTAGGGAATATTCTTGACCAAGATATAGAGAATCTATAAGCATCCATTCTCAGATCTTTCATCAGGTCTATGTCACTCTGTAAAAAGCAAATGAAAAAAGAAAGGTTCTTGCTTCTTAGATTCTCTCATTTATAGTCTGTTACGTCTTATCTTAGATATGTTTGGACGAGGTTGCTCTGTAAAGAAGCAACCTTTACAAATTTGTCTTCAAGCTTAAGTCAACTAATGTTTGCTTGTTAGGTTAAAACTTACATGAAACCGATGATATTGATCAACTGTAGTATCCGCATTGCTAAAATCCAATATCTTTCCTGGTGATTAAGAACAAGAGCATTAGATGAACTGAAATTTAAAAATTGGATTTTTCTAGGTTTGTTGTGATGTTTTCTGGGTTTTGTTTCTTTAATACCTGGTTTCTTCGTGAACGTGTCCCATATGCTTTCTCCTTTGTTTCCTTCATTCACAGCTCCTTCGAACTGATTTCTTGCAAGAAAATGTTTCTATTCTCAAATGTTTCTTTTCTTGGATCAGTTTTGGAGAAGAAGAAGAAGAAGAAGAATGTCACCTGGTAAGCTGAAGAAGCTGTCCCAAACACAAACCCATCTGGAAAATTTGCTCTGCTGATAGATTCTGAAGAAACCTGATCAAGAGTCGCGAAGAAGACGACCAAGAACACGACGAGTCTCATGAAAGATTCCATTTTTGGTTAGCATGAATAAAAGAGAGAGAGAGAGATAAAGGAATGAAATTTTTCTGGTAAATGAAAAGATTTTGGAGGCAAGAAAATGGAGTTTTAGTGTTTTTAATTTGTAAAGTTGAAGACGAAAGTTGAAGAGTGTAAAAGCAAAAGCTCTCTCGGTTTTTTGAAGGCTCTTGTTTGGTGGTGTTGACATTTGTTCACTGTATACGTTTCTTATACACTACACTTGTGTGTTTTAAAAGGGTGTAATCAATAAGATATTTGGAGAGATCCGAGTAAAATGGACATTGAAATTTGGATTTCAAAATATCTTTTAAAATCTCATGTTATTAGATTAATGATTTTAAAATATACAATCAAATAGTACTAGGTTTTGATTTTAAAAATTCAAAGACCAAAATACCACTGTTTTAGTTGAGATTTCAGAAGATTTAATAACAAAATTCTAAATTCATTACAATTTAACCAAATAATCTAAAAACTCAAATCACACCAAATATTAAATTCAATACACCTCTAACATTCAGGGGTATATTCGTCATTTTCTTATGTCTTTTTTTTTTTACTTTTTAGGTCTTTTCCTCATTTTCTCAAAATCCCAAAATCGATTGATCTGTTTTTGTGTTTAGGGTTTTAGCCTTTCAAAGCCAAAACCTTTTTTTTTTTCCAATCAAATTGAATCTATGGCGATGGCTATGAGACTTCCGGCGATATCTAGAGCAGTGACGGAAGTGGCTAATTCTCCGATTGGTCTAAGACGGCTGTTCTGTTCAAATGCTTCAAAGTTCTCTTTTTTATCTCCACAAGCTGAAACTCAAACTCCTGCTCGTCCTCAGGCTGATCCTAGCACCAATCTCTTCGTCTCCGGTAATTACACTCTTTCTTTCTCTTATTTCAATTCAGGGTTTTGGAGTTTATCTTCAATCGTCGCTTCTATTGTGTTAAAGATCCTTCCTTTTGATTCAGAAATGGTTCTGAACCATTGATTCTTAGACTCATTTCTGACAAATTCAGGATTTTATGAGTTATTTGTTTACTGAATCTTTTTGTTTCTGCGGCATATGTGAGCTGTGCTGTTTCTTATTGTAAATACTGATTTGGGGTTTGAAGAAGCAGCTTAACATTTTGCTGCAATGCAAAAACAACTTGTGAATAATGTCATTTGCTTTATTAGCCATGAAACATTTGAAACTTTTATGTATTGAGAATAACTTATAAGGTCTGATTACTATCTCTTTGTGTGGATCCAAGACCTGCTCTGATACTGTTTATTACTAGTTTCCTCAACCGCAAGTGTCCTTTGATCATATTACATTGTGATTGTTATCTTCGTTCAGCTTTGTATTTAGCGTATCTAAAGATTTTATCTTTGTACCTGCCTCGTGATTATTTTTCAGGGCTTAGTAAGCGCACCACTTCTGAAGGACTTAGGACAGCTTTTGCTCAGTTTGGAGAAGTTACTGATGGTATATATGTTTCCTTACTATGACCCTTTTTGCGACATCAAACTAGTCAGAGCAGAAAGCTAACTGTAACTATTGGTTTTGTAGCTAAGGTTGTCACAGACAGAGTATCAGGATATTCCAAAGGGTTTGGATTTGTTAGATATGCCACTTTAGAAGATTCTGCTAAAGGCATTGCTGGTATGGATGGCAAGGTACTTACTATATTCATTCTAATCTCCATTTCTCTATTTACCAAATCATTATCTATTAAGGGATTTTTTACACTGACAATTACCTAGATGGCTAATGATCGCTCTTTCTCTGTGTTTCTCTGCAGTTTCTTGACGGTTGGGTCATATTCGCAGAGTACGCAAGACCAAGAGAGCAAACACAGTCGTATCAACCTCAGAACAACATGTCTCGTCCTCCATATACTCCATATGGTAACCGCTAGAGAGACAACTTTGTTCGATTCTTATGAATCTTTATATTAGTGTTTACACTACATCGTTTTGCTCTTCTATGATTGAATTGTTGTCTCCATGTCTTTGTCATTACATTGGATAGTTCAGAAACTTTATATTATATTTTTGTGTAATATACAAAAAAAACTGTCTTTTACAAGACAGTATTAACGATTAAGCGTAAAAGTAAGAGATGACGATTTGGCTTACTTTGTTTAGGTATCAAAGACTTAAACGTCACCGTTTTGGTTGTTTGTGGTTTACTTGATATTGATTTTTGTTTGAGTCTGGAAAAATCAGAACCGGTTCGGTTCTGTTTATATTTGGTCTACTCTAGTACCTATTTATTATATGCCACATTTGAGATATTGGAAGATAATATTTTTCTAACCACATTACAATCTTTTGTGTGAACCAAAAAATTTAGACCCCAATCTGATTGATCATTTTCATATGGGTCCGTACCAATTAGCCAATCACTAACTCACAATTTTTTGTTTAGATACAATAAAAGTGATGATTATAACAAATGGGAATAAGTCATTGGGTCACAACAAAACAACATTGAGTTCTCACAATTTCACGTGGAGATGTCTAGAATCTACACGAGCATATATATAACATGTGGACCGAATAAAAACAAAAAATACTAATAATATCAAAAATACTAATGGCGTACATAAGTTTATGCAATAAATGTTAGAAAGACAAAAAAAAGGAAACAAAATAAACAAAGAGATACCGTTCATACTATAATATTCCTTCGCTGTCCAAATTACGTTTGGTGAGACAATTCCCTCTTTCTCATGCAACCAATTCTGTTTTACAACTCATCATATTAAGAGAAAATGATTCTCGTTTGATTTTGTCTATTTTATGAAGAATTTTTTTGGAGTGTACTTAGCTAATAATGCTAATAGTGATATGTTTTTGTTGTGTGATTGTCTAATCCTTGGACGCAAAAATTAGTTATATAACTAGAATGTCGACCGCAACGTGTACAAATGGCCTTTGTTTCCATGTTCTAGGAGTGGCAACTAGTCAAATTTAACTGCTTAAATTAATTAAATGCGATCCTTTTAAATTGGATAATGTTTCTAATTAAGTTCTTTTCTATATAGACGATGATCTCAAGATTCCTTTTTGTTGTTGTTTCTCGTCACAATAATGGAAAAACACACGTGTTTCCTCTTACTCTACTCGACATTGTGGGTTAGGATTATAAGTTCAAATCAATGTTCGATCAAGATATCTTACGATTACATTTCCCCCAAGTAGCAACATAACTAACTAATTAACTCCATTATTATGCAAATAAACTATAGAGTCGTGTGGTATTATTATGAAAAGGAGAGCATGCATATTTTTATATTATTATAATTAGTAAAAACAAAATCAATAAGAGATGAGTCGTCGTCGTTTTTGTTGCGCCGCATGTGTGATTACTTTCAAATGTGACAGTATTTTAGATGAGTCGTTCTCTGTGCTTGAATTATGGTTTTAAAATGATTTGTTTCCGTTGCATGAATTAACATATAATATTAATTAAGTTGGACCGTTTCATTTTCTACATCGTTAGGAGATATGAGTCTGCTCTGATCTATTTATTATAGTTCTTATCTACATGAGTTCCTATTTATGTTCTTACTATATAAATTTATTATAGGGATTTCTCATTGCCACGTAAAATGGTATATATATATATATATATATATATATAATCATATCATCATTTCATCATATACTATTAAGTAACTGAGGATAAACCCACATGAAGATATTGGATTTGGATGATTTTAGTTAGTTATATTAGATCAAGAATGTTATAACTTATAACCACGTTTGTAATTAATGCAAATATTCAACTTCATCAAGATAAAGCAACCATGAAAAAACTAAATCGATTTAAAAACTTTCTATGCTACACTGATCCAAACGAAATAATTAAAAATTACATCAAATTCAAAACAATTTCTAATTTGGTTTTAGGTGGTTTTACTTATCTTACGAGATTACCATCTCAGAGTTGAAATGATCTTATACATTGAAGTAAAAGAGACATATTCTATTACCACATCGTATCAAAACTATAATCAAAATTCATAAAAATAAAACCAGATCCACATATATTAGAATTTAGATGCAACTATAATTTGCTTCATGTGGAAAGCCGAGTAACCAAAAGTGTAAAACATGAATGACAACCACCACCTATTCTATATAGGTAACAAAATTAATTCATTTCCGACATGAATATATGTCAAGAATATTTAATAAGTGGTCCAAAATTATTCTCAAAAAAAAAAACAAACCCAATTTTGTATACTAAGAATAAAAGTTCCACTAAAACCAAAAAAAGAAAAGAAAAAAAAGATCCAGTTACGGAAACGGAAACAAAAGTGATTCACGTCGACAATATGATTCTACTTCAAAAAAATAACGCTAAAAATGTTTACATTTATTTCAGAGTTTAATATATTTTTTATTTTAACTGTAAATGTATACAACTCTACCAACCGAACCGATTATAAAACCATAAATGTATTATGTATATATAAGTATGACATCTTTTATTTAAAATTTTCATTTGTAAACAATTATAATCGCCAATTAATCAATAAATTATGAAAAATACGTGTATGTCATGAGATCGGTCGGCAATGACGTATGTCATTTCTACTAAAACCAACCGGTCCAACTCCGGTTTAAGATAAGTTGTAAAGGGTAGTTTAGTAATAATGCAACAAATCTCATATCCACGTAATCAAGTGAGTCACTACGTCAAGATTCTTGACTCCGTTTCTATAAATTGCCTTTGCTTCAGAAAAGAGAATCACCACTCCAATTTCTTCACTTGTGGCACCATCTGTAAATATCCTCAAATATTTAATTCAGATTTATAACATTAAACTGAAAAAAAATTTAAATAAGGGATCGAGTGTGGTGTGGTGTAGGATATGAAATCCTTGTTGGAGCTCGTCGTGCCTTGTTTTGGTTCACAGCAGTTCCATCAATCCACCGCAACCGCTGAAGATTCGGTTTCCGTCGAAACGCATACGCTAATGAAACAGCGAAGGCGGCGAAAACGCGTTAGAGTAGCGGGTCAACCTGGACAGGTGGCTGAGTGGAGACCTTCGCTTAGCGTGATCTCGGAGAACAAGCCGGCGATAACGGAGAAATCGGAAAAGGACGGCGGAGAAGAGAGGAAAGTTCGTCGGAAAAGTGAAGCCGGCGGTGGAGACGCGTCGTCTCGTCCCGGCGGTGGTCATGTTCGTTTCCGTAGTGACGATTTCGGGTAAAAAAATTAAACACTATTCTCGTAACTTTTATTTTTCTTGTTTGAGAATTGAGTCTAAAAAATTATTTTTAATATCTAGAAAAATTTACATGATATTTTTTGTGTTTAATTAAGGTTATATAGTTTTATATGTTAATAAATTATTGAGAGAATTTACTCATAGTAATTAAAAGTTAATAAACATGTTTGAGTACGTACCTAGTTGCTATAATAAAATTGCTAACACATCTTCAATGTGATGCATACAAAGATAAGTATGTAAATTATAAACTTCGAGGATTATAAACTTTAAAAGAATAATTTTGAAGATAATGATGGTAGTCAATATGCTGTTTTGTGGATAAAGATTCGATATAGTTGTGATGTCAACATCAATATGTTCATTGTTTATTCGAGTAAACAGGAGGCGTAAATGGGTAGCTAAACCAAGATAAGTATAACTGTATAACGATAATGGCAGAAGAACATGTAGTGGATTTATTTATATATATAAGTCCTATATATAATAAATACAAGTGTTCTGACGTTTTTCAATTTGTGTTTTGGGTTTTGCAGGAGAAATGCTTTCGAACCAGTAATTCCGGCATTTTCACCGACTCCGTTCATGTTTTGAGTTTTAAGTTTCTTGTCAAGTTTATCTGTATAATATGTCTCCCATAAATGTTGACCAAATAAAAAAAATATATAAAAAAATGTCTCCCATAAATATGTTAATGGAAAGTTGTAGCACTAATTAATGTATATATTTCTTTGGTATTTTTATTTTGGTTAAACTGTTATCTTTGATATTATCCCACCGATATATAAACGTATGCAAAACTGGGAAAAAAAAGAGAGAGCTTGAGATTTGTGTTTATGCATTGGCACATGAATGATTTGAAGAAGTAAAAATGTTCTTATATCATTACCATGTTATAAGTACATTATTTGCCCACACGCTATTAGACCGGTCCTAGTTATCATTTTTAAAGTTATACACAGGCAAATAATTATAGAAAAAAACTAACTCTACATAGTTGACGTCAAAAAAAAGAGAAACAACTCTACAAGGTCAAAGCTTAGCAGGACTAATCAATAATTATTGATTTAATTAATTTTCTTAGACACTACTGAATAATTTATCTACGTTATTATACAAAATCTTTGTTGGGCTTTGACTATTTGAAGGTTCATTATACTTCATATCTTGTGATAGTCACAGACTCAAAGTTCCTTGAATTGTTTCTCTGTGGCCGTGTTACGGGACAAGACCAACCGCCAAAACCCATTTAGGTTTTTTGGTGAGTGGCCTCATTGGATATCAAATGAATACTCAAGTATATAAAATTGTCATGTCGATCAAAGAAAAGACTTGTATACAGTTGTACCTTAAGTATCTCAAATTCTTAAAACCCTAATATATTACTAGTGCACTAAAGAAGCCGCTAACGCGTTTTTTTTTTGTTTGCATCTTTAATCACATTCTCACATGTAGGCTAACCTTTTAAGATTTCATAATCAATAAATCTCCAAATTTGTGTGATATATACATACAACATATATATGTAGGTATACGACTATGTATTTCTATAGATGGAGACATGAGAACATGGGGTGGTACCGTGCACGTGGAGAAGACATGTCTTGCTTAATGATTATGCGACCATGGAACAAGTAAACTTAGAATTTGGGGAATATTTGCTCTCAACTCTCTAGACATCAAATTCATCTCATCCTCCCAAGTTTAAGCTTCACTCATTTTTGATTCTCCATTCCATCTTCATATACTGCCAATATGATTAGATTGAGTCACAAGTCACAAGACTCGGAACACATTTTTACATAAATTTTCGAAATAGTCGTTGGGGAAATATTCAATTTAATCGTCTCTTAAGAAAAAAAAGGAGTATTGGATGAAGAGATGAATAAAAAATATTAAAAACATAAAGAAGATAAAATTATAGTTTCTTGGGTTGCCCCCGGTTGCGCCCCCACTCTCTTCTCTGCCAACTTGAAAAACATATAATCTATGCCAAAAAAATAAAAATAAAAATTATGATCTCGATAAAGTAACAATATCAGATTAGTGTCTATATAAATGATCTCTCTTACACATGTATATATAGTGGTAAAATACAATACCGTGAATTCGGATTTTTCACGTGTTCTCTTGGTTGTCTTGGCTTTGGCTTTAGTTTAGCCACTCTGTATAATCGAAGAAGTCAATCTTTTGCGTGCGATAATGTTTTGTTTTGTTTCGTGTAGTTGTGGTGAATATTTTGTCCAAGTATATTAGAATTACTTGCGGCAATAATCCCGGGATTTTATCTTCGTGTTTAAATCCATAATTGTCTCGGTATCATGTCAGAAGAACTAAGCTTACTTCAATTTTTTTTTTATTAAAATGAAAAGAAAAAAAAACATACTTCAGTTTGGTTTCACGGAACTGTTAAAGATGGTGTGGAGAAATGACAATAAATTTATATGTCATTTCGAATTAACTTCATTATGTTTTCTGTCTATAACACCTTTTTCTTTTGGAAAATTTATTTTACATTTATTGGATTCATCTCTGGATGAAAAATAGTTCCAACTAATAATCTAGAAAGTGACATTAAGGCGAGTTAGGTGGATATATATAACTGCTTGCTACTTCTTATAGACTTATAGTTTCACATTTTATCATCTCACCTACTAATTAACCTCCACAATATCAAATGATAGGATCGGATATTTGGATGATATAATTTCTATTTAAAATATTTTAGTTACTTCTAATTACTTTCGTATATGAAATTATGACATTTTGTAACTGGGGGTGTGTATGTTTGAAAGTTTAAAGTATATAATATTATAACTTGACACTAAAACCGAGTTATTGAAAATTAAATACCAATGATAACATTCCCAGCGGAAAACCAAAAGTCATATTCGTCCAATCATAACAAGCGTAGACATATTCGTGGGACCCATAACGCATACAATACAAAAAAGTAAATTTATTACATTTTGTATAAATAGTGGAGTATATTTTGGCTCTGATCGGTAACAACGCATAACTGCGTAATTGCATATTTGCATAATAAAAATTTGCAGATTAAAAAGCTGTAGAATAAAAATTTGCATAATCAAAATTTTGTGTGATTGGATATCATGCATAATGAAATAAACCACTAAATGCATGCTTATTTGCATAATGACTTTTTACTTGTATTTTTTTAGGCAAAAAGCAAATCTTGCGTTTTTGCCTAATTGTCTATTATTAGGCAAATTTTTGTGATTGGTAAAATACTTGCATAATCGCATTAGAAAACGCAATTAGGCGATTATGCATGTTACCAATCAGAGCCTTTGTTTTTATATGCACATTCTTGATTTGCACAAAATATTTTATCCATTATCTGAAACTTCTATTTCTTTTCACATTTCTTCATGGTAATCTAATTTTTACATGGTTCGTTAGTCAATAGTCAAAATGATTAGATAAAGACTTATTTATTACCATGAGCTCGTTAATCTTTTCATAAAAAAAAAGACAAAATTTACAACTGAAAATGTCCACACACAGAAACTAAATAAATAAAACAAAAAGATGAAATGACAATCTTGAATTACAAAACTACAAAATTATACTAACAAAGTGCAAATATAAATATGACAAATAATGTTTTAAAGAAAAATAAAAAGCTTTCCGTTTCATTCTTTTAAAATGTAAAATTTTTGAATTTTCTGTAACCTTTTTATACACACAAAGCTTATAATTTTGTTACCTTTTGCTTGAAGTCGAACCTCTCTTCTTAGTCTCTTTCTCACTCTCTCTCTTTCTTTGGATTCTTTTCTCTGCAATCAAAGCAAACGTCTGGGAATTTTTTTTTTTCTCTCCCTTTCTCTTCAAACTTTTCTCTCTTCTAAGTTTCTTATGTAACCGTGTCTTTCTCTAACAATGCATCAGTTTCTACAGGTAAAACTCGATTCTCCTTTTTTTTTTTTTTTTCTGGGAAGTTTTCGTTGTTAGTCGTTGAGAAAGTCTTCTTTGGTTGCTGAAGAAGACGAAATGTTGGAAAAATCAAACGACGGAAAAAATCTATGGAAAGAAAAAAAAATAATGTATAAAGAAAAGTTTCCTAAACGGCGTTTCAAAAGTTTTCACGATCCTCCAGATTTATTTTCAAAATCTTTGATTTGAAAGAGTTTTATTTTCTGGATTCGAAAATTTTCTCAGCATTTGGTAGAATCTTCAAATTTCGCGAAATTTACAGTCAAATTTAAGCTCTGAGCTTCACGAAATCTCAGTAATGTTATCTCCTTAAGGTATCAATTTGTTTTTTATTTTTTATAATATGATTGAAGGAAGAAGATACGAATTGATTTCTCAGCAAGCTTTTGTTTCGAGTTTAATGGTCAACGTTAGCTATATTTTTTTTTCTTAATTGAGCAATGAGTTGTTGTCCTCTTCTTCGTCTGACATTGTTGCCATTAAACAAATACTTTAAATCTCTGATTCAATTATTGTTTGTTTTTGTTTTTCCCATTGCAGAGATATCTACAAGAGCTTGAGACTTGTTGAGAGGATTTGATTTCATAATTTGAAAAAATGGAAGGAGAATCATTTGGTTTAATCGTTGGGATCTCACTTGGTTTGGTGATTGGTGTGGTTTTAGCTATTTCATCTTTGTTTTGCTTTAAGTATCATAGAAAGAAGTCTCAGATTGTGAACAGTGGATCAAGAAGAAGTGCAAGCCTTCCCATTAGAGAGAATGGAGCTGATTCTTGCAATATAATGTCGGATTCAACCATTGGTCCTGATTCACCTGTTAAATCTTCAAAGAATGTGAGGTCTCTTTGGCTTGAAGGTTTTGGTAAGAGGAGTAATGTCATCTCTGCTTCTGGCATTTTGGAATATTCTTACAGGTTTGTCTCCTCTCCTCTCCTCTGACAAAGATTCTCAGATATATATGGATCAGAGTTTCCTCATATAAGGTCTTTTTTTTTTTTTTAAATGTCTTGTATTCTTTGGGTCATATACTGTTTCTAACATGTGTTCTTTGGTGATTGATTCAGGGATTTGCAGAAAGCAACATGTAATTTCACGACTTTGATAGGTCAAGGAGCATTTGGACCTGTCTACAAAGCTCTAATGTCTACCGGTGAGACTGTTGCTGTGAAAGTTCTTGCCACTGATTCTAAACAGGGCGAAAAAGAGTTTCAAACTGAGGTAAAGAGATTTAAGGATTGTAGTTTGAAAAACATGATCATAATTAGTGTCAGACTTAGGCTTTCTGAGATCTCTATTGGCTTATATATAAGATTAGGTTTATTGGCTTACACCAGCCATCCATATATCTCTTATTGTCTGCTTTAGTTTCTTGCTAAACTCGTTCACTTGCATATTTTCATTTCAGGTTATGTTACTGGGAAGGTTGCATCACCGTAACCTAGTGAACTTGGTCGGCTATTGCGCAGAGAAAGGTCAACACATGCTTATATATGTCTACATGAGTAAAGGAAGCTTAGCTTCTCATTTATACAGTAAGCAACTACATACATTTCTACATACTATAATAATCTGCTGGTCACTATTGTCAATGCAATGTTGTACTATTCGTTTCTTTGTAGCATATTTATTGGAACTGATTGATGGTTTAGACTTCACCAATTGATAGAGAGACACTAAAATGGTTTCTTAATACAGGCGAAAAACATGAACCCTTGAGCTGGGATTTGAGAGTATATATTGCTTTAGATGTGGCACGCGGTCTAGAGTATCTTCATGATGGGGTAAGATAATTTCTGAAACCATTCAGCCTCTCTGAAGAAACACAACTTCAATAATGCTTCCATTCAATTTATCTTCAGGCTGTTCCTCCTGTAATCCACAGAGATATCAAATCTTCCAACATTTTGTTGGATCAATCCATGAGAGCTCGGGTACATATATATCTTCATTCTCCTTAAAAGCTAATTTCTATGAACCGCGTCAAAGTGTCTAATGGTGGATTGTGTTGTTTTACTTCAAGGTTGCTGACTTTGGACTATCTAGAGAAGAAATGGTAGACAAACACGCTGCTAACATCAGAGGAACATTTGGTTATCTCGATCCAGAATACATTTCCACAAGAACATTCACTAAGAAAAGCGATGTTTACGGGTTCGGGGTTTTGCTATTTGAGCTTATAGCAGGAAGAAATCCTCAACAAGGTCTAATGGAATATGTTGAGCTGGTAAATATAAAAAACCTTCAATGAAGAATTATTATTACACATATAAAGACTTAAAACTTATGTTTTGTTGATGAACCAGGCAGCGATGAATGCAGAAGAAAAAGTTGGGTGGGAAGAGATAGTGGATTCAAGATTAGATGGAAGATTCGATTTACAAGAAGTGAATGAAGTTGCTGCTTTTGCTTATAAATGTATCTCTCGTGCTCCTAGAAAACGTCCGAGCATGAGAGACATTGTTCAGGTTTTGACACGTGTTGTTAAGGTGAGACATTCCAGAAAACGACAAAGGAATTCTCCCTCGCCTCCTACTACGGTTGTTGTGGTGGAGGAGTCCGATGGTGAGCTAACCGGACACGGATCATTACGATCGGATAATCATCGGAGGGACAATTCCGTGGACACTACTATAGCTGAAGACTTGTGATGTTTTAAACAATTTTTATTTTTAATATCAGTAACTTTTAAAATGTTATTTTTATTTTTTTTGGTTTTTAGACATTGTTAGGAGAAACACTACTGCTGTCTATATCTTTTGTGAATGAAAATTTTATTTATTTTTACTGTTTTTTTTTTTTAAGTGTAACGTCTTTAAAAATGGAGAATTTTGTAAGAACACGATTATATATGTAAAAAAAAGAAAAAGAAAAAGAAAAACGTATGTGTATGTATGTGCTAATGGACATAATTTAATTCAAGGCCCAATAAAAACATAGCCCAGCCCATTAAATTTGGCTGTAAACGGAATCGTTATCCATGTTTTATCGTCATCGACTAATCGGATAGGACGAGGAAGAAGAAGAAACAAGCTTGGCAGTGGGAAAGTTGCAGAAGCAAGAAAAATGGCAACCATGTGTGGTCTTCAGAGCTCTTTTACTTCACTTTCTGTATCCTCTAACTCTTCCTTCCTCGGCCAGCGTCTACTTTCTCCGATTTCACTCTCCGTCGCTTCTCCGGTAACTCACGATTTTCGAATTCTGGTTCAAGCTTTTAGATTCTTTAGTTCAATTGATTGGTTTCGTTTTAGATTAAGATTCATTTGTTCGCTTTTGATTTTTGAAAACTTTCATTGAATCTGCAATTTGAATTCTGTTTTACTGAGATATTGAAGTTTTTAGTGTTACTATACTGAATTGAGATGAAAGTTATGAGAAGTTAAAATTCAGAAGCTTTTGTATTATCTTTAATTGAACACTATTTAGGTTGGTGATTGACATGAAAACTATATAATGAAGTAATATTGAACTTGTAGTAGTAGATACTATCTTTGTCCTTAGTACTTGTGTGGCATTGGCTTACATTTTTACAGAGGAAACATTCTCTTGTAGATTTGGTTGTGTAAGGTTTTTATGAGTTTTATTGAGTAAGAAGAATGGTTTTTTTTGGCACTTTTTGCTGAAGCTGGATGATTCATTATTACTTTACTTATCTTTTTGTGTACTCATTTCAGGTCAAGCCTACCGAGAACCCATGTCTTGTTCTTGCAAAGGTTAGTCTGCAGATCCGTTACATCATATACTTATCATTCGGCCTTGTTAATATTGTAGCTTTGAACCTCAAGATTTCTACCTTGTTCAATGATTCATGTGTTTTACCTTTTCAGCTCAAGCGTTGGGAACGAAAAGAATGCAAACCAAACAGTCTTCCGGTTCTGCACAAAATGCATGTCAAGTTTGGAGATACAGTCAAGGTAATATCCGGACGCGACAAGGGTAAAATTGGAGAGGTCACTAAGATCTTCACACACAACAGCACCATAGTGATCAAAGATGTTAACCTCAAAACAAAACACATGAAGAGCCGAGAAGAGGGAGAACCTGGTCAAATTTTAAAGGTCAGTGCTCTTTAACAGAAACCATACTTTGTTAGTTTCATTTACCGTCTTTGGATTTGATGATTGTGTTTTCCAGATAGAAGCACCTATCCACAGCTCAAATGTGATGTTGTATTCAAAAGAAAAGGAGGTAGTAAGCCGGGTGGGTCACAAGGTTCTTGAAGATGGACAAAAGGTAAGATATCTGATCAAAACAGGGGAAGTTATCGATACCATTGACAAGTGGAAGCAACTTAAGGAGGCCAAGGATAAAGAAACCACCCAAGTTGCAGTTGCCTCCGCATCTTAGCATCTCATTTCTTTCTTCTTCATTGCACTTTTGATATATAGACTAATGGAGCTATGCATTTGATGGATGTATTGAATCCCTTTTTAAGGTAAGTTATCAAAATTTCTACCTTTATGCTGCCGCCTTAACTAGCTTTAGTGTTAAATCAACTTGTTGGTTCGAGATGCAAGGGACTAAACCCATCTGTGTTTTGTTTTTTTTTTTTTTTTGGGGGGGTTTAAGAATCATTAGTTCCATGTAGAAAGTATGTGGATGAAACAAAAAAAACGTCAGATGTTTTGAAGAATAATGGATCCTTTTGAATGAGAGTAAAATGCATTAACGCTACCCGATTGAGTAACCAAAAACAATATGGATTCCATATTCTGGATTTATATCTTTTATTATATATTCAAATGCTTTTAACAAAACATATTAAGTGTTTAACATCATTCCTTCAAGCTTGCGATGATGCGCGCTATTTCCAAAAGCTACATAAAATAAAGGGAATACTTGAGTTTTCTACTTTGGTGACAAGTGGGACTATTCCACCAACACAAGTTTCAACATCTTTTTAAAAAAACAAAAAAAAGGTTCAAGATATTACTAGATGAATGGATGGAAGAGCATACTTGAGTGATAAAACATGTTGTAAACACCAAACATTTGCAACAAATTTGGTTGATCAAATTTTTTTGGATGTAAAACATAATTAAACGTTCAAGTGACCCACACTCAAATCTTGTCTCTCTTACAAATGTTCTCCTTCTCCAATGATTCCTGCAATTTTTTTGCTCTCACATTTTTGGTGATTTGTCCAAGTAAGTGACAGGTACGCTCACGACCACACATCTATTGCATGTTTAACCTCCGTCTCTATCTTTTCTCCACATTTTTGGATGAATTTACTTTGGATCCGGTGATAATTTGATGAAGATCCGACGTAACTTATGAAATCGATGATAGTCGATTCCGATGAAGAAGAAAAAACAAAGGTAACATAAATTGGTTAGTGAAATCGTCTTTAGATCTAATTCGAGTCGTATTTTTAACACAACAGTGTTTTTTGTCTTATCCAAGAATTGATTGTACTAAATATTTTAGATTGATAAAAAATTTTTGACCCACTAAATATTAATTTTTCTGGATATAACTGAAAATGACACGTGCATGTATATATAAACATGTATTTGGTGAGATATATCCTCTAAATGTATGATAAATCACCGTCTTTCAAATGTTATAGAACTGCACATGATAACTTAACAAATTACCTAAAAATATGGATGTTTAAAACAATAAATATCGCAAACAGTTTTATAGACAACTAGATTTATACCGCGGGTCAATTATTTGAATATAAATTATATTTGTTTTTATTTTTTTATTGTTAATAAATATTTTTATTTTGTTTGTATAATTTTAACTTGATTTTTTATAATGTTTATAAATATTTTTATTTGTGTTCATATATATTTGTAGTTTTTTATTTATTTATTTTTTATAATATATCTAACGTGTTTTCAACATCAAATTGTTTTATTTCTCTGTAACAATAGCAAATTTATGTTATTTGAATCAAACATAAGCCAAATGAATGATGTTTTCTACTCTCATTCAAACAATTTAGACCAAATCGTACTGAATTAAATATTAAATTAATCTGAACTAAAAAAAAACAATACAGTTTTCAATCATATGTGATTGTTAGTCATATCTAAACCAATTTTAATATTTGGTAAGTAGTTCTAATATTAAAAATATTAATTATATTTTCTATTATATATTTTATGATCAGTTTTTTTTGTCTTAAACCTGCCTATTTTGGGACAAAAACCCGTATTGTCCCGTACTTGTCGGGAACTTTCCATCATATAATCGATCATTGTTATATAATTATCCATTTCGGATTGATTATTTTAGAATTTTTAGTCTACTTGTATTTAAAATAAGTTTTACTAAATAATTTATTATTATTATAAATAAGTAGTTATATATATATATTATCGATTAGTCGATATTATATAGTTTTAGTATTAATAGTATTTTAAACTTAATATTTTAATAGAGTTAAACCGAATAAATAGTTTAAATTTTAAATATTATTTCAAATAAGTACCGAATTAAACCGGATATTTTTAAATACATTTGTATTTAAAATCATTTTGGTCTTTTTTATAATATGACTTTGAAATATTGCACACAAAATTTAATCGATGTTGGACTTTTAAATTATTTCAACTAATGAACTGGATAAAACTGAATAAGTTTTTTTAAAAATTGGGACGCATGATAAGTCAAGTTTCTTGCTCATTCGCATTTAAAATTATTTTTGTGTGTTTTATAATATTACTCTGAACCATTGCCCAAAATTTTAGTCAATGTGAGATGTTAAATACACTTTTTTTTTAATTGAGTAATATATATCCGTTTTTTAAATTTTGAATCACAATATATGGAGAAATTTTTTTAATTTTTAATAATTATATGTATTATATAATAATTTTAAATAATTTGAAAATAAAATCTAATAAATATGATAGGAGAATCATAATTCATAGTATTAAACTATTAATATTGCAACATTAGATAAGGAAATAAATGATAAAGAGGAGAAAGAAAAATATGTAAATAAAGAGTTTAATTTAATTTTGTTGGAATGAATATTTTTTTTTTATGAGTGTTTGAATATAGGATTAAAATTTTCTATTATATATTTTATGATCAGTTTTCCTTGTCTTAAACCTGCCCATTTTGGGACAAAAACTCGTATTGTCCCGTACTTGTCGGGAATTTTCCATCATATAATCGATCATTGTTATATAATTATCCATTTCGGATTGATTATTTTAGAATTTTTACTCTACTTGTATTTAAAATAAGTTTTACTAAATAATTTATTATTATTATAAATAAATAGTTATATACTTATATATATATATTATCGATTAGTCGATATTATATAGTTTTAGTATTAATAGTAATTTAAACTTAATATTTTAATAGAGTTAAACCTAATAAATAGTTTAAATTTTAAATATTATTTCAAATTATTTCAAATAAGTACCGGATTAAACCAGATATTTTTAAATACATTTATATTTAAAATCATTTTAGTCTTTTTTATAATATGATTTTGAAATATTGCACACAAAATTTAATCGATGTGGGACTTTTAAATTATTTCAACTAATGAACTGGATAAAACTGAATAAGTTTTTTTAAAAATTGGGATGCATGATAAGTCAAGTTTCTTGCTCATTCGCATTTGAAATTATTTTTGTGTGTTTTATAATATTACTCTGAACCATTGCCAAAAATTTTAGTCAATGTGAGATGTTAAACACACTTTTTTTTTCTTTAATTGAGTAATATATGTCCGTTTTTTAAATTTTGAATCACAATATATGGAGAAAAAAATTTAATTTTTATTAATTATATGTATTATATAATAATTTTAAATAATTTGAAAATAAGATCTAACAAATGTGATAGGAGAATCATAATTCATAGTATTAATATTGCAACATTAGATAAGGAAATAAATGATAAAGAGGAGAAAGAAAAATATGTAAATAAAGTGTTTAATTTAATTTTGTTGGAATGAATATTTCCTTTTATGAGTGTTTGGATATAGGATTAACCATAAATTTTTTTAATTTTATACTTTCTAGTGTTTGGAAACACCCTCTAAGATTGAGTCTTTTTAATAGTTTAAGTAGATGATAAATACATAAATAACAAGTTATATATTTTCGTTACATGTTAACAATATTTTTTATACTACATAAAGATAAAAGTATACATCTATCTCTCTACTTAATGCAGTAACTATATTATTAAATGATAAATATCATATTAGTGCATATATATTTAGCGTGATAGAATTAAACATATCTTCATATTTAAATTATTAATGTGATAACCATTCAGTTAACAATGTTAAAAACCAATGTTATCAATAAACTGTAAAATTTACCGTGCTAAAATGATAAATAACAGTGTAGACAAGAAAATCAATTGGCTATCTCGTTGAGAGTAAATGTTACAGAGGTCAAAGATAATAAAATCTGATATGCTCTTTGCTCAGTTAATTGGATTTGGTTCGGATGTGTGTTTGATTTGGATCGATCTAAATCTTAAAAGAGAAGATGATGAAGATGAAAGAGTGAAAGAAGAGGGAGAGAATAGATGAAAGAGTCTGAAAGAAGAATGTAATGATGTGAGAGAGAAGATGATAAAGAGAAAGAGAAGAGGGTGAAGATAAAAGAGGAAAGGAACTCACCAACATTAAATGCTTCTAACTCTCCAACACTATCAAGTTCATACCCACGAGCATAAAGAAGGCATTTTTTGTAAAAATAAATGATAAAAATCACTATGTGTGGTATTTTTTTGCCTTCTATGTAACCAATATTATGATTTGTCTCTCGCCCAATAATTATTAAAATAGTTGCCGGTACATTAACTCACCCTAAAATTTATTTGGTTTTAAATTTTTGTGGTCAAAAGAAAATCTTAGAATAGCCAAAGTAAAAAAAAAAAAAAAAAAAAAAAACACTGATTTGCTACCACAACTATTAATAGAAAATTCCTAAAAAGTAGATGAAAAGAAAAAAGAAAATTCAGAAATAGCAATTTATAGATGTATAAATAAATACCTAATGCACACAAACAAGTTAACACAAGAAAACTAAAATCTAAATAATTTGAAATGAAACCGTAAAAAAAAAAAAAAAAAAAAATTGAAAAGAAAAATGAAATATCTCTCAACTTTTCTAATCGTTTATGGCCTATGCATCATTAGTAATGTATACGGGCACCATATCACGATTTATAACCAATTCAATCCCAACAACATTTACAAAACCCTCTTCGTGCATTGTAAATCCGGAGATCGCGACCTAAAACCCAGAACTGTGGCCCCCGGAATACCATATACATTTTTTGTCAAAAATAACTTTTTTCTTACGACATTATATTGGTGTACCTGGAGCTATGGACCTATGCACCAATTTATCAAAAGATTTGATGTGTATAAGGTCCAGAAGGGTCTGCGTGGGGGAAGCACTTTTAACTGGACAGCTAGATATGATGGGATTTATTTTCAGAGAAATAAAGAACCTTTCCATAAGGTATATGATTGGGACATAAACCCAAACCCAAGTCGTTGACCATGATAACTGAAGTTTCATCTTTTCATTGGGACATATAGTAATGGTTTATATTGGAATTGGTTTTGCGAAAAAAATTAATATGGGATGTCAAAGCCGGTTTGTGAAGTGAAATCCTTGGAGTTCAAGATGTTCATATGTGTCAATGAAAAAAATATATTCTTTAGATCTTTAATATTATATTTGTTTAAACATATTTTTTGTTTAACTATTATTTTTAGCAATATCTTAAAGCTACTACTATATATGTATATGTATCTACTATATATGAGAAAATAATTTTTTTGAATAAAACATTTAATATGTACTTAATTATGTGTTATACCATTAAAAATAATTGAAAATATTGAATTAAGAAAGAATATAAATATCTTTTTCTAAAAGTAATGTTTTTATTTTATTTCCATTTGCATTTTTTATCTTTTGTTAAACTATGTAAATATTTTATTTCTTAATTTTATAACCGAAACATTTATTATTTTAAGGTAACATATTAAAATATTAATTAAATAAAATAAAAAAAAAAACTGTTTTTTTAGTATTTAAAAAAAAAAATGAGCAGCCAATGTAAATTTTTATTTTATTTTTGGAAATGATGATTTATGATAATTTAAAAATCATGTTGTTTTGCCTCCTAAAAAAATAACAACATATACAACAAAAACAAACAAAACATAATAAACATCGTGTAGTTTTGCAAAATCAAAACAAAACAAAACACTCAATTCCTCAGAAAAAACATTTAAGTAAATATAGATATTAAAAAAAAAACTCCGCAGCGTAGCACGAATATTTACCTAGTTATATATATAATTTTTAAAAACTAACGTTTATTACAACTTAATGCATACTTTTTGAAAAGTAAAAACTTTAAAAAGGATTTTTATCCCTGATTTTTTCTAATACTTTCAAAAGAATTTCATAATTATACATGAAGCGAAATGTATAATTTAATTTTTTACTTTCAAAAGAATTTCATAAGATGCATCATTTATATATATATATAGGTTTGGTTCGTGAGTCGCACACCAAAAAAAAAAAAAAAAAAAAATTTGGTCCGTGGTTCAACTAGTATGACTGACCGATTTGATCTATTTAATGTACAGCCAGATAACGATAAATATAGAGCAGCATGAAGAATACAGCAGCTGTAATTCGATGAAATTTCGTAATCCTCAAAATAATATTCCAAACTGAATTTTGTTTGTTTAAGTGTTATCTCAAATCAATTAAATGGTATCAATTATAAGGGAAGCAAAGTTGAACAAAACCTATTATTATTATTAATGACGATCCCCAGAACCTTAAAACAGGTAACTTATTTCAAAAGATACAATCTTTAAGAGTGTTTTCCAAAACGAGTGCACATTACAGAACTATGGAATATGGTAATAACAGATAAAGTTAGACAGGGGAACAGAGAACAAACGCTTCAAATGGCTAAACCATGGCCATCAAGTCTTGAGAAATCAACTCAACTTTGGGTTTCGGTACCTTCTTCTGTGTAGTACGCTTCCACCTTACATAGAATACAAGTAGATACACGAGGGCTCCCAATATGATAACCAGATACATGTACAGAAATAATGTGGAGAAACCATCATTATTATACTTCATGTATACAAAAAGTCCATAAGAACAGATGAGAGGTACCGTAATAAAGATATACCACCAAGTATATGCTCTACCAAGTGGTAAGAGTATAAACGTCAAGACTATTGCTGAGAAAAATGCTGTGGTATTGAATCCCCATAGTACCAAAATCTTTAACAGGTTCTCTTCAAAACTTTCCCATTCTAGAGGAACGGAATCGTCTTTAACAGGTTTATCTATCGGTTGGGATGCAGTCTGATAAGTAGCAGTTATTATTAGAGCTGTTATCACAAGAAGAGCGTTCCGTGATCCGTCTGACATGCGACTCCTGACACGGGCCAATCCCGTAGAGCAATACTCCCAGAAAGTGACCGGTTTTCCCAGGAAGACCGACATTTTCTCTACTTTGGACAAAGAGTCCCTGCTCTTACCCCCAGAGATCTGTAAGAGGTGCTCTATTTTTTTGTTCCATTCAGGTCCATTGTCTCGTAAGACATCAAGGGCTGTCTTGCCACTGAGGTTCTTAATGTTGCGGTTTAAGGACATGCATTTCAATAGCTGTTTTACTGCCTGTATATACAACAGATGAATCATCACGATAACTGTTTATCATATATATGATACAAAGATGATGGGAGCGAGTGAATTTAAAGGAGGTTTGTTCTTATTCTTTATAAAACTTCTAATTTCCAAGTGTCATAAAATAAGACATCATCTTATGTTTAAAACCAAAAATAAATAAAAAGACATCATCTTATGTGTTTATAAAGATTTGTTAGGTCTACAATCAAAGGTCTCACCGTGTTATAGCTAGGTCTATATATTGCTGATAAGTATGTGATTATATTGTACATATATACCAAATATACTAGTATAAAATGAAGGATTAGATGATATAGCCAGTGTCGTGCTTGGACTCGTAGAGGCCTAGGGAGACTTCAAAAAATGTGACTTGTGTAATATTTTATACTCTCCGTTTTTTTTTTTTTTTTCTGGTTGATATTTATGCACAGTAATTAAGAAATTTTGTATACAATACCTATTGAGTTTTAAGTTTTCTTGACTGAAAATTATCTCCAAATTATAAGAGCAACCAAATCTTTTAGTGTTAATTTTTACATAGCTAGGTTTGTGAGAACATCAATTATTTGAAACTAAAAAAAGAAAAAAAAGAAAAAAACGGAAGGAGTAAAAATAATCAGAATATTGACGAATCTTGTAAACACGAGAGAAGTTGAATGAGTGACTTTATGAAAAGAGTTAGTACTCTACAAAACATGAAAAAAAATGCATACCTTGTATTTATTGTGATACGCCGCTCTGTGCAGAGCAGTGTTGCCTTGGCGATCGCGTCTGTTCAGGACGTCATTCTCGATGGACGAAGCATCACGTTTGCGCATTCTTTGCAGCCGCCCTGTGAGAACTTTGAGCGCGTCGTCTCTATCGTTCATAACCATGATGTGTAGAGCTGTTTCTCCATTTACATTCGCATCTCCAATGCTCTCAGGAGATGCTAGAAGAAACTCTGTAACAATTTCCACGTCGCCTTGTTTTGCAACAAGATGAAATGGTGTCGAACCTGTCGTTTTGAGATATAAGAAATAAGAAAAAAAAAAAAAAAAAAAAATCTTATTAAGTAGTATTATATTATATGTTGTAGTATTTATATATGTTTTGTCAAGTAGGTAGGTACCTCCTCTTCCACGAATACGAACAAGGCTGGGATCAAGCTTGACTAGCTCTAGTGCTAACTCAGCTTGGTCGTTTTTTATAGCGAGATGCAACGGAGTAAAGCCATCCTCGTTTAGTTTCTTGGCAAAAGATGGCTTTAGAATCATCAGTTCCATTGCCAAATCTATTTTCCCAGTAGATGAAGCTTCATGGAGAGGTGTGTGGAGGAAACGTGGAACGTCGAAGTTTTGAAGGATATCTGGATGCTCGTGAATAAGAGAATAAAAATCTTCGACATTGCCCGATTTAGTGACCGATAGCAATTTTGATTCCATATTTTAACAAAGAAAGAAAAATAATTTTAAGGATCAAGTAGTGTCGTTAATAAAACTTATGGATAGCATATGATTATATATATTGACTTATCGTGGTCACGGATGAAAAAGAAAAGAAAAAAAAGAAAAGAGAGAGTATAATGAGTAATGTCTATCGACTTAATTATCACCAATTAAAAGTCTATTGACTTAAGGGGGGGACGGACATATGCCATGTATTGTTGTTGTAAAAATTCGTATAATTTTTTTTAAATAATAATGGCTATATTTGAAATTTGCTTTTTTAAGGGAACATCCCACTATCACTATGGCTGTTGTAAAAATTTATATATACTGAGTCTCTATATATTGACTTAATTATCACCAATTAAAAGTCTATTGACTTATCCTGTTCAGGGATGAAAAAGAAAAAAAGAAAGAAAAGAGTCTCTAATGTCTATCGACTTAATAATTATCACCAATTAAGAGTCTATTGACTCAAGGGTATGCCATGTATTTTTGTTGTAAAAATTCATATAAATTTTTTTCATAATAATTGCTATGTTTAAAATTTGCTTTTTTAAGGGAACATATGCCATTATGGTTGTTGTAAAGTTCATATAAATTTTTAGATTGAAATTCGAACCCAAAAGACATAGAAAACTAACTCACACCTATGTAAGACAAAACATATGAACAATCCCATTTTCTTATAAGATATTTTTTTTGGGGCACCTTATAAGAAAAAAAAAGTCACCTTATAATATATTTTCTATTCAAATTCTATTTATTAAGTAACCTAACTTTTCAAACTAAATGATAATTGAAAAGTTTATCAATTAATCTCTTGAGTACTTAAGGGTCAATTCACAAGGTAACAAGAAAGCATACTAAAAATACAAATCTTCATTTTAATCTAAGCAATAAAGAGTTTGTGTTTTGAAATAAAATGAAAGCTGTAAAAACGGTTTTAAATCAAATTAAGATAGAAGAACACTCGAGAAATGATAAATGAATACGGGAATAAATGGTTAACTAGTGGAGCTTCATTCTTACTTTTAGAGCATAATCCATTGGTCTTAATAAAACGCTAATTATAAGGACAATTAATAAATCCACTCTCATGGGATTAATCTCTTCAATAATCATTTAATCAACAATAATTCTCATTAGTAATTAAAATGATCATTGAGCATTAATACTAATAATGGTTATATTGGAACTGGTTTTGCAAAAAAAAATTAATATGAGATGTCAAAGTCTGTTTGTGAAGTAAAATCCGTCGAGTTCAATATGTTCATATGTGTCAGTGAAAGAATATATTCTTTAGATCTTTGATATTATATTTGTTCAAACACATTTTTTGTTTAACCATTAATTAGTTTGGTGTCTTTAAAGTTGGATAATAAAACTTTACAATATAGGATTGTTAGCAATATCTTAAAACTACGTACTACTATATGTATCTACTATATATTAGAAAATGATTTTTTGAATAAATTTTTTAATATGTACTTAATTATTTGTTATACTATTAACGATAATTGAAAAGATTGAATTAAGAAAGAATATAAATATCTTTTAAAATTTTTTAATTTTTTAATATTTTATCTTTTGGTAAACTATGTAAATATTTTATTTCTTAATTTTATAACCAGAAAATTTATTATTTTGAGATAACATATTAAAATATTGATAAAATAAAACAAAATTGTTGTTTTAAAATTTTTTAAATAAAATATTTTATGCCTATTTACAAAACAAAACTAGCAGCCACTGTAAATTTTTATTTTATTTTTGTAAATGATTATTTATGGTAAATTAAAAATTAGGTTGTTTTGCCTACAAATCATAATAAACATTGTGTAGTTTTGCAAAATCAAAACTACTGCGTTTTGAAGTTACTGTCACTTTCTAACAGCATAAAATAGAGGTTGATATAGACAATAGCTATATTGCTACCGAGTGTGTAGATGAATGGGTTAACCTATCAATCTTGCAAATTTTAGTAAGTGTGATGATTTTTTAATAGTTTTTTTTTTAGTTTTTTTTTTTTCAATTTACACGATACACAGATTTACCAACAAAATAAAATAGCAATTCACTCTTTTTCCCAAAAAATAAAATAAAAATGCTAAATTGGTAAAATTTTAGGATTTGCAAATGACGAGAAAGCAAGGAAGCAAAGCTCTTGGATTAAGCAAATAAAGCTCCTCCACATTTGTATACAAACCAACTTTGCCAGCCAATGAATCAAACCCATTCATCAACCCATTCATCTCCTCCACATTCTCCACCGGCCGATGAACTCTTCCTGCTATAACCCTACACACTATCAATACCTTCCTCACCGTCCGATCATCTCCACTTTGATCTCGACCGTTAACCAAAATCGACTCAAACGCTCTCCCACTGGTTGACGCCGTGAAAACCCCAACTCCGTAATTCTTCTCCCGTTTCACGGAGAACCCATTTCTTATAATCCGACAAACACAACATTTCTCAGCCGTACAAAGACTCGTTGACCCGTTTATACCTAAACCACAAGCTACGGTGGTTCCATGGAATCTAAGAAGCTCGTTGCCATCGGCGAGACATCTCGGATGCTTCTTTTGGAGTTTGCTTGCTCTGATCTTTACTGTCTCTCTGTATTCCTCGAATCGTGCTAATGTTTTCTGCATATTGTGAACTTTTAAGACTCGATCGATTCTTCCACATTGGTTCTCTGATTTTAACCAGCTTGTTCTACAGATTATCTCCACTATTTTTCTTGATGAGTCTCCTTCTAGGAGCTCTGTTACTGCAAATTTAGAGCAAACATTACAAACTTTTTAACCTCAAATGAAATTTTTTGATAAAGTTGAGATTTTTAATAACCTAATTGCATTATCTGATATAGAAATTCGAGGAAACTTTGCTAAAAGTGAATACATTTTGATAAAGTTGAGATTTTTAATTTCATAAAGTCGAAAACTTTATGATGAAAAAATGGAAAAGAATTTGAAATTTGAAAGTTATATTTACCGGCGTGTTTAGAGAGATGATGAGCTTCAGCGGCTTCAAGTTTATTAAACTGTTCACCACATTTATGACAAGAAACAGAGCCTCCATTAATGGCAGAAACAGAGGATTCTCTGTTGATTTCCAATGAAACTCTTCTGTTTGTGTGAAACCCTAACCCTTCTCCTCCTTTATTATCTCTCTCCGTTAAACCAAAAGATCCCTTCCTCGCTTGGCTCCGGTAAGAAGCAGAATGATTCAGATAATGCATCGGTGTTCCTGGTCTTAACATCCCAACAAAAGTCGTTGAACCGCCTGATTCAGCTGCTCCAACCGGTGAAGCCATATCTCCTCCAACTCCAGTGATCTTAAGCTCACAAGTTGAGTTACTAAGAATAACTTCATGAGTTATAGGATTAAGGAACTCATTGCTTCCAATAGAACGAGGACTACTTATTGGTGGTTTCTCGAAATGTCTTTTGCTTCCATGGATTACGTCTTTGAGATTTGCTATCGATCTTGAACATCCTGATAAGCCTCCACCACATCCCGAGGAATCGAGACTCGAGATTCTTTTTGTGGAGATTGTGGACAGCTTTTTACTTGTGGATTTCGGATCGTGGACTTCGGATGGTTCGGATTTACACTGCAGAGATTTCTTTAGTGAGAACCAAACTGTTGGGATCTTCTTCTTATTTGGATTAATGCTTTTCTTCTTCTTCTTTTGGCTTCTTCTGTTTGATGAATCTTCCATTGTTACTCTCTCTTATCTTCTCAAGAAAATTTTGGGATTTTATTGCAAGTGTGATACTATAATAAATATAATAAAATAATAATAATAAATAGGGGTTGCAAAAATAGGGAATTGAATTTGGTTTTTTTTTGTCTTATATATAGTTGATTTTATTAAATGTTTATAAGAAATAAATAAAAGAAAATTGTTTGCTTTTATTTATTTTTGGTCAGAAGGCAAAGTACGTGCATATATGAATCTAAAGAGATCTATAATGTCTCAACTCACCGATGTAATAACACGAGAGAATGTTTCCTTACATTTACTGTTTTTGCTGAGTCTTTAAAGTGTAAAAAAAGTAAAAGCTATATAGACTTCACAACATTTTTAATGTTCATGTGCATGAAATAGTATATTCGTTTCGTTTTATACATTATATTGATTAGTCTAGATTTTCCAATATTATTACATTAACTGAATATTGGAGTTTTCTTACTGATTACCTTGATCTGATTTTTTCTTAAAAAAAAGGAGCTAAATTCCATGAACTTGCACTAGTTAAAAGAATTAGTAATAATTATTCAACCATAAATGGTAATTAAACTCACAATAATTTTGGCTTTAAAAAGATACATCTATGATCTTTTTTTTTTCCTACAGTTACCGTGTAGAGAATCTTGTATTCGTATCATATTTCCAAAATTTTAGAATTTCCTATAACCGTTTCTTACAAAATTCAATTACATTAAATACTAAATAAATACGATCGTCAATCAATGAGATTGTGTGTGGGCAGGTTCACCGGTCTCGTAAGTATTTATTCACAATAAGATTTTTTTAAAAATCTACGGATTTTTTTTTTGGTCTAATATTTCTAGGATTTAGCTGTGAGGTTTTTATTTATTTTATGGATTAGACCTCGGTTAATGCCCAATTATGACGAATCTATAATCCAGTCCAACATTACAGAGTTGATTGTATATAATGTTCGACGCTACTGAGGCTAAAACTATTGAATTCATATATAAGTTCATCCAAGTTATAAAATTATAATGATGGCAAATTGTCATTCAGTGACAACTAAATGACAATTACTAATAAATAATAGCATAGCTAAAAAAAAAAAAAAAAAAAAAACTATAGGAACTAATTTTGAATTAAATTGAAAAGGAACATTGATTTCAACTGACTTCTCTCCCCTTGCATCTGTCAATTCACTCTTAAAAGCCCAGAGGAGCAAATGAAGCATTCTGACATTTCTTGGAAGATGGTAAACAATATATATATATATATACATTATATTCAAGAACATGTCGAACTTCAGAGATATTGTTAATTATAAATATCGTTTCAGATATTTTCATATTAAAAAAAAAAACTACTACTAACTTCACATTTATACATCATATAGAAAAGTATTTTTATTTTTTAGAAATATCAGTTTTTACGAGAGGAAGACATAATATAAGATTAATGTGTTTAGATGAAACTAAAACCGCAACTATTACATACGAAAGAGTAACTCTGTTATTTAGTAGTAGTATTTACATCATAAGGTCTTCATGATCAAACATGAAGGAGTTCAAATGTTCAAAGACAGTTTGTTAATTTTCGTCTTGAGCTGTTTTGTGCAAAATTTCAAAGTGCATTTATATCGCAAAGGGTAGATAATGAAGTAGGTGTGGGTATCGTTATAGCCTTTATCGAATCCCAAAGGAAGACATTAAATTAGAAATTGAATTTTGAAGCATATTGATAGATATGTCCTGCTGAATTTCCCAATTACGCCCTAAACCCTAATCCAATAGGACCATCATATCGACCACACCACATTGACTGGTCTGCCCCAATCTATAAAATATTATGACTTGTGAACAATAAATGTTGGTTATGTAGAACTGACATGTGAACCATTTTTTTTTTTCATTTAATAATATAATTACATTATAAGAAGATTCCTCCTATCTAATCTTTAGAAAATGTAAAATATCGAATATTCTTACTATTTAAAGTATACACGACACGACATTGGCACCAATTAACTTCAACATTTTTTTTTAAAAGGATGTTCAACATTATTTTTATATGATTAATAATTCAACGTATCAGTCACACAACACATGTGAACTACTCGGTGAATCTGGTATATTACATATCAGTATATATCATATTTTTATTTTTTTGGGGATATCAATCAAATACAGTATCAGTTGACCTCCCTACGATTTACGAGGTTTGGGCCAAGAGTTTGGGTTTAAGTAGTTATACTCTAGACCCTTATCCAGCCCATTAACGTCATAAAGCTAATTCGATTTATCCAGCCCATAATTATATTTTCTTAACCTGAAATTTATGGAAATTCCCTCGTTGGAAAGAAACCAAAAAAGTCAAGCGGTGGGAACAAAACAATCAGATCTCAGCCTTACATTTAATTATAATCAACGGTCTAAAATTATCGATCTGCGTACTCTATTCTTATTGGTCAATAACATATCAAACATCATATAAAAAATCTCATGGTTGTTTGTTAATCTTCCCCCATTCCTTCGTTAGAGTTCGTCAAGAGAAAGTTTCGATTTTTATTCAGAAACTTTTCCGCTAGAAAAGCTCCTTCGAAAAAATGGCAGGTCGTGGGAAAACTCTTGGATCCGGTGTGGCGAAGAAAGCCACATCTCGAAGCAGCAAGGCTGGGCTTCAGTTTCCGGTGGGTCGTATCGCTCGATTCTTAAAAGCCGGTAAATACGCCGAACGTGTTGGAGCTGGTGCTCCGGTTTATCTCGCCGCCGTCCTCGAGTATTTGGCCGCCGAGGTGATTACACTTTTTTTTTTCCATATCTTTCTCCTTTCGTTGGCTATTTGATTTGTTCCGTCTCTGTTTTTTTGTGTGATTGAATTTTTCGCGATCCATGACGAAATTAGGGTTCTTATAACACGCGAAATTGGGGAAATTTTAGCTTGAATGACCTAATTATCTTTAATTGGCAACATTGAATTGATTTGTCATTGTTCTTAATCAAATATTGAATCTTGAAATGGAAACTAATTTGTTTTTGATTTGCTAGAATTTGAAATCTGATAAGAAAAATTCGGATCTTTACAAGTGTTGTTGGTTCTTTGGATCTTTGTAGGTTCTTGAACTCGCTGGAAACGCAGCAAGAGACAACAAGAAGACTCGTATTGTTCCACGTCACATTCAGCTTGCTGTTAGAAACGATGAGGAGCTAAGTAAGCTTCTTGGAGATGTGACTATTGCTAATGGAGGAGTGATGCCTAATATCCACAATCTCCTTCTCCCAAAGAAGTCTGGACCTTCAAAGCCTCAGGAAGATTAGGTCTTTAACAGAAGATTATAGAACACGTTTCTCTCTTGTTGCTTCTCAGAGATCAAATAACTAATAACTAGCTAGAATCAGAATCACATTTTGTTTCTTTGCATTTTCACTTTAATTAGGTCTTTCTTTCTGTTTCAGTTTTTTTTTTTTGGACATCTTGTTTCAGTTTGTGTGAATATATGAAAGTATTTTACAAAATCAGGATGAGTATCTCTCTATCATGTAGTCAGCTACGTTGTTGATGCCTTATTTCAACAAGAAAGTGTTGCATTTTGGGTTGCTTTTATGGCAATTCGAAAGAAAAAATATAAAGCCTTATTTTTTTTTTGTTATTGAGTAATAATACAAAGGAATTACTCTTCTATGGCCAACAAGATAGGAAAGTTATGTGTTTCTAAAACTAAAAGGTGAAAAAATTGGTACAAGTGAAAAGAATGTGACAAATGTAAGTAGATGCTTCCCTAGCTTATACAGCAATAGCTCCTTTGCCCTTTTGATAAAACATGACAAGTGTGAGAGTTAATGCCATTGCACTCCCACTAGGAAAAAGATCATCAGAAGCTATTAGCAAAACAACAGGGGATTAATGTCCTAAAAGGTATTGTACTTTTTTAGTCTGAATCTGAACTAGACTGATCCATGCGTCTGTCTGTAATAGCTGGAAACAGTTTCTGTCTAGGATCTACTGAAGGCGGTTGCCGTGGAGTTTCAGAAGCAGCTGAGGCAGTTGAACCCTGTTTTCTAGCCATCTTTATGGGTCTTCCTCGTGCCTCTCTGACTTCTTTGCAGGACTTATCTAAGATTATGAGGAAATCGCGAACAATCACAAACAAACGCAACCCTTCGTCTTTTCCTGCTTTGCCATGGAAATAGTCCCCTGTACTTTTCACCAAAGCCATTATTCTCTTCTCTTCCCCAAGCACTGACATGATGCTTCCTTCAGCGTTTTGAATAAAATCTTCTAGCGCTTCACGAAACCCACTTTCCTCGCCTGAACTCTTCATCTCTGAGTTGACAAAGTCTCGAGCTTTCGACAAAGCATGACCCATTTTAAGAACAGTCCCTGTTAAACCATCAGCGTCTATGTTTGCAGATTTCTTCACATGTTCGAGCTCATTGCTCAATCCTGAAACTTTCTGAAGTCCAAGATTGCGGTAATTCTCTTCGTTCTCTTCAGAGGTTTCCTCAACCATGAGATCCTCTGTTTTAACACTTGAGAAGCTTTGGCTCTCTCTGATTGTACGCGCCGCTCTCACACCTTCAGACCTAATTATCTCTTGAACAACAAAATGGAGCAGCGTTGTTTTCCCATCAGTTCCCTTCACGTCGGCTAATTTTAAAAGAGTGTCCAGCTTGAAAGCTTGAGCACCACCCCTGAATGTACCATTATTCATTCGGTTTCCGGTCTTAAGAACCGCCTCTAATAGCTTGAGGAACAGCCGACTTCCTCTAAGTTCTTTACAAGCGACCTTCCATACAGACCAAAGAAGATGATGCATTTAGATTGGAGAAGAAGCAAGATGAAACTTAATATCACCAAGAAGTGGAAAAGAAAGTTTTTGTTAAATATTAAGAAACATACCTCCAATGTCTGAAATGATTCTTTAACAAAGGCCATTTCTTCATGGAGTGTACACATAAATAGAAGTGCCTCTAGACGCTTGAAAGCAAAAGGGATATCAACTACTGATTTCAGGAATCGTTCAGCGGATCCCAGTTGAGCTATTTCCCCACAGTATAGTCGAAGCTTTAGTTCTTCTTCAGGTGTTGGTGCCATCTTTAATAGAGTCTGAATGAATTCTACAGGAAGCTCATTGCCTGATTCAATGAAGATTATGTTAGGAAACACATTGGAGAATGTCGCCTGAACGTAAGTTTTTCCTATTTTACATTGGAAAAAAGAAAGAAAAAGAAGGGTTACCTTCACGAAGTGCATCACACACTTCTTCAGTTGTCGCATTCAAAGCACGCAAGAGAATCGATAGATTTTGTCCTTTCTTTGGTTCAAGAATCTGAACAAACTGAGGTAAAGCAGCTTGCCCAGAGGACCCCTTCTTTTCGTTTTTATTCTTGTCTGCCGCTGCATATCCAAATAACGACTCTATCATCTCTTCATTGAACCTGGAAAGGCATCACAGATAGGTTCTATTCAGTAACAGTGCGAAAGTTATATGCTTTAAGAATATGGAAGAAAGAAAAGCTAACAACTTTACTCACTGAAACGATCCTGATCTTATATCATTCCAAACCATTGAATGTTCAGGGTTTGCTTGCACTTTATCCCAGAAAAATGGCTTCAGCTTTGTTTTGGGAGCATCATCCTCTGATAAATTTGCTGGCCCAGAAGACGATCCGGGTGCTTTAGGGCCCAGACCCATCGGTGGAGGTGGACGTGGTCCTTTTAGTCCAGGAACACCAGGTGGAGGTGGTGGCTTAGGCCCACCAGAACCAAGTGGAGGAGCTGGAGGAGGTGGTCGTGGAGGACCAGCAGAAGATGGCATTGGCGGTGCTGGAACTGGCGGTGGAGGAGCAGAAGCCTTTTTTGAGGATACCTTAAGAAATTTGGGTGGTTCCGGTGGGAGAGGCTCCACTTTTCCAGAAAGAGACTTCCCTGAAAGCGCAGAGGCTGTTCTTCCAGGTGGAGGCTTCAAGGGCGGAAACCCGTGATTAGTAATACTATTATTACGCATTACGTCATGTGCCATAATTTCTTCTAATGTATCCAAATGGTCAGAATTACTTCCATCGAAAGACGACATGTTTCCTTGGTTTGAGTAAATGTTATAAGAATGAGGACCCATCTTTTCTCCTTTGACAGAACCACCATAGTTGATGGAGGAACCTGGAAATATAAAAAAAGTATTTTGATCTTTACATACTCAAGAAATTTTCTGGTATATTAGTAGTACCGTGAGAAAGTGGAGATACTATTACCAACAGAGTAATCGCTACTGCTTAAACTGAGAAGAGGCCTTTCATCATTTTTCCTGCCTCCTGAACCATTTCCACAAACCCTGGTGCAACATAAGAAGAACAATGCAGCTAACAAAAACGTAGAAACAGCAGTCAGAACAACCGCAATGATGATTGTTTTCTGATGATCCTCTTTTTTTTTCGCTTGCGAAACCGATCCAGAAGTTGAATTTTTAGAACTATTTTTCCTAGCAGAAGGAGGGGGAGATCTCGATGGTGGAGATGATGACTTTCGCGAAGGTGGGGATCTTGATCGAGTAGTTGGGCGCCGACTACGCTTAGGAGGACGGGCAGGGGAAGGAGAAGGGGAAAGGCCAGGTCTAGTAGCTAGATTTCTCCTTGGAGTATCAAGCTCGAGGTACTTGAGGTTCTGACCATTCAACTTTCCTTTTTCGTGGATACAATCAAGAAGCGTCTGCTCCAGATGAGAATGCTTCAAACCAAAAAGTTCCCTATTATCCTTTGATCCTGGAAAACATAAATTGAATGCTGCGACAGCTTCCTTAACACAATCTGAATCTTGCCAACAAAGGTGCGCCCATGATGTTTCTACCTGTCAAATATTGTACAAAAGAGAAGAGACAAACAACTTTAAAAGCTACAAAAAATAATGAAAAGCATAGCATTAACTAAGAGACAGCCAACTATAAATCCAAGCATGATTGGAAACGGTGAACCCAAACAATTTTGCAAGAAGCATATAATATAAGGGTTCTGAGATGATCTTAATCTTCTTATAGGGGAACCAAAAATGCGATAATAGTATCTAAGCTTACAGGAAGAAACAAGCTATGACTCGCAACTCTCTCTGGATAAAGTCTACTACAAAGCTACATGATCTTCTAGATTATACATTCTAGCTACCAAGAAAAATGAATACTGTAGCTACATATGGAGAATCCGAAACTAATGCTTGAAACTACTTTAGAAAAAAGAATCCCACTAAAGACCTGGAGCTTTCGTTCAATTTGATACAAACAGACCATAAAAATGTCTTCATACAAACGAAACAAACCAAGGTAAGACAAGTGTGAATCGAAAGCTATGTCAACAGAAAGCCTGAGTTAAGAATATTACATAACAGACACAAATTCGAGAATCATAGACTTTACATAGCAGGACAGGATACAATCGTAATGATCTTAATTCTTGTCTTTCTCAGAATCCAAGATTTTTGCAGAGAACATGATTCAAAACAAAAAATGCAATCTCAGTCTCTTAAACCTAGCTTTAGCCAAGAAACAAGCAATGTCTAGCAACTCTCGCCTCAAAAGCATACTACAGAGCTACAGAATCTCCTAGCTACTACATTCTAACCCCTAACAGAAAAATCCCATCACACAAGAAATTTAATTGTGGTGTAAAAGAGAACAAAACAAGCTTGAAAAGCAAAAGCCAAACTTTACCATTTCTTCATTGTCCTGCCCTGTTGATGGGGCCTTGAATTGACTAAGAAAAGCCTCATCTTTTTCTGAATTCTCTCCCAAGGTTATTACCAAAAACCCAGAAAACAGAACCAACCAAAAAACTAAACGAGTCCAATTATGATCACACATTCCTCCTTGAATCATTCCAAACATATCTATTGCTTCTCATTTCATCAGATACTCTAATGAATCAAACACAACGGCGTGATCAAACGCTAAGAGGCTCCTTCAATGGACGACAAAAATCAAATTACAGCTTTTTTCAATGCAGACCCTTTTTGCTGAAATTTGATCAAGATCGAAACTTTAACACAACCCTGATCGAAATTCTAGAAATTTGGAGCTGACTTTGATGCAATAATGACCAATTCAATAAAAGCTTCAAACAATGCCACCAGATCAATACACGTTTTCGAGACAGCACAAAAGGGGAAGAGTTGGTAGTAATGATTGTGGCCAGATCCAATATGAAAAAAGCTCAATGCGATTGTCGTCGGTGCGCTCAACCAAACCCAATATTTTGACCAGAGAGACCAAAAAAGTTTCAAACTTTTTTCCAAGAAAAGTCGACATGAAAAAATCACGGAGAAATTAGCTCTCAAGCTTCATTAAAATTTCTCCGAAGCTTCTTCGTTCATTTTTCTTTGTCAAAATTGTCCCTTTTTTTCCCCCAAACTCAAAAATACGCGAAAATTAAGCAGAGTTATTAATATATTGGATAATTTGTTTCTCTTAATTTTATTTCTCAAGGGAAGAAAAAAAAGAAGGTAAATATTATTTTTCTAGTTAACTGTAATTTTGATAAAATTATATACCACTTAAACCGTGTTATATTAAAATTATAGTTTAATACATGCCAATATATATTAACAAATAAACTATATATAGCCTAATGACGATAGATCATTTTATTCCAAGTTTAAATATGCATGCATGATACATGTACCATCATCTCTCAATAGTCAAATTTCTTGGGAAAGCAAATAGTTAAAAAATCTATATCAAAAATTGTTTCGAATCTCTCGACTATTCCTTTCACACCTATTTTCTTACTTTTAATTTGTGTAATGTATTATATTTAAAAATAAGTAAACTAAACCGTCAACAACAAAGAACAAAAAGCACTCTAATACTCTACCAAGCTATTTCCCCGAGATCGGCTAGCACAGTTAGAGAAAAATTTTTGAACAAACCATGGGCTATCTCAGAACGAAACCACACGAACCAAAAAAAATTTAGCGTTTGCTCCTTCTACCAAACTCTTTCCCCGAGGTCGGATAACACAGAGCAAAAATAAACATAACACACAACGCTAAACCACCCTAAGATCTTACTAGCTCCTCCTCTCTAGTTGCATCAACATCTAGATTCTTCAGATTCGTTTATCACTTCATTAGTTTCAAAAGTGTAATTGATTTTGTCAATGTTGATGGACTGATTGTTTTTGTTCCCATGTTTTTATTTTATTTTTGGCATCGCAGCAAACTTTAGGATCTACCTGAATGTAATTCCTATCTATTTTCATTTTATATGAAATATTTACATTCTTATAAAAAAGTAAACTAAACCTAGAAAATGCTATTAACTAAAATGCAATTTTTTTGTAAGCAAATGATCCAAAGCAAAAACACATAGTAATCCTTGGAGCCTATAAAAAAAAACCGACTATTCCTATAAAGTGGTTCACCCTCAACCACAACTGATATTGCAGTGATAAAATTCGACTTATGTTAATCCTACTTTTATACTGTCAAGATATATTGTAGTTTAAAAAGGTGTTTTTTTAAAAAAAAATCTTAAATCATCTTTCAATAGTAATTTATATATACACATGGAAAACCCCAACACATATTTTTATAAAATATATAATGTTACGAAGATGAAGAATCAAAATGGTATGGCTCAAAGCAAATAAGGAGACGTTTCTTTGTGACCCTTCGAGTAATTTCTACGTCAAGAGAACATATTCCCTTCTTAACTTTAAGCACGCTAAAGTATTGTCACAAAAAAAAAAAAAAGGAAGAATCTATCCCAACTTTTCTCCCTTATCATCAACTAATTTTGATCCCCCAATATTGATTCCTTCTTTAAATAAGTATACAACTAGACTACAACTAACGAAATTAACTTGGGATGTTGTAATAAAGCAACAAGTAAGTTAATTTAACTTTTTTTATGTCCCCATTAAATTTTACGTGTGGCCATTACTATAAGCTTTTGATATCCTTTTTTATTAGCTATCTCAAAAACGCATACTATAAAAACAATCCTTAATTCCAAAACTATCACACAAACACAACACACCACTTGCCTTCTTTTTATTCGTCCCAATCTCTTTCTCAATTCTCTAATGAGTAGTAGTGGAAGCATCAAACTAGAGATCCACACCGACGATAAAACGCCGGGAAAGTGGAGCGTACCCCTCGGCGATGACGTTTTCAGGAGATTCTTGAGCGGTGGAGGAGGCTCAGAGAAGGCTGTGTTCGGTGAGGGATCTCTTTTTAGCCCGTTTTTGTTCGGCAAGTACTTTGATCCGTCAGATGCGTTTCCTTTGTGGGAGTTTGAAGCAGATGTTTTGCTGGCGAGCCTCAGGAGCTTAGGACAGTGTAGAGTCGATTGGTCTCAAACCGATCAAGCTTATGTCCTTAAATCCGATCTCCCCGGTGCGTACGTCTTTCTTACGCCACAATTCTCATCTTTATTTTCATTTTGAAAAAGATTTTTTTTTTTTTTTTTTTTTTGTGCTTTAGAATAAAAATGAAATATGTAGTGTAAGTATGTTTGAACCGGATAAATAGTTGATAAAGAAAGATAGGATATAGATCGAACTGAAACTCTTTTTTTTCTAATTAGTTCAAATAATTTGTTATACATCCATAAAGATAGAAACTGAATATGTAGTGAATGGAAATAGTAGGAACATGAATAGAAACCTGAGTTTTGAAAGTGAAGAAATATATTTTATAAATGTAAGATGTACCAAAATCAAAATATACCAGACCCATACAAAATGAATTCAGTTTTAGAATTTTATTTTGTGAGAAAATGGATTTTATTTTACTTCAAATATTTAAATGATCGAACCAAAAATAGTAATGTACTTGTACACTCTAGTTATTATAAGTTAACGAGAAATATAAAATGATTTCTTGAAAATTCAAGAAATATATAGTGTAATCCATTTTCAAGAAAAGAAAAAAACTGATTAGAATTTGGGTACTTGTATATTAGTGGTGGGGAGAAATAACGTGCAGGTGTACGTGGACGTTAACGGAAAAGTGGTGGAGATTAGTGGCCAATGGAACAGCAGCAAGAAAGCGTCGGCCAACGGCGACTGGAGAAGCGGCCGGTGGTGGGAACACGGCTACGTCCGCCGTCTCGAGCTCCCTAGCGACGCCGACGCCAAAAACTCCGAAGCTTTCCTCTCTAACAACGATGACTACTCATTCTTAGAGATCCGAATCCCCAAGATTAACTCTAAGAACAAGTTTTAATCTGATGTGGCCTTGATGAGTATTAAGTATAGGTTTTTTTTTTTTTTTTTTCTGAATTTTGTTCTCTTGTACTATTATTATACAATGTTCTGTGGTGGGAGCACAAAGATGGATCATGGATGAATGATATTATATATTTAATACACAGATAGTATATAATCTATTGGATCGGAAAATCGTATGTTTTATAGAGAGTATATATATCGATTATAGTTGGATTTTACACACAAATAGGTTAAATTAAAGCATTAAATCTTTATATATATGTTTTCACTAATGCATATATGTATTTGCACAAAAAAAAAAAAAAAAAAGCATATATGTTTTCGTGGTATTAAATTTGCTCTCACACAGAAATGGGTGTAGATGCAAAAGAATCAACTTTGCTTAAGATCATCAATTAGTCTAAAATGGACATATCAAGAAGAAGAAATTTTATGTATAAGCAACAATGTATAGAAAAATATATATGTGTTTTTGTTACTGTAGGTAGAAATATGTTCTTACGAGGAGAAGGCTAAAATTCCAAAAAAAACAAGGTTTACGCGATCACTAAACATTGAAGATAACGAGAAACCGACTAGAAAATTTCCTAAACCCGGAAAAAGTTTAGGTTAAATCAGAATAAAGGATTAAAGATATTGAAGCCAAGTATTTACCAGATTTGTTTATATCAACAAACTTGACAGATATTGAAACGATTATGTGTGATGTGAACACGATAATCTCATATGAAATGAATGATGAATTAACCAAGAAGGCTACAAAATCAGTGATTCAAAATGCGTTATTTATTTGCAATTCATTATGAGAAAGCAAAAAGGCTAATATGATGACTGCACTATATTAGAACAAGTTTTGGCGGATTCTTAAAAATGATATATCGTAAAGTTGATGAATGACCTCTTACCTAAAAGGGAATTTATAAGATGATAAGTACAATTAACATTTATCTCATCCTGAAAATGAATAAACTACTAAATATATCTGAAATTATACCAATTATCTCTACAACGTGATATAAGATTAATTATATCGAAGTTTGATTGTCAATAGCTCAAAAAAAAAAAAATCTCTACAACGTCAATTCTTTGGGCAAAGCGAAAAGAAATTAAATTTACAATATAAAAATTAAAAAAGCCTTTATGAACCAATAACAAACAAACACAAAACAAAAAAAAAACTATATCAAGCCGTAATATGTTATAGTCTATAAAAAATCTTGGATCATGCTTCGGACCACATAGTATGTTAAAATTTTGTCATTATTATTTTATTTTAAATAAAAAAGTAAAATAATAATCAATGTAACCGACGCAAACATGTACTCCATATGTCACAAAAGTAACTTCTCTTTGGTTAGACAACATTAATGAATTATCATTGGATTCTAACTTCTTACTTTATATATTGAAACTTCTCTTGAAATATTATTATTTGTTGAAATTAATTACACATAGTAGACGTTACTTTGTCATCACCAATAGAAGCAAATTCACGTCATGTACTGAATCCCTCGTTCCCCCAAAAATGTGATTACATTCAAAATATTCATCTGCATTTTTCATTCTCGGTGGAATATACAACAAATCTTTAACGAATTATTGTCTCATATCATTAACTATGTACTAGCTACATGTAGATGTAGTTTTATATTCAAAAAGAAAAATTCAGGTTTTTCTATTAGTATTAAATGTCAGTTTTTCCCATATACACACAAGCACAAAGCGTCATCGAATCTAAGCCAAAGCATGAATTGTTTGGGCAGAGCAGCATGGAGCCAAACTTGAGAAATTAAAACTCTAAATCTACGATAAGAGTTATAAAAAATATTGAACTATAGTATACTATTAATCCATCTCAGATCTGAACGTTCTTTCCAGTATATAAACTTTCACTTTATTAGCAGTTGATCCCTCTAACATCAATGATGTCTAACGTAACTACCCAATTAAACCTTTCTATAAATAGATGTGTGAAGTCGATTTATCTATTTGGTGATATAAGAGTAATTAATTTTGTGGTAGAGGTACAGGAAAAGAAAAAAAAACTTCCTAAGTGAAACACTTACATATTTCTTTTTATTATATATATAAAAAAGAAGTATGAGATACATATCCATTGGTGTCCATAAAAATAGGTCTAAATAATGATAAATTTACATTCTAATCTCTTATTCTCCAAAAGAATGAGATTGAAATGTCCATACATCTAAACTTTCAGATCTTGGGTTTCTTGAGATCTCACAACTCTTGTCGATTTTCAAATGGGTCAAATGGGAAATGAAAAAAAAAAAAATTAGTTTACTGTTGTCTTTTATTTAATGGTTTTCCATAGTGTGTTAGTCGAACAAGCTAAGAATATATATAACATAACAGTATTAAACTATTCTTTTAACAGAGTAAGTAGGTACATAACAGTATTAAACTATTCTTTTAAAAGAGTAAGTAGGTCTAAGTTTGATGTAACAAAATGACTTTAGATGAAAACTTTGGAGCTCTCTACCAATAAATTAAAGGAAGATTACTAGAATGATCTATATTTGAAGGAAAATGGGTAGAATGACTCATATTTTTTTTAATTACTATAATGACTTACATATTATTTTTAGGGGTTTATATGACATAAGTACTTCTAATAAGCTGTGTAAGGAAAAAAATAGTTTTCGAAAATATCATTAATGAATTAATTTCCGCGTGCCAATTATTTACAAAAATGCCACTGTGTCTTTGTTATCGCACACTTATATTTTGCAGAGTTATTTTCCTTGACCGCAGAGTTATTGGACTAACTTAGTTACCGCACAGTTGTTTAATATCATGACACACTTATTTCAATCTGCACATTTATTTTCCTTTACCGCACAGTTATTGGAATAGTTTGGTTACCGCACAGTTGTTTCAAGTCATGGCACACTTATTTCAATCTGCACATTTATTTTCCTTTACCACATAGTTATTAGACTAGCTTGGTTACCGCACACTTGTTCAAGTAATGACACACTTATTTCAATCTGCACATTTATTTTCCTTTACCGCACAGCTATTTGACTAGTTTGGTTACCGCACAGTTGTTCAAGTAATAGCACACTTATTTTAAATTTGCACATTTATTTTCTTTTACCGCACAGTTATTGAATTAGCTTGGTTACCGCACAGTTGTTAAAGTCATGACACACTTATTTCCATTTTGCACATTCATTTTCTTTTACCGCACAGTTATTGAACTATCTTGGTTACCGCACAGTTGTTTAATGTCATGGCACACTTATTTTCATTTTGCACAGTTATGTACTCTTACCGCAGACCTATTGGACTAGCACAGTTATTGCACACATATTTACATTACTGCACAGTTATTTCCATTACTGCAGAGTTATTGGAATATATTCGTTACCGCACATTTATTACCTTTACTGCACACTTATTTCTATTTGCAGAGTTATTGGAATAACTTAGTTACCGCACAGTTGTTTTACGTTATGAGACACTTATTTCTATTTGCACAGTTATTCTCTTTTACCGCACAGTTATTGGATTATCTTAGGAGGTGTTATTGGTTTGTATATTTATGTAGAGTTTTAAAGAGTTTATTATTAGAAGACTTTTAAAGAGTTTTAATGTTACTCAATTAATGTTGAGAGATTTTAATGAAATTTTAAATATTTGTCCAGATTCTGATCAAATATTTATATGTATTCTTATTAACTATCATTGATTATTATTAACTATGATGGATTGTTATTATCTTTTTTTCTTATCAAAATTTTCTTTATAAGGTAATATATGATTTTTAGAAATTTTCTAAATATTATAAATTCAAATTTTAGGTATATTATTATTTTATAAATAGAGAATTCTTATAACGTTTTACACTAGTTGTTTCATTGTCATCATTCTTCATCTCCCCCAGGCACAAGAGGTAATTTTTTGCCACTTTATTATTATTATTATTATTATTCTAACACTCTTGTTAATACTAGGTACGTAGCTTCTCATATTTTTTCTAATGTCTTTTTTTCTATAAAGAAACTGTTGAGTGCTAAATTTTCTGATTTTGTCGTCACTGTCCTCATTAAGTTATTTTATGTATTTGTGTGTTTATTTCAGTATGATTAGGTTTTTGTTTAAATAATTTATTTCTCTATTTTCATATGCTTTACGTTTCAATCATTCTAATTATTTATCGTTTCAATCATTCTAAATTATTTATCGATTACAAGTGAAGTTCTAGTGGATATCAATACTTGCTTATCATGGTATATACCAATATGTTTAGTTAATGGGAGATTCCCAAAAAATTAAAGAAAAGGGCCAGTATAATCAATGGGGACCAGAGGAAACAAAATTGCTAGTTGATCTACTTGTTGATGGAATTCGTCGAAATCGGCGTGATGCTAACGGTATCATAAACAAGTTGACGGTGGAGCAAAAGATTTTACCGGCTCTAAATGAAAGACTTGGATGCCAAAAAACTCACAAACACTACCTTAGTAGAATGAAGTATTTGAGGAGCATATACCAACATTATTTGGATCTTCAACGCTTCAATTCTGGATTTGGATGGGATCCTATAATGAAAAAGTTTACTGCTCCGGATGAAGTGTGGGAAGAATATTTATTGGTACGTATTTGATTATATAAACTGAAGCATCATAACATAACTTTTATAATATATCTTTTGACTAATGCATTTTTTTTATTAATTTACAGAAACATCCTACCCATACTCATCTGCGATATGAGTCGAATGAACAATTTGAGGATCTTCAACTCATATTTGGATGTGGTATAGCTACAGGTGGTTTTGCGATCGGAATGGGTGATACTACGGATGCTCGTACCTTTAGAGGTCAGGAGAATGATCGAGTGATAAGAGATAATGTAAATCTTCATCAAAACAATGATGAAGTTTTTGAATTATCATCTCAACAACCATCAGCCTCACTAGAATGTGGTATGTCATCTTTTCTAGGCACTGATCCAAAAGGCCGTCTAGAAAAACTTCATCCAAGGAAGAGGTCTAAAACAGGAGGTACTAGTAAAAATGATCAAGAGGATCCAATGATCACAGTTAGTAGCAAGATCCTTAGTGTCATACAACAAAGAGAAGCTGATAAAAGAGAAGAAAAGATCAAACGGGAAGCTGAGGAAAAAGAAGCTGAGAAAAAAAAAGATAACATATGGGAAACAATGAAGGAGATTCCTAATTTAGACAATCATACCCATTACAAAGTAATTACCTTGATTCACTCGCTTGGAATGAAAAATGTCTTCAACGACATGACCGTAGAAGAATGATTTGGTTGGATTCAGAGCAATGTTGGCTCTATTTGATTCTTTTTCATGGTCTTTGAATGCTTTCCAGTTTTTTAAAATATTTTTTTAACTTTGTTTTTGGTGAGACTATCTTCCCGGAAAAATCAATCCATATCATTTCATACAAGTAGCTTTTCAAATTGAATTTGAGTTCTTATATATATATATATTCTCTTTTGTGTTTATATTATTTTTAAAAAATGTGGTGGGATTGTGGCATATTACGTTTGATGCCCATGGTGGAATTGTGGCATACTATTCTTATATATTCTCCTTTGTGGACATGGGTATTTTATCCACGTTTCATGCAAATACGCTTATGCTTACTATGTATTGTGGCATTCTATGTTTTATCATTCTATTGTATATTTCTGAATACAATGATGTCTTTCATATTTATCATTAACCAATTATATTATTTATACAGGGACCCGTTTATATCATGGAGGATAACATTGAGAGAGAGGACGAATTTCAACTTGGAGATGATGAATCAGAAATGGACATTATGCTACTAGTCTTGGAAAATATAACAAAAGCTTATTTTACGAATAACAAACGTATTGAGCGTCCAATTCGTCAGCCTATCACAAGAACTGGTTATAATTACATCCAAAACGCTTTGAACGGAGATCATGAACGCTTTCGACAGGTATATCGTATGTATCCACCCATCTTTGCGAAGTTATGCGATCTTATTAAAGAGAAAACGTCTTTAAGAGGTACTCGGCAAATATGTCTTGAAGAAATGGTAGCTACATTTTTGCTCACCATTGGTTAGAACTCGAGATATAGTTACACAATGGATACATTCAAGAGATCTAAATTTGCTGCAAGTACAAATTTTCACAAGGTTTTGAAGGCGTTAAGCACCATCGCACCAAGTTTGATGGCTAAACCTGGACTCGTTCTACCTGCAAAAATAAGAGAAAGCATACGATATTATCCTTATTTCAAGGTAATTTTTATTAAAATTGTGTTACTATAGATTCACCGCAATTAAAATGTTTATTATTTTTTTAGGATTGTGTTGGAGCTATTGATGGCACACACATTGATGCAATGGTGCCTGCGTCCGAGGCACCTAGCTATCGTAATCGAAAAGGACGTATTTCACAAAATGTTCTTGCTGCTTGCAACTTTGATCTAGAGTTCATATATGTCCTTAGTGGATGGGAGGGTACAGCTCACGATTCAAAAGTACTAAATGATACTCTAACACGAAATACTAGCAAGCTACCTGTTCCAGAAGGTATATATATATGCACTACATTGATAATCTATAACTTTTCTTTTGTAAATATAGTCATTACACTACAACAAATATGGGCATTGATAGCACATTAGGATAGCACAATTTTCACAACTGCTATTAAATATGAATCCGAAATTTCTGTTACTATATAATAGCTTTTGAAAGACGCTAAGATTATAATAGCATTTTAAAAACGCTAAAGTAAAAAATTTCATTAAGCAGGAAGCTAAAATCTCTTATTTCGCTAACACTTAACAAAATTTCCGAAGACAACACTTGTCCTAAACTTTCATTGTTGACCTTAGTTTCCGTTTCTGAAGTTTCTCGTAGTATCAGAAGAGGAGTTGCGGGAACAACTGAATCTTCCGGATAGCAAACAGACAGAGCTTCAACATATAGAACGTCACCATCAAGCTCGACAGGAAACTCAGCAGTACACTTCTTTCTTGGTCTACCTCTTGGTTTTTTAGGCTCTGTTGTCTCTATTGAATGCTTTCTGGGCCTGCCTCTCGGCTTCTTTAGGTTCTGTTATTTCAATAGTTTCACCGGATGGTTTCTTTCGAGGTTTTGCTGTCATATTTTACTCTTCTCTGAAAAAAAGGCGCTATCTTTCTTGCATGTAGCAGTTACAATGATGCCTCTACTTGAAAGTGGAATACCTATCTTGTGACTTTGAGAGTCAGGCGGATGAGTTTCCACAGCCAGAAACTGCAACAGTGAATGTTCATAACAATGAAAAACTAAGATTTTCATTTATACGGAGTATAAAAACAGAATATGACCTAATCTGACACTGAACAGAGTGTTCTTCTTCTACCCACTAGAAACCCTAGATTGGACGAATAGGGGAAGAATTAAACGCACAATCTCCGACATTTCTCCAGATAGAAGAAATAACACAAACCAGTCTACAGTGTAACAAGTTCGACATCAATACGTGAAAACCCTAATCCGTAATCCTAAGCTCTCTTTTTTTTTTTCGATTCTCTCTAAAAACTCGAACTTGCAATAACCAAACTCGCCGGAAAAGTAGCTCAAAACGAGAATAGAGCTCCGTCGCGATTACCTTTTCGTAGAACTAAGGAGCTTCGTAAAGACTCACGGAGATGTTGCTTGAATCAGTGGGAGCTACCTTCCAATGACTGTGCTCTTACATGAAGCTGAAATCATCGATTCAAAATCAAATGCGAAGATTGAAGAAAACGGGATAATCTCAAAAAAATGGATATCAGATTCGCCTCAATTTTTATTAAATTACACAATAACCCATACATTTAAGCTTTATTTTTTATACCACGTAAATTGGAAATCAAAACAGAACTGCAGATATACGACGACAATGCAAGCAAATAATGAAACATTATCATAACATTTTCCTTTGCAACATGCCCTACATAAGTCTGCGAATAATCTGGTATATTATATGGACATCAATAATTTACAATCTTGTAAATTTTGTAAGAAATTGGGAGTTTAATCCACAAAATACTGTAGAAAACACAAGAAATTTGGGGTTAACTGATTGCATTAAATATTTATGAGCATTTAAAGAAATGTCTACAATATCAAAATATCAAAACCGAAAATAAAAATTAAATAAAGCAGCAGTTTTACAAAACGAAAAGAAATAATGCATGTCACCCCTCTAAAGCATCTGTCAAATCTTTAAGTGTAATCTATGTGATTAGGGTATGAAGAATCTATTGTATCTTGAACATCTTTTTAAGTTTCAAAACAAGGCTCCACTCGCCAGATAACTCATCCTGCAAAAATTAAAGTTTCAGGTTTTAGTTTTATTAGCTTTAATAAAAAACACAGTAAGGGGCTGTTTGTTTGCTCATCCATCATCTCCTTCCAAATGATTCATCCAGATACTCTGTCTGGATGATTCATCTGAATGTTGTTCGTTTCCACTTTTGGTTATTCATTTAAATGATTCATCTGAATGATAAAACAAACACTTCATATATCTCCATCTCCATCCAAATGGTTTTTGACAAAAAATGACTAAAATACCCATAGTTTACTCTAATCATATTTTTAGTCTTATTTTAACCATATTAATTTTAATTCTTGATTCAAAATATATTTACAACTAATATAATTTTTATATTCTTATTTTTAACATTTATAAATTAATTTTGCTCACGTAAATTCATATAAACTTATAAATTAAAATCCAAATTTGCTCCTTAATTTTTGTAAATCTACATCCCCATCTACATGTTTTTACTAAGAAAATGACAAATATGCTCAGACTTTAATCTAATTATATTTTAATCACAATCTAAATCATATTAATTTTTATTTTTAAATTTTTATTTTTAAGATTTATGAATTGATTTTAGTCACATAAAAACATAAATTAAAATCCAAAATCACAAAATAAATTTTTCCGCCAAAACCATAAAATCTCGAAATTGCGTTTTTGTCAAAATTGTGAAATCAAAATATTTTGTTGGAAAATCACGAAATAACCGTGAAATCACAATTTTGGTAAAAAACGCAAAATAGCGCTTTCCCGTCAAAACCGTAAAATCTCAAAAAATACATTTTTTCGCCAAATCCGTGAAATCACAATTTTGGTAAAAAAAAAAAAATGCAAATTAGCGTTTTCCCGCCAAAACCGTAAAATCTCGAAATGACGTTTTCCCGCCAAAACCGTAAAATCTCGAAAATGAAAATTTTCCGCCAAAATCGTAAAATGTCGAAAATTACATTTTCCCGCCAAAACCGTAAAATCTCGAAAATGACATTTTTCGCCAAAACCGTAAAATCTCAAAATGACGTTTTCCCGCCAAAACCGTAAAATCTCGAAAATGAAATTTTCTGCCAAAACCGTAAAATCTCGAAAATAACGTTTTCCCGCCAAAACCGTAAAATCTCAAAAATAACGTTTTTCCGTCAAAACCGTAAAATCTCAAAAATGACGTTTTCCCGCCAAAACCGTAAAATCTCAAGAATGACGTTCTCCCGCCAAAACCGTAAAATCTCGAAAATTACATTTTCCCGCCAAAACCGTAAAATCTCAAAAATTACATTTTCCTGCCAAAACCGTAAAATCTCGAAAATGATGTTTTCCGCCACAACCGTAAAATCTCGAAAATGACGTTTTCCCGCTAAAACCGTAAAATCTCAAAAATGATGTTTTCCGCCAAAACCGTAAAATCTCGAAAATGACATTTCCCGTCAAAACCGTAAAATCTCGAACATGATGTTTCATAAAATCTCGAAAATTAAATTTTCCCGCCAAATCCGTGAAATCGCAATTTTGGTTAAAAAACGCTACAAAATCGTAAAATCTCGAAAATTACATTTTTCCGTCAAAACTGTAAAATGACATTTTCCCACCAAAACCACAAATCTCGGATTACATTTTTCCGCCAAAATCGTGAAAATGAAATTTTTTTGCAGAAATTCTTGAAATGATGTTTTACCGCTATAAATACAAAATCACATAATTTTATTTTTTCGTCAAAACCGTAAAATTATAATTTTAGCGGAAAAACAATATCAACAATATATTGTCTAATACTTTTATAAAGTTTTATGAATATTATATCAATATTTATATCATATTAAATCTATAAAACAAATAATTTAAGTTAGGGATATATTTGTCATTTGTTATTTTGAGTGAATCATCTCCATCCAAATGATCCAATTTGGATCATTCAAATGAACCATGAAATTTTGCCTAGTTTTCAAAACTCATTCAGATGATTCAGCTAGATGATCCATTTAGATGATTCGTTTTAAGCACTAAACGAACATCAATTCTCATCTTCATCTGGATGAACCATCTGAATGAGCTAACGAACAGCCCCTTAATCAAACCACCTTGTCAAGCTTACCCGGTAGTTAGTTTTGAGTATGTCAATGGATCGTCTAGAAATATGACTAACAAGCTTGTCATCTATACCAAAGTGCTTCCCAAACATTTTTTGTTCTTCAGGATTAGAGGCAACGATCTAATAGGAAAAAAAGAACATTGTTATTTATTTTTTTAATACAAAGTCAAATGAAGAAAAAAGGTTAAAATGATAAAGAGAAATGATTTGAAACTATTATTGATTTGTCGACATGTTATGATTTTGTTCCAGGAAAGTTTGTTTTTGAATTTTGTTTTGGTAATTTTGTCATCTACAGGAATGTTCAAATCCATTTGATCACTGTGACATAGTAACCTCCACTACTCACAAAGGTCTACGTGGTCCTAGAGGAGGTATCATCTTCTACAGGAGAGGCCCAAAGATAAGAAAACAGAACCATCACTCTATGATTGACAGTTCCACGCACTATGATTTAGAAGAAAAGATCAACTTTGCGGTTTTCCCCTCTCTACAAGGAGGTCCTCACAACAACCATATCGCAGCTCTTGCCATTGCGTTGAAACAAGTGGCTACTCCAGAATACAAAGCTTACATACAACAGATGAAGAAAAACGATCAAGCTTTAGCATCAGCTCTGCTTAGAATAAAATGCAGACTAGTCACCGGTGGCACGGACAACCATTTGTTGCTTTGGGACCTCACTCCTTTGGGCTTAACTGGTAACTAAATCTCTTCGCAATGGAGGACATTATGTTTGTTTCTATATTATCTAAGTAGTGTTAGTCTAAGAGTTGGTTTGATGATATGTAATATTGTTAGTTTAAGGCTTGGTTTGATATTATGTAAGACTTGAGATAAATTTATGCAATATAAAAGTTTTATGAATTTTTTGGATACTTTTTGCAATATATAATAATACAGAAATTTAATATATTGTGAAAAATACGGTTCAAATAAATGAAATAAAATAGAGCTACTAAACAATAAATTATAGCCTATAAAAATTACTATAAAAATAATATATTTTAACGGTATAAATGAGCTATAACATAAATTACAATAGCAATTTCCTAGAGCTATGAAAGCATATTTCACAGCATTTAACTAAAGCTATAATAGATGAGCCTTTAATAGCACCATGAAAAACGCTATCGTAAGGGGTGACCCTATTATAACTGTGGCAAACATAGCGTTTATGAAAACGCTATCATACCCCTATGATGACAGTATTCGTGTGCTATCAATGCCCATATTTGTTGTAGTGTTAGTATCTTTGTATCATGTTTGGATTTCAGGAAAATTCTATGTAGTTGATTGCGGATATGCAAATCGTCGTAATTTTTTAGCTCCATTCAGAGGTACGAAGTATCATCTTCAAGAGTTTAGAGGTCAAGGCCGTGACCCTAGTAACCAAAATGAGTTGTTCAACTTGCGTCATGCATCTTTGAGAAATGTGATCGAGAGAATTTTTGGTATCTTCAAATCCCGTTTTCTGATTTTTAAATCTGCACTACCTTATCCTTTTAAGGTACAAGCAGAACTTGTATTGGCTTGTGCTGGATTACATAACTTTCTTCGTAGAGAATGTCGGTCTGATGAGTTTCCTCCTGAAGAAAACAGTGAGAACAACGAAGAAAACAATTATGATGAAAATGAAGATACATGAATTCTCCAATCCCAACAAAGAGAATATGCTAATAAATGGAGAGACACAATAGCTGCTAATATGTGGGCTGGAGCTAGAGCCTAGAGAAGCAGGGAGCCTACAATGAAGATTATCGATGTTTTATTTTTAAAGATTTCATGGAACACTGTTTGCAAGTTCACCTTTGCACCTAGCTTTGAGTTTTATTTTTAAAGATTGTCATAGTTATTTTAAAAGATTTTCACACTCCCTTGCAGCAAAAGTTACTCACACTACAGACATGACAGAGAATATGATATTTCTTCGTCAATTGATGTCTTGATTTTCTTCCTTTATAATGATTCAGGTTGTCCATGCCAAATAAAATATTACAATATATTATATAATGGAAGTGGAAGTCTCTTACGTAGTTACGTCTACTGCAGAGAGAACTAGATTGGATTGAATTTTTTTTTATAGAAAATAAAGTCTGTGAGAATACTTGATCCAAGCCAATACTTTTGATGATTAGATTTTATGAAGAAAGTTGTGTAGAATCAACAAACCAATACCGTACTAAGGGGTTGTTATTGGTTTGCATATTTATGTAGAGTTTTAAAGAGTTTAAAGTTATGATGAATCCATTGTTATTGGTTTGAGATTTTTTTAAACTCTACTAAAGTTTGGTGTTATATTATTTTATAAGTATTGTAAAGTTTTTAGAAGTTTAGAGTTATTGGATTCATTATTTTATAAAGTTAACAAAAGTTTTGTGTTATTCGATTAATTCAGTGACTTTTTGAATTACTTTCTTTTTAATCGAATAACACAAAACATTTTCCTTTGCAACATGCCCTACATAAGTCTGCGAATAATCTGGTATATTATATGGACATCAATAATTTACAATCTTGTAAATTTTGTAAGAAATTGGGAGTTTAATCCACAAAATACTGTAGAAAACACAAGAAAGTTGGGGTTAACTGATTGCATTAAATATTTATGAGCATTTAAAGAAATGTCTATAATATCAAAATATCAAAACCGAAAATAAAAAATAAATAAAGCAGCAGTTTTACAAAACGAAAAATAAATAATGCATGTCACCCCTCTAAAGCATCTGTCAAATCTTTAAGTGTAATCTATGTGATTAGGGTATGAAGAATCTATTGTATCTTGAACATCTTTTTAAGTTTCAAAACAAGGCTCCACTCGCCAGATAACTCATCCTGCAAAAATTAAAGTTTCAGGTTTTAGTTTTATTAGCTTTAATAAAAAACACAGTTAATCAAACCACCTTGTCAATCTTACCCGGTAGTTAGTTTTGAGTATGTCAATGGATCGTCTAGAAATATGACTGACAAGCTTGTCATCTATACCAAAGTGCTTCCCAAACATTTTTTGTTCTTCATGATTAGAGGCAACGATCTAATAGGAAAAAAAGAACATTGTTATTTATTTTTTTAGTACAAAGTCAAATGAAGAAAAAAGGTTAAAATGATAAAGAGAAAGGGATGATCTCTCATACCTTAATAGCAACTTCCTGATTTTTCTTTGCGTAATCAACTGGCTTGTTGTTATTCTCAATAGATGCAACGCGTCCAATGTCCATAAACACACTTGCACTTTTGAGAATGCAGATGGGAGTTCCGACCTTATAAAATCAACAAGACCATATATATTGTTAGACAACAAGTGTATAATTAATGATCCTGATGATGAGAAAATAGCATATACCTTAAGTATTCCATCCATGACTTTGACTCCAAGGATGATTGGATCCTTCTTATTGTAGACATGGTTTGGTAAAATCCCAAGGATACAAGGGAATACTGCTTCACTAGCTGTTTCTTTCCTTTTCTCCTCTTTGATATTCTCCATGTAACTCTTAAACTGATCAAACAGATGATAGATGATATCTGCCCAGAAGATTTTCACTCCCATGTTGTCTGCAAGTTCACGAGCCTCTGCAGATACTTTTACCTCAAAAGCCAAAATCATAGCATACTCTTTTTTCCTCTCTAGCATTAGGCCGGCCTTCATGATATCCTTCTTATGCAGAGGTCCTATGCCAATACCACTGACAGGTATTTTTACATCAGGGGACTTCAAGAACTCGAGCAATGCTTCCAACGACCCTAATGTAGACGCTTGTACATAAACTCCTTCACCACTTTTGTCAATCCTGCTCATAACTGATTCCATGTCTTTCATGGCAGTTTTCTTGGCTTCTTCCACGTCCTCATTAGGTCCAATCACATTCAAGCAAGTACCAGCAATGGCGTGTTCAAGGCCCTTTTATAAACAGCAAAGATATAGGAAACAATAGTTCAGGGTGGTGTGATCCAAATTTCAAATCATATTTAACATTGGAGGCTAGTTAATTAAGATAAAGTTAAAATCATGGCTAGGGAGACAATTACATGTGCTGCAATCTTGATACCCTGTGCAGCCTTCACTTCTTTGGGATGCAGATACTTATCCTGAAATATCAGACCAGAAAATGTTAATTGTGTACCAAAGAAAAGGAATGCATACAAGAAATGGACTATATGAAAAAGTACCTCCTTCATAGGATGAGGAGTCAATAATGCTCTAATATATGTTACAACTGGTCCCTGAAATTAGGAGAAAGGAAACGAATCAATAACATCAAGTTATTAGCTTTATGGTATTACTTTGGCACAAGACATGTTTAGGTATGCCCCCTGAGGTTTCTACTTGCCTGTGACCCGCAGACTACGATTTGATCACCTTGATGGAGTACACCGTTGACCAAAACAACATCAATTGTCGTACCATGGCCTTCAGTAACGTTAACTTCAAGAATGGTACACTGTTCAACCATTTCAAGAAAATATAAGAATTATGGAGTGCAGAAACTACACGTTAACTAAAGAGGAATGAGACAGACCTGCACTGTGTCAACATATGTGAGTTTCTTGACCATTGTTTTCTGAGCCCAATTAACCAACAAAAGCAAAAGATCTGGGATCCCTTCCCCACTGAGATATCAATATAGAAAAGTTCCATTAGTTAGTACGGTTGAGATGTTAGACCAGAATTTGAAGACGATAAAAAAAAGTTTCGGACCTAATAGCACTAGTAGGTACTATACTGAAAGTTTCTCCCATTTCTCTGTTCTTGTAATAAAGCTCAGTGTTGAGACCTTGTTCTTTGAACTGGGTTATAACCTGTAACACGAATGAAAAAATATAGTTTATAACAGATGTACACATTCTATCCACCCTAAATCGTTAAAGAAAACCTCTAGACATAGAACTTACCCTAGTGAGCTTCGTGTTAAAATCTTCAACCGCAAATATCGATTGCTGCTTTATTGCCTTCCTTATAGGAGCATTCTGGTTTTTTTCCCACTCATTGAGCCTATCCACCTGCAAGTTGGGGGTTTTAAATTGCCACACATCAAGTAAAAGTAGGAAAAAACCAAACACGTCCCAACAGAATGACAAGAAGTCTTACCTTATTCAAGGCAATAATGAACTCTACATTCCTCTCTCTCAAAAGTTTCAGAGATTCTATCGTTTGTTTTTGTTTCTCTAGATCGTGCGTTATGTCAACCACCAAAACTGCAAGGTCACACAAATTGGAACCCCTTGACCGCAGATTTGTGAATGACTCGTGCCCAGGTGTATCAATGACTAATAGACCTGGCACTTTGAGTTTTGCATCAGCTTTTAACTCCTTTGTCCTCTCACGGATGTTCTCTGCAGGGATATATGTTGCACCAATCTGTTGAGTAATACCTCCAGCTTCGCCTTCCTGAACATTTGTTCCTCTGATGCAATCCAACAGCTTTGTTTTACCGGTATCAACATGACCCATGATGCAGATAATGGGAGAGCGAAGATTTTCTTCCCTTTCTTTAACTATTTCATTCAGTATCGAGCCTTCAACCTTTTCAGAAGAATCTTTCGGCCAAGTAGCATCATCCACCTTAGGCATAGGTGTTTTGGCTGCTGTTGTTGGCGTGCCTGCAACTCTAGGCTTCACTGTTGGTTTATCGGTGACAGGACCTGTATCAAAACCCAAAATATTATTAGATTTAAAACAGCCAAGGATAGAAAAAGCTAGTGTATATATAGACCTGAATCATGTGATTTTGATGCAGTGTCTTTATATTCTTTCTTAACCACAGGCTGAGTTTCTTCCTCCTTATCATCAGAATCACACTTGATGTTAAAATCAATAGAATCCGAGCTTTTTGCATCCCACTCATCCTTCTCATCACCATTCTCTTGTGTTAGATCAACAGCTCCATGTTTCTCTGACGTGTCTGCTGATTCCGTTATATGAATCCCTTCATCATCAGCTGAATTTATTTCATGCAAAGTACATGTAGGTTCATCTGCATAATTTTCCTTTGTTTCTACATCATCTTTCACCTTGACAGAAACAGAGTTGTTTGCTTTTCCGCAAGGTGATTTTTTGTTGTTGCCATATATGGGACGTCTCTTTGAGGAATCACCGTTTCTATCTGCAACAAGAAGACTTCCAGCATTATGCAACACCATATTCTTGTAAGCCTCACTCTTAGTAGCTTTACTCTTTTGCTTTGCTGTTAGAAGCTCTCCATCTTGCTTCTTCTTCTGCCGTTTCTCCTTTTCCCTCATCTTTTTCTTCTGCCTAATCTCTTCAGCTACCCTCTCTTGCTCCTCCTGTATGCGGCGCTCCTCTTCCTCTTTCCTCAGTTTCTCTACTTCTTCCTTCTTCTTCCTCTCTTCAGCTTCTTGCCGCCGCGCAAGAATCTCTTGCATCTCCCGAACATGTTTAGGAACTTTCTTCTCCACTACTTTACCCTTTCCATCTTTCTTCTTGGGATGTGATGGCTCAGATGTTGAATTCTCTTGTTTGTTCTCCTCAGCCTCCACAGAAGAAGTAGCTACACAAACAACTGCTTTCTTGTCCTTGTCCTTGTCCTTTTTCTTTTTCTTTTTCTTCGCTGCAGCTGACTCAACAGTCTCTTCATCTCCATCCTTCACACCAGCATCATCTGCAGGTGCAGCTTGCTCAGGCTGAGCTTGAATTTTCCCTACTTTACCTACTGGTGAAACAGGAGTTTCCCCAAATTCTGCAAGAATCTTGTCAAAATCATCTTCTTCATGTGCGGTCCTTCCACTCTTATTCTTATTCTTCTTCTTTTTCTTACTCTTAGAAGTTTCTCCAACCTCATCACTCTTAGTAGCAGAACTTTTGTCATCATAAATTTCCTCATTAACTTCTCTTCCAAGCATCAACTCACCACCCTTCTTTCTCACAGATTTTTTCTTGCCAGAAAACGTCATTTTTAGGATCTCCTCATCCGCAATAACATCGTCACCGATTTTGCAGGTTGAAGTCTCTTTCTCAGGTAGCTCCATACCAATAGAGCCATCTTCCTCCATACCAGTGGATTCAAAGATAAATATGGCCTGTCATTAACCCAAAAAATATAAATAAAAATAAGGTATCAGACTTCAACAGCTAACAATAACCCTATAATAAACATCAATAAATCAAACAAATTTTTCTTAGTACATCAGATATATAGGATGAGAGAAGAATATTATTTTTTTCGTTAATCTGAGTTCTTTTCATAAAGGGCAAAAACAAATCAGGGAAGATTTACTGAACAGCAAACAAGTTACCGGAGAAGATTGGGTCTTTATCAGAGAAGAGTAGACTGGCGCAGCCTTACGTTCCAGAGAAATAGGAATTTCAGGGTTTTGTTGCGTATTTATAGATTTCGATTGTTAAGAATTTGTCCAAGGTTTGTTAAGAAAACCTAAGACTGATACACTCGAACCCGATGAACCCCAGAAACCTGAGACTAAGAAGAAGATGAAGAGCAACTTTCGTATGCTTTGTGTTTGCTTGAGATGACGTCTTGAACTTATTTATAATGATTTGATGAGACAAACTCCTTAGGATGATGGGATTTGGTTTTTCTTCTCTAATCTGAATCGTCTTTCTTCCTTGTCAAGTAATTATTAAAAAAAACAAACAACATTAATAGGTTTAATGCCCAAATCAGATTGTTTCCTTTAGGCCCATCATTGGCCCAGCTTTAAGTGATGAGTTGGTTTGTTTTCTAATTGTTTTTGGGTTTAGAGTTAATCAGCCAAAACGACTGCGGTTTTAGGTATTCCACATTTCTTTTTTTTCTTTCTTTGTTTTGGCATCATTATAAATGAAAATTGCAAAGGGTTCCTCTGCATTAAGAAAACAATATGACAACCAAAAAGTAATCTTTGCTATTATCTGTTAGGCACCAAAAGGGAGAAGGGAGATAAACTTACATAGCAACAAGCTTCCTTTCGGCTGCGAGATTAAACGCAAATATAGAATTGTTTTATATAAGCTTTGAACGTCTTCTTCACCATGATGTTGTATCCCATGTTCTACAGAAAAAAAAATCAATTCTCAATTGTTGGGTGAGACAAAAAGGAAGAACTTAAAATTCTATCTTCTTGTCAGAATAAATAAGTTTACCAGTGTTTGCAGCACTGTAAAGAGTTTCATTGCCTTAATTGTCTACGGAGAATCTACAGGAGGCAAATATCTCGTCCTTCGTTTCAGTATTCTAATTCATCATATCCAATACAATAATGTTGGGAGTTTGTATATAAAGTTTAAAGATACAAAGAGCAACACCCAACTGACCTTCTCTTTTGGTAGACGGGCAATGGCAGCAGAAGCATTCACATCCCAAACCCGACAAAGTGGAGCTCCATGAGAGGATAGAAGAAACTTACCACTTTCAATGAACACAAAATTATCACTGTCAGGATTTCTGTTTGTTCGAAGATGATTCCTTTCTCATCAAGAGAATGAACCTTTTCCAGAGACTTAATTATTTGAAAGGAGAAAAGACACCTGAAAGTTAGGTTGTTACCTGATAAATGTGCCTGAGACTCATTAAGTAATGTTTTCATACTGGGCCATTCTGAATCCCTCAAAGTCCCATCATGTACTGCATCAAAACAAAATGCATAAGAACCACCAAAGTTTCTTTCTTTGTTATTAATTAAAGAATATATTGATTCTAATATTCTACTTACCTATGCACCATAACCGAGCACAAACCCCTCCTGATTGAACTCCAGATATAAGTGTTGTCCAACATCTTTTAACTCTTTCATCACTTCCCAACTCTTCACCAGCCTGATTATCCTCTCTTGGGCTCATTATATTTTTGCAATAAAACACTCAATGTATCAAGAGCACATCAACTTTGTACTTCAATATCATACACTTTCAAATTCTAATAGCAAAACCAGACTAATTTCAAAGCAATTGGAATGAGATAACTCACCTGCAATTGTTAGAGAATTCACATAAAAGACCAGATTCCCTAGGATGAACAACCTTCCGGTAAGGTAGATCAGTGCCAATCACAAGCCCACCTATCTGAAAAACAGAATGAACACTATAATAACACAAGTGATTCTCCTTGTGTTGACACATCAGCTTTTTGGGTGATTTTGGGAGTGACATGTCAATAAATGAAAAAAGTTGAAGAACCAATCAGTTTATTTTAATCAAACACATCAGCGAAATAATGTTTTGGGCCAAGGCTTTCTTTCTTACACGACTATCCTCTTCTTTAGTTTCATCGATGAAGAATTTTCACCTCAGCAGTATCATAGCTTCAATCTCCTGGGAAAAGGCCCAGAGATTTTGTTTTCTTCGTTTGTTGACTCTGTTTTCATTCCCTTTTCTTCTTCACCCTTTGATGATGGCGGTTATGATTCTCGGCGGAGGTTGGATTTCTCCGATTAAATTCGGTCTCCAGAACCATGACGGCGGAGATAATCCTCAGCGGAGGTTGGATTCTCGCCGATCGAATTTGGTCTCCAGAAGCAGGTTTCCAATTTTTCCTTCTCTTTAATCGAATTCAGTTTGTGACCCAGAATTCATTAGATTCTGTTTCGCCGATTGTACACATGCTGTCTTCTGTGTTCTCTGTTTCGTTGATTGATATGTGGGTTTATATAGATGAACTAAGAACAATACATATTCTTTGTTATAGCCTTATCTATTTGTCTTGGATTTCTGATTTTGTGAGTCTGTTTCGGCGATTGTACAGAGGTTGTCTGTTCTATCCTCTGTGTTTTCCGTTTCCGAATTTTGGTCCGAAGATTGGTTTCAATTGATTCGTTGTTTATTGATAGATTTGTAGGTTTATATGAACTATGATCAAAACAACCTCTTTGTTACTGCCTTATCCATGTTTATTAGTATTAGATTCATGTATTTGTGAGTTGATTTAGCTTCTGTTGATATGTGAAATGCATGATCGATGTAGTTCTATGTTGATCTTCATGTTCTTAATATCTTGGTTATGTTCTCTGTGTTCCGTGTCTTGCGGTTGAAACAATTGCCTGTGTAAGGAGACGAAGAAGATGGTCAATTTCCGAGGAAGGGACAATGCGACATTTGAAATGGAGCTAAGTTTTACTTATTCTGCTTCCATAAGTGACTTGTTTTGATTATGCTGCTTCTATGAGTAATTTGTTTGGAGTTAAGAAGTAATGTTAGTTAGATCTTCAAGTCACGTTTAAATCATTAGAACAAAATACATTTTGGGTCTAGATTTTTAAACCAATTGATTTAATATGAATAAAATATGTGTCTACAAATTGTGATTTCATATGTAGAATTTAGTAATTCACGGTCCATGAACCGAACTTTCAAGAAGGACACACAACAGAAGCTGTGTTGAACATGATCGGAGACGGTTCTTACCAACACAAGTTCAGAGAGTTTCTCAGATTCCGATCTCAGATTGTTGCGAGTATGAACACCGTTGGATCAAAACAAGTCCGAAGAGATGGGGATCAAGATTCGAACAAGTCTTTGTTGTGCACACAGCTTTTTCAGAAGGAATTAACACCGAGCGATGTTGGGAAACTGAATAGGCTTGTGATACGTAAGAAGTATGCAGTGAAGTATTTACCTTTCATAAGCGATGAACAAAGTGAGAAAGAAGAAGGCGAAATAGCAGAAGATGTGGAGATTGTGTTTTATGACAGAGCAATGAGACAATGGAAGTTTAGGTATTGTTACTTGAGAAGTAGCCAGAGCTTTGTCTTCACTAGAGGATGGAATGGTTTTGTGAAGGAGAAGAATCTCAAGGAGAAAGATGTTATCACCTTTTGCACATGCCAAGTCCCTGACAATGTGAAGATATTAGAAGGTCAAAGCAAGAACTTCTTGAGGATTGATGTTCGTTACTTTTCAGAAAACGATTATGTGGTCCCTCCGGAAGTAAACAAGACTGTTCATGAGAGTTCTGATGAAGAAGTGACGACAGAAAACTTCTTTAGATCCAAGTTAGAAGATGAAAATCCCAAATCCGAGAAGAACAAAGGAGGTTTATGCTTTTTGGTGTTAGGATCCAAGTCCAGTAGCTACTTTGTTTTAAGGGGAACACTTAATTAGAGATTGTTGTTAGTTTAGATTTTTTCATACTATATTATTTTGAATTGCAACTCTTTTAAAGATTAGTGACTAATACAATAAGACTTTACTGATTCAGTTGGAAACAACTCTCTTTAAATCAAATTATCTGATCATTAGTTTCTAATGAGAACAAAAGAGTAAGAGAATATGGCTTGGATCATTATTCTCTGGGCAGCTTGATTTACAAAGAAGCCTCTGTTTGGCTTTGGTCTTCACTTGTGATTAGGATCCCATTATGCCACCTCCCATTACGTCATTATTTTCGTTGAAGTTAGCTTATAGACCAAAACCAGAAACACATGAAAATAATGATTAGTGACTTAAGAAAGTTTGAATCTTGTTGTTCTGTTTCTCACTATTTTTTTTGTCTCTGAGAGTCAAGAGTGGCTTTCATACCTTGATAGCCTCAAGGATTTTGCTGAACTCGAGCTTGTCATCGTTCTTGACTGTGGTGAAGCAGAAGCAAGAGGCGGTTTTCTACATATGAAATCAATTTACTTTTCACAAAAAAAAAAAACCAGAACAAACAAACAAGAAAAACCAAAAAAATAAAAAAATATCAACATAAACAATTTAAAAACAATTATTTTATAATAAATTAATATTAGGGAAAATTGGATATATATGTGTTCTGCCAAAATTTTTGTCCATCTATACCTTTATTTTTAAATTATCATTTTTTCCTAAATTAGCCTTACTACAGATTAATACCAGTTTTGAAAAAAAATAATCAAATATAAATATAGAAACACAATTTTGAAGAAGGTTTGAAAAAAAACTTTTTCATTTTAGGCAGTTTTAAATAGATTTTGTTCATGTTCTATTAAAATTAGAATATGCATTTTAACTTTTTTATATGTTCTCAGATTTTTAAAATACATATTCAGGAAATATTAGATCACATATTCTGAAAATTTTGAATTTCAGAAAAATAAAGTGAATCTAAAAATACGGAAACTAAATCTTTTTAATTATGGATAATTGTAAAAAAAAAACAAATCGATTTAATTTAATATAAGTTAATTTAATAAAAATCTGCATCATTTAATTAAAAATAATTGATTTGGTAAAAATTTTTTTTGAAAATATACCAAATAATTAAAACAAAGGTATAGATGGACAAAATTTTCAAAAAAGTTCATTTATATCTAATTTTCTCTTAATATTAATATACCAAATATAAAACATCAAATTCACTAAAATGAAAAAAAAAATTCCTCAAATTGATTACAGTATTAAAATAATATAAAACAAAAACAAAAACCAAAAATTAAAAAAAAAAAAATACGGGTACAAACCTAGTGTTTGTCAAATGTGTAGATCTGCTAACACTCAGAATTGTGAATTCACTCACATAAGGAAAGAACCGTTTGCACTTACATGTTGTTTTGAGAGAGAACTGTTTTTGAGATGAACTCAGCATTTTTTGAGACACCATTTTATGAGCTTTCTGAACATTCCAATCCCTTGCTTTAAGAAAGCGTAACAAAGTCTCTGTCGTATACCCTTAATGAATGTTCTGCATCATAACATAACATTTGTAAATCCACCATTTTAATTATTTAACTTTTCTCAAGCCAGAAGAAGACAACTGAAAAACTCAGTAGCAGTCAATGTTCTAACTACAACTCCACAGATCCAAAAAACATTGAATCAAATAAAAAACTGAATTATCAGATAACATGACTACTGTTTATCGATAATGGAATTGGATAGAACAAAAGTTCAACTCTAATTGTAAAAACTGACCTGATAACTTGCAAACAGAAGACATTGAACATGTAGCATAGCTAAAATTGCAAACAGAAGCTTAAATAAGCGAATACGAAAACATCTAAATAGATGCATATATCTTAGATTAATAGTGCACATTGCAAGTTGATTAATAAAAACTCCAATTATCTACTACTTGTTTCATTTAATTGATAACATACCAATTTAAGATATGCAAGATCTAATGTCCTTAGTTGGAGACTTGGTCTCGGAGCAAGAAACCTTCCCAAATTCCTCTTTGTGTCGGAGGCGGGAACATGTATTAGCACATGATATGGTAAAAGCATTAATATCAACATAATAAGAGATTAAAACAGACCTCCACCGATATATGACTCAGCACGCAGTATAACCAGAGACATCTTCCCAGGCTTTGGTTCATGCAGATTCCAAGGAACGTATACTTGTATAGTATTCAGGCTTAAAGCCTTGGCTCTTCCCAGTACTGCATCCATAATCTGATATTAATCCATGAATCATACATATTATAAACATCATAATGATTAACAACCACAACCATATGGATTACTCTTTAAAAAGACATATTTCATCTACAGAAATGAAAAGTACCTCTGGAATAACAAGAAAGTAGTGGAAATTACCACCAATGATCTGAAGAGAACATGTAAGCATGCATATGCAAATAGCAATGAGCCACATAGACCATGTGCACATGAGGAAGTCTAATCATACACCTAATTTAGTAAAAGAACTGATATCTTATGTGAGGTAGTAATTGCTTCAAGGCGTGAGAAAGGATAACTTCCCAATTAAAAAATTGATTAGGGTCAAATTTATATACATAATATCTAGTTTGATTTATAAGCGAAAGATATATCGAACAGACCTCCATTATAATAAAGTTGCCAACTTTTATCAACTTACGCATCATTTTTACCATTCGAGAAAACTATCTATCATCACCAACAAACATTTCAGTGACAAATTTTGCTTTGTTTATGATAAACTCAAGATAAAGCAAAAATGATAACATGATCATTAAGATGGAGTAAAAGTAACAAAAGAGCTAACCTCAGAAGCATGTGGCGGCAATTCAGAAAAGCTTATTTTTCATTAGCATCAAGTTCTTTCACTGACATTTCAGGACTCCAAGGAGGTATGAAAATGAAGAATAGAATTAAAAATGATACTCTGTCTCTCAGAGCTATGGAAAAAAAAATCTAGAGAGAAGAAAACTATGTGCCTTGGAGGCACTTGCAGAATACTGACGTGTACCTCTTCCTCTATCTTCTGTTGCTCTCTCCATTCTTCAGCTGATATTGTACTTGAGCTGGAATTTGTGTCTCTGGACCAAAAACATCAGAGAAACATGCCAGTGAGCACAATGCGAAAGATATTTTTCAGTGAGAACACCATAAGAACATGTAGATGTGAATTTTTCTCCAATCTCTATTATAACTAAACAAAAAAGTTATAATGAAACGCATTGGTTGGTTTGGTCACCATTACCAAATTGAAGCTATAGACTTCATACACACAGATCCATAAATACCAATTCAATCAAATGACACAAAAGAGGGAATTGGAAAGACATACGCTTACATATTGGTGGGAAAAGGTGTGGGGGAGCTTTGATTAATGGTGAAAACACGCTCTGCCTCCTCGGCGTGCTCAATAATGTCGTCGATGTTGCTGACTTCCGCCACTGATTCGAGAACCTTCTTCTGTAGATTCTTGTAGTACTTGCCTTTGTCTTTCGAATGATGAATCATATGGTTGTGGTGTTTCACCAGTAATCGCCCTAACGAAGAGAGAAGCCGGAGGGAAGGAGACGGTGAAAGAGGTTACGTTTGGAGAGAAAAGGTTTTTTTTTTCTCAGGTTTTATTTAATTTTTTTTCAGCTTAATATTTTTTTTTGGAAAAAAGAACAGATGTCATCATATGAGATAATGACGTAGCAGAAAAAGAAAAATGAGAGCTCACTCAAATTTTTTAGTATAGATTGGAAATCAAAACAGAATTGCAGGCTAAATATGAAACATTATTTTAGGATAAGGCTTTCCAGTTTGCGACTGTTGCTTGCCTCTTTTTTTTCTTTCTTCTTCTTCATCGCTATCTTCTTTAACGCAAACCAATGCTCCTCCGTTCTCATCCTCTTCTCTTGTGTTGTTCTTTCCTTTTTTAAGCCTTTGAGTTTGGTGCTTTGTTGTGTGACTCTAAACCTGGATCCTCATTCCTCATCTTGTGCAAAAGCTACAAAAAATCAAGAAAACGAATCTACCAAGATAAGGACTAAGGGACTCAGAAGATTGATATATTAACAGTCTCTACCATAGAGTTTCAACTGACTAGGAGGTTGAACATCTGAAACGTTAGATGCATATCGTTTGAGATTCGTTCAAGAGACTTCAAAGGCATCTCTGTTTTCACCAGTCTCACTACTAACCGGTTTCTCAAAATGATCGCAATGTCTGGAACTGGTCTATGCACTGTAAAGGTGTAAGTAATCCCAACAAGAAAATGGTAATTTTTTTTAAAAAAGTTAACAAATAAGAGAAAAGGTGAAAGTAATAATGCAGTTTATACAGACCTGGAAATAGAAATGGACTCATCTCCAGTGCAATAGGCTGCTATGCCTGACAAGTTAAATAGTTGATTCTCGAGCTGATGTAAAGTCTGTTAATTATGATGAATCGATGACTATGAATATTACCATAAATAACATTTACCTGTTAGCATTGACACTTGAATACTCCATATGGGATAAGATGAACAGTTATAAACGCTTAGCCCTTGCTGTTTGTTAGTACAAGGCTTTCCAGTTGCGGGAACATCATATGCAACCTTCACCAAGCTTAAGATTCTTAATGCACCATCGTTGAGCAACAATAAACGCATCTACAGATATATAATACCCCAGTTTTAATGAGGACTTCAAACGACTAAGCTAAAGACTGTAATCAACTGAGGATAGAGCAATGATTGATACCTTGGATCTTGTAACCAATCGAGGCTGTAAATAAACCTTGGTACTGGATGCAAATCCCATCACGGACGGAACGGATCACTGCAAAAAACTCATAGGAAGCACGCAATAAGCTATGGCATGAGCTAATGTCTCTTGTGTACTAATTGCATCAGCATACAAGTTTTTTTAAAAGCCGTGTAGCTAATATTTAATGAAGTGTACCGTAAGTCCCTAAACTTCAGACCTCCATTTCCAGCAGTAGCTACAATGTTTTTGCTTTCCTGATCTGATAAGATTCATCAAGCATACTACAGAACCAGCGCCGGACCTGAGTTATCCGAGGCCTAATACGAAACAAAATATCGGGGCCTTTCGATATATATTTAGTAAACAAAATATCATCTACCTTCTTTTTTTAGCTCTATCATCATATTTTGACTTCATCTTTCTGAAATTAAAAGATATAAATACATGAACTATGAAAATTAGAACGCTATTTCATCTTTTCACATTAAAACGTTAAAATTAAAAAATTGCAAAGAAGAAAAAAAAAAGGTTACAGAACGTAACAGTAATTCTATAACTGTAAAAACTCTGAAATCAAAAAATAATTCTTTTTACCTTTGATATAAAGTCAAGCGTTAACAGATGAATCTAAAAATTAAGTAAGAAATTGACACCAAATCACAAAAGGTTATTCTCTAATTCTCACTTGCCCTAAAGTTTTTTTTCTGATTCTTTTTCTGTGGCATAGTGTTTTTTATTAGTGTAACTTTGACCTTTCATTTTCTATTTTGTATTATTATTAGTTTAATTTTTTTAATGGGCCCTTTATAATATTTTGACCATCTAAGTGACTCTAAAACTTTCATAAACATTACAAATTTTTTTCTTAAATTGGGCCCTAAATTTTTGAGGCCCTATACGCATGTTTCATATGTATATGTGCAAGACCGGGCCTGACAGGAACAAACAGAGAACAAGTGTGGTGCAAGGAAAAGATATTGATAACGAGAAGCAAGCAGAGGCAAAGATTCAGGCTGAGGGAGAGGCTTTGCTGAATGAAGTCAAAGCGCAAAGACTCGAGTTGGAAGAGAGGCTTTGTCGTTAGTTCTGGAAGTCGATAAATAAGAGCTGTTAAGCTCATTCCTTTCTCATGCTTTTTATGCGGATTGTAGAATCAAGCGATGTGCTTGAGAGATTGATGTGATCTCTGTAATTCGTGTCTGAGCTAGGGTTGTTAACATTTCGTTTTCAGCTCTGGATTCGATCTGATTATACTTCGTAATCGGTTGATTTGTATAAGTACAATATCAGACTTGTTCTCTAATCTTGGGATATCAAAAATCTATCATGATCACTGGAAAGTTTTAGAAATTACTTTGATTAATAAACGAATCCTCTCACAGAAGATGTGTATGTAGCAGTAGTTTGAACTCTGCAGTCCAAACACATAAAAGAAAGAAGTGCAATGGTTTTTATTGGAGCCAGTGTCAAAGCTTAATTGCTTCTCCAAACTTGAAAAGCAAAACAAAATAAGTAATGGAATCAAACAAAGAGACTATGTGACTCCTGAAGTGGCTACATCTCAATGGAGGATAAAACACAAAATTTGTGATTCAATTAGAATGCAAATGAATGGGTACCCCTTAATGGTCTAAAGTTGGTTTTCCCGTTAGAATTGTACCCACATATTAGTCTCCAACCTAATGAAAGCAAAAAACAGAAAACGAGTAAAGTTAAACAGTCACTGACCTTTCACCAGGATCCCATGCAACTGCCCTAATAGGTCTTGTATCTGCACATAAAAGAATTGAAAAGTAAACAGACGAAATCACTCACTAGCCACAATGTGAAAATAAACTATCTGGTATCAGGACAGAGGTCAGGTAGTACCTATTGAAGCTTTAGTTGTCGAAAACTTCCAGAGAGCAACCTGATGCAAGATAACAAAAAAAAAAACCCTGAGTCAATGCAATTAAGCCTACAGGTCTTCTTCCTGAATACAGTTACACATATTCAAGAAAAAGGAGACGGTGAAGATGATTTACTATTTACCGTGCCATCGTGGCAACCAGCCAGTAAGAAATCAGGGTTCCCTAAAGTCGACCATTCAACTGTTAAAGGAATACTGTACAAAAATAGATGAGCACCATATCAGGGGAAACCCAATAGAGACAGAAACTGAGAATGTATCAATAAGAAAAACGAAAAGCAATTATATCCGCAACTTTTTAAATGTGTGTAAAGACTACTTTGTTTTTTTATTCCACCAAACAAGCAAAAACTAGCTACATGGAAGAAATCTACTACCTCCCTGTGTCACCACACTTCAACTTTGAACATTTGAAAACGGGAGCCAGTTTCACAAAACGAGGATCAATCGCAGCTTTCTTTAAAGGTATAATATACAGCTGATGTTGCCTGAGGCATTGGAAAACTCCACCTGCATAAGGTCGTTCATTATTTTGCATTATCCCACCTAGAAATGTGCTTGCAAATTGCAAATTTTAATTACACAAACTAAAATTGCTTAAAATATCTCAATGTAGTTGAAACTAAAGACGAGGCGGAATAAGGTGATAGAAATCAAAGCATAAGGGAAAAATCATGAAGGTCAAAGAATGCATTAGGATAAAAAGAAGAGAATAAGTAGCTAGCTTACACTTCCAGAGATCCATTCCCCAGCAAGACAACTTAATATCCCATTTGGTGCTTATCAAGAGAATCATTGGCACATGAGGGAGGCCATTTCATATCCCAGGCAACTGTTCCATTGTGGGTCAGGTATAAGACAACCCTTGGAAGAGCAATGTCTTCGGAAATACCTGGGGACGGTTCGGCTGGTACATTACCAACAGCTTCAATATTTTCTAATAGCATGGGTTTGTAACTTCCTTCAGTACCTTTGGTTTTTTTGTCTCTTTCTCCATATTTTCCGAAGACAACACTTGTCCTAAACTTTCATTGTTGACCTTAGTTTCCGTTTCTGAAGTTTCTCGTAGTATCAGAAGAGGAGTTGCGGGAACAACTGAATCTTCCGGATAGCAAACAGACAGAGCTTCAACATATAGAACGTCACCATCAAGCTCGACAGGAAACTCAGCAGTAAACTTCTTTCTTGGCCTGCCTCTCGGCTTCTTTAGGTTCTGTTATTTCAATAGTTTCACCGGATGGTTTCTTTCAAAAGAGTCAGCTCCCCATAGTGCTGGTATTTAAATCTCTTCTGATACTTAAGCTTGTTGTTTCGCTAAAGTATACTGAGCTTAAGTAAACACCTTTTGGTTTTGGTAGTCATGGCACTAAGAAAAGTTAAGGTGGAAATCACTAAAATATACATCCAAAGGCTTTGCTCTTGGATGAGGGCGTCTACAGAAGAAATATCAAAGGAGGAGACGTGGATCCCAGTTTCCATTCTTGAAAGGAATAAATCTCCATATTCCATTTCTTACTTGCCACTTGCGTTCCGTTCAATTATTATCTCTGGGGTGGAACAAATTAATCTGTAAGTTTCTTGCATCTTGTAGTAAATGTATATACAAATAGTTAACTTTGTGAACTTAAATAGTTACAACTTTTTGCTATTATTTTGTAAGATTTATAGATATTTATGATTCCAGCTAGACAGTACTCTAGGATTTGATGTTCTACTTCTCTCGCTAGTTAGAGAACAGAATGGCACCTGCCAAATTGTCTTTCGTATGATTCTGGTTGTCTGTACGATAATCACCAATTATAGTCATGACTAGTTTCCAAGTGAAGGATATTATCCAAGCTCTTATGTGAGACTACAGAACTTGTTTGTTTCGCATTATGATACTCAAAAACTGAACCATAATCGCGGTTCAGAGATATTCTAAGAACTATATATGCAATTATGTACCACCAATTTACGTGTTTAATTGGCGGTGTTGCTTTATATGATTTCTAGAAAATTCTTATTCCAGGATGATTATGTCTTTAAAAGATGAAGCTGCTAGATCGGAAGATATGTTTGCCCATATTGATGAAATCCTGATATATGTTATATATATATATTAGAAAACACTTGAATTTCTAATTGTTTTTAGTTTATAATTTGATTCAGTCTGAGGAGTAAAGAATCATGGCTTAACGCTGAAGTCTCCCATGAACTAATTCACGTTTCGATAAAGTTGCAAAGAAAAAAAGGGGAAACAAACAATACTTGGCACCCATTTGACGCAATTGAGGGACTAAAATCATATGAAACAAAATTTTGAATTAAAGAGAAAATAGATTACGTACACATGTTTATTTGGTCATGATATTAAAGACACATTTTTACTGACGTGGGAATTAATATTTTAATTCATATAAACAATCTGTATTCATAACTTCAAGTCAAAACTATATTGAGTTTCAATAGTTTAACGTACTCTTCTAATATCAATTTCACTTAAAGGAATACTTAAAAATAGTGCTCAAAATTAGGTTTCGGAGTTCAATTAACTTGTCTTTTTAATTTTAGTTGTATTTTCTTAATCAATTAGAAATTTCAACGGAGGCCACTTCGTCTAACAATAAAAGTTTCCGATATAAGCTACATGCAGACCACATATGATAAAAATTATAATAATAAACTATGAAATGCGCGTTTTATATTTTTATATATATTACTCCATCTTGTTACTCATAGTTTCAGACTTGTTCAACCTGATATTTGACGCCACGATTTTTAGAGAACAACATAGTCTAATATATTTTTTTAATAATACTTAGACTATATCCTTTGGTTTGACTAAATCAAATTTGGCATGATCCTTGCATCACCCTATTAATCACCTTTGGATAAAGTAGTATCTGCTTTATCCAGACATAATATATCACTGATCACCCTTTCATTATATATACATGCATTATGTTCAAAATTTATCCCAATAATCACAGATTTATTTACAAAATGGCTTCAAGGTGAATCACAAAGTTTGCAATCATGAACATATATTGACATGTTATTTATATTTGTTTATTTATTTATTTTAATTTTTGGTAAAGTTTTATATTTGTATTTTTTTATTTCATGATTCGATTTAGAAATATATTTAGAGTGCGTAAAGTTGATAGATGTTTAGTGCGTCTCGAATGCACTAAAATGTCTCTATGTCACCATTCACTATATACAGGGTGACTATTATATAACCTCTTTTTTTTTTTTTGAGTTAGGTCTATATAAAACTACAAAATTTCATGTACATGATGTTAAAAAAAAAATGTCATGAACACATGCATTTTTTTTGGAAAAATTTTGTATATTATTTATCCACAAGAAATGTGTCACAAAATACATTTTAATTGTATTCACTAACCACTGTATTAATAGGTAAAACTAGATAATAAATTAAAATTTTTAATTTAATTCACGACTTAGGGTGAATTTAAACATCAATTCCACAAACCACATCATCGACGATATTTCAACTGCCAATTTTGCTATCGGACCATTAGATTTTACATATTTTCACATGAAGTTTGACATCTCGTCAGGGTACGAGACAGAATCTAAGAATTACACGACAAAGACAATTTTTCATACGGACAATTTTAGCCCATACCTTTACAAAGGAGAAACGTGACTGCTTTGAACAATCTTTGGAGCAATGCTAAGGATAATTTCGGTAAAAGATAAAATATCCACTTTTTCTGAAAGGAATCTCTAGTCTAGAAATGCTGACGTATCTCATTTTACCGACACGTTATAGTTAGCTTTTCTTAAATTTCTATTAATCGTTATTAGTTCATTTACTTCCATATATTAATAAATCTGTGAGATTACCGATACAACCTATGGTAAGATATTTTACATCATTGTTAAAAAACCAAACAACAAGATTCCATCTAAAAATATGGGCCATTATCAAAATTTCATTACAAACTTTTTTAGAAAAAAGCACCTTCCTATTTTAGAATTTAGAACTAGAAAATAAACCAAATAGGTAATTTTCTAAAAAATATTTATAGATATACTATTATTTATTTAATTTTGAGTTTTCCATCATTTAATGGATATGTTTTTTTACTCGCAATTTACTAATACAAAAAATTATATTCATAATATCATGAAAATGTTTTCTTATAATATTTAAACAGATTTGTGAACTAATTTTTGACTAATTTTTTTTAAAAAAAATTCACAAATGATCTCGAATCCTTTTCAAATATTTAAATTTTATTTAAAACGAAACTATTGTATTTCTAATTATTATTACTTTCTTTATGATATATTTGGAAAAAAATAGCCGATATGACGAAAAAAAACCCTACAAACTATTTATTTGTAAAATCTGGTTTTTACCTAAAAACTTATGTTAATGTATATAGTTGCTATATTATCATAAGAACTAAACACGTACAATGCATAATGTTAATAAAATATACTTTTTGTTTGGTTCAAAAGATTTCTCCTCAAAATAAAATTTATCTTGAGCAAAACTAAACTCAATCTATGTTTTTTGTTTGTTTAATATTCAAATTTAACTAAATATTTTGGTGTATGGATTAAAGTCACAATAAGTCCACTGACCTTACCCCTACTGTCCTTTAACATTAAACATTTTTTTCCCTAATTTCTTTGCTGCTTAATAAAGCAACGGCTCCGATTGCATTACCTCGGTGACTTCAGATCCAATCAACGGCCCCACGTTCATCTCTCTTCTCTTCTCTCTCTGAACATTCAAACAACAAATATAGAAAAGAAGCAGCCAGCAGCAAAGAGACGAGAAGGCACAAAACTGAAACGTGCCTCCATTTCTAAAAACCAAAAACCCATTTTAGTACAAAGTACACAATCTCCTCTTAAATGCCAAAGGTCCCCTTTTTTAAATCTTTCATCTTCTTCAACATTTCCGATTTCTCACAAATCTAGGCATGTTTTTGTTTCTCTGAAATCCACATTTATTCACTGAGTTTGTTTATCTCTTAAAGTTCCAATCTTTAGTTTATTTTTTCTTCTTCTCTCTTCTGCAAATGCTCTGTTTTTTTGTTTTCCAGTCAAATCAATGTTTTGGTAACTAATTTAAAAACTTCATCTTCACGGGTTTCCTTCCTTTTTTTTTGTTTCCCCTCATTTAATCTATTTCTCAATTTATTATTTTTCTACTAAAGATCTCTGAGAAGAAGAAGAAAAAACAAACCCTTTTTTTGCAGGTAAAAAAAACAGAGAAATTTGAAGTAATTAGGTGACAAGAAGAGAACAAAGTTCATATTTTTTTTTTTGTTATGGTGGGAGCGATGGCAAACAATGGAAGAATCCGGTCAGCTTTTCCGGTGGCTAATGGGTCTAAAGATCTGACTCCGAACAGTGCTCCGGCGAGTACGGCGGGATCTGAATATGGTCCAGTTGAGTTTACAAGAGAAGACGTTGAAGCTCTTCTTAATGAGCGAATCAAGTACAAGAGCAAATTCAACTACAAGGTTTCTACTTCTTCTTTTTTTATTCCCACCTCATTTAATATTTCACCCCCTTTTTTTTTTTTCCTATATCTAAAATTATACCTCTGTATTGTAGATTAGGTGTTTCAGAATATAGTTATAGAGTAAGCTTATCAATTAGTGAATCTAAAGTGTTTTACTTTCATGTCATGAGTAAAGAAGTTTTGAGTAGCTATTACTGGCTTTTCTCGTTGGATCCGTTGTTTTTTTTTTGAAGAAGAAGATTTGATTTGTAATAAGACAATTTGTGGGGCCTTGTTATTTGCAATAGCATTCAAGACTTTGTTTATGTGTTGATTGATCCTTGTGGTAGAATCTGAAGCTTTTAATTTCAGTTAGCTTTACTGGCTTTTCTCGTTGGATCTGTTTGAAGAAGATTTGATTGTTATAAGACAATTTGTGGGACCAAAATCTGTTTGATAAGCATTAAAGACTTTGTTTTTGTGTTTGGCCGCCACTTTTTGGTTTCAATTAGTTAGCTTGAATTTGAAATGTACTTCTTTGATTTTGCAGGAGAGATGCGAGAATATGATGGATTATATAAAAAGACTTAGACTTTGCATTAGATGGTTTCAAGAACTCGAGTTGGATTACGCTTTTGAGCAAGAGAAGTTGAAGAACGCATTGGCATTGAATGAGAAGCATTGTGCTGACATGGGTGCGTTTCAAGATAAGAGTTTAGTTGTTGACTTTTTGGTTCAAAGTTTTCTGATTTAAACTTTATATTTGTGCAACAGAGGTTAGTTTGAAAAACAAAGAAGAGGAGCTGAATCTGATAATTGAGGAATTGAGGAAGAATTTTGAATCTGTTCAAATGCAACTTGCCAGGGAACAAACAGAGAAATTGGTAAGAAGCAGCTAGTTTCTAGTTAAAATACTTGTATCTAATTAATGTTTGTGGGTTTTAATTCGATATGGTGTGCTTTAGGCTGCGAATGATTCTCTTGGAAAAGAGAAAGAAGCAAGACTTGTTGTTGAAAAGGCACAAGCTGGTCTCACAGAAGAGCTTGGAAAAGCACAAGGAGATCTTCAAACGGCTAACCAGAGGGTGAGGAAACTAAAAAAGGATTTGAAATGGGAAATTGCTGTTACCTAATATTGACTCTTTTTTGGGTTTTGTTCAGATACAATCGGTAAATGACATGTACAAACTGTTGCAAGAGTATAACTCAAGCTTGCAGTTGTATAACAGCAAGCTACAAGGTGATCTTGATGAAGCTCACGAAACTATAAAACGCGGTGAGAAAGAACGGACTGCCATTGTCGAAAATATTGGCAACTTAAAGGGTCAATTTTCAGCATTGCAGGATCAGCTTGCTGCTTCTAAGGTGATTGATGTTCTGGTTTATCTGATAAATGGTTGTAAATGTTTGTAGTTTTTGCTCAGAATGTGATTTGGTGTCTTGTTTTTTTTTTCATTAGGCTTCTCAAGAAGATATCATGAAGCAGAAAGGCGAATTGGTAAATGAAATTGCGAGTCTCAAGGTTGAGCTTCAGCAGGTCAAAGATGACCGTGATCGGCATTTAACGGAAGTAAAAGCCTTACAAACTGAGGCAACCAAGTACAATGACTTCAAAGACACCATAACGGAGCTTGAGGTTTCCTATCCTTTTATAATTTCCTGCAAGAAATTAGCAGCATAATAGTTTTTCTTAAGTTGGTGTAATTTTTTTGGTTCAGACTACATGTTCGTCCCAGAATACCCAGATACGAGAGTTGCAGGATCGACTAGTATCTTCTGAGAGGAGACTACAGGTTTCATCACATTCTCGAGCTTCATATATAACAAATGACTTTATTAGATTTCACCTGTTCTTAAGTTTTTGATACCATTCTTGATTGTTTATTATGGTTTAGGTGTCTGATCTATCTACCTTTGAGAAAATGAATGAGTTTGAAGACCAGAAGCAAAGCATTATCGATCTTAAAAGTCGCATAGAAGAAGCAGAGCTTAAACTCGTTGAAGGAGAAAAACTACGGAAGAAGTTGCACAATACTATTCTCGTATGATCCGCTTAACTAATCTCTGCTGCATTTCTTTTCAAACCCCCTTTGTGTAAGCTTGACTGATCTTGATTTATTCTTATGTTGCAGGAATTGAAAGGCAACATACGTGTGTTCTGTAGAGTTAGACCTTTATTGCCGGGTGAAAATAATGGTGATGAGGGAAAAACTATTTCTTACCCCACATCTCTAGAAGCACTTGGTCGCGGTATTGACTTGTTGCAAAATGGTATGAAGTAAAACCTTATGTGAAAATTTGGTTCTTGTCAAAATGACACATTTACTAACAATTGATGTATTTTTCTATGGACAGCTCAAAAGCATTCTTTCACATTTGATAAGGTTTTTGTGCCAAGTGCATCCCAAGAAGACGTATTCACAGAGATTTCTCAACTTGTTCAAAGTGCTCTCGATGGTTACAAGGTAACTAAAATCTGCAAATGGCAAATAATACTATGTGTGTTTCACTGTTTGTTGGACTAACTATAGCTGATATAATCCAATTTGTAGGTGTGCATTTTTGCATATGGACAAACCGGGTCAGGAAAGACTTACACAATGATGGGTAGACCAGGGAACCCCGAGGAAAAAGGGCTGATCCCGCGATGTTTGGAGCAAATATTTGAAACGAGGCAGTCTCTTCGATCTCAGGGTTGGAAATACGAATTGCAGGTATTTTTCTAATCTTGTCTTTTAAGTAGCACTACTAAAAAGATAGATCCTTGTGACTAGAATAGATATATAATTCTCCTTGTCTTGTATCATATGTGTAGGTATCTATGTTGGAAATATACAATGAAACGATCCGAGATCTCTTGTCAACAAACAAAGAAGCAGTAAGGACAGACAATGGTGTTTCTCCACAGAAACATGCTATTAAACATGATGCTAGTGGAAACACGCATGTCGCTGAGCTTACTATATTGGATGTTAAAAGCTCTAGGGAGGTTTCATTCCTCTTAGATCATGCTGCTCGTAACAGGTAAAATATCTGAAACCCGTTTCAGTTCAACTCCATACCAAGGATTTATGAACAATTTGGCCATCAAGATTTTCGATGAATCTTTCTAACAGTTTAAAGTTTTTTTTTTCCTTCAGGTCAGTCGGGAAGACTCAGATGAACGAGCAGTCGTCAAGAAGCCATTTTGTTTTCACACTAAGAATCTCCGGTGTTAACGAGGTACTAACCAAACCAGCTTTCTTCTTACAGAATGTTTGTTTTGTATGATAAAAAAACCAAAACCGGATTTTTTCTTAGAGCACTGAGCAGCAAGTACAAGGAGTCTTGAACCTGATTGATCTTGCGGGGAGTGAGCGTTTATCGAAGAGTGGTTCAACTGGAGATAGACTTAAAGAAACTCAAGTAGGTTCATTAAAAACATAAAACATGATTATGGTTTCTTGAAATATTAGCTTTTTAAAACTTTCGTTCTTTCTTCAGGCAATCAATAAAAGCTTGTCGTCTCTAGGCGATGTTATATTCGCCTTAGCAAAGAAAGAAGATCATGTACCATTCCGAAACTCAAAGCTCACTTATCTTCTCCAGGTACTAAACTAAACCATTAAAAGATGTTTCAAAAAAATTTGTTTCTTGATTTGTATTTTCATAACTATGTTTCATTTGTTGTAAATCAGCCTTGCTTAGGCGGTGACTCGAAGACTCTAATGTTTGTGAACATTGCGCCGGAATCTTCTTCAACCGGTGAGTCTCTCTGCTCGCTTAGATTCGCAGCGAGAGTGAATGCTTGTGAGATTGGAACTCCACGGAGGCAAACTAACATCAAACCATTGGATTATCGTTTGAGCCTTGGTTGAGAGAAAGAAAGAGAGATGGGTTTGAAGTTTGAAGCTAAAGATTCATTTTAAAGTTAATTATATGAATGTTTGTACTTAAAAAATTAAAATATGGTCACCACTGGACTTGAACAAGGATGGGATGATTCTAACAAGCAAACATGAAGACCTTTTATTGTAATTTGTATAGTTTGGTTTAGCATTTTAATATCTGTTGTTTCTGTAATTTTTTTTTCTTCTTATTCTGGATCATAAGTAGGATTTTGCTTGTTGATGTTTGGATTCATATTAATTTTATTTCTGGGATTCAAAATATTTTTTTCTCCTCTTTTTTTTTTTTTTTTTTTGATCAGTTAACATTTGAATACTGGTATACTTTACACATATACTACTGAAAACAACTTACCAAATATATTTTAAATCAGGATTATATGCCATTTTTTTCAAAAAAGGATTTAGCCATACGTCTAATATTCACAAACATTGTCATAAAATTCATATCTTTCCAAAATCTGGCTCGTTACATAAACGAAACCTTTTGCCACTTTGATAATTAACTTTTAATAGTTCATTAATTAATTCAATTATAGTATTTGGGATCTTCCACCGTCTTACTTATTGTATTGGTTCTACTGGTTATATGATAATTCACTAAACCCAAAAGCCGATAAATAATATTGCCAGTTGTAACACGTAATCGAACTATTTTCTAGATATATTGAAGATCTAACGAATATAGCCTGATGTCAAAAATAAAAACAAAACGAATATAGCCTAAAAACTCCATATATTATTATCATATGATTTAGTCAACTCCTGTTGAATTTCGTCTACAAATTGAGATAAGGTAAACTAAAAAACATCTGGAATCATGGCCAAATTCATGCCTTCACGGAACTTGGGAAAAGAACAAGTCAAACTTTTAAATATTTGTGTAAATACTTCTTTATATGTATCATTCATATTATTAACATTCGAATCAGAATATTGAAGTTTATTACAAATAGCCAAGTTGATATATAACGTCACTTCTGTATTCATATTTAATCAAACTAAAAGCAACTAGATTACCCGATCGATCATATTCTATTCCCTTGTATTTAGTAAGTATAAATTTCGTTATTTTATCGTTTTATTGTTCTGAGATAGCAAGAAGAGATGGAGCATGGAAACAAAACAAAAAAACTAATAGAAAACATATGCTATTTAATACATTATATTTAGAGAATATGCGTATGCTGCATGGATTGATATCCCTGATCAGTAGCTGATAAGTCTATTTATCAATTTGGGTTTCCTTATATTTTTGGAAGAAAATAAGTTGATGCGTATAATTTGAGTACTAGTTTTTAGATTAACAAAAGAGGTACTAGTATATAATTTGGGAGGTAAATTAACATATAGTCCCCAAAAGATTCTTCTACCTTCTTTTTAGAATCCACAGTTCTTAATTATACCCCTATATTATAACATTTTGGATTTGAACCTGAGATGTCGATGGGCATCTTATATTTATATTTTAAAGCAAGTTGACGCTAATAAACTATTCCAATGCTAGTTGAAAAGTTAATATTAATGTGTATCTTAAAAAGAAAAAAAAAATGTTTGTATCCATATATATGAATCTAGTATGTTATGTATGTATTTATCAAATGATACCAATACGTAAAAAGTAGTATTATCTTATGTATAGTATAAGAGCGTTTGCTTCTACGTTCAAAAAAAAAAAAAAAGAGTGTTTGCTTCTTTTGTCATATCGTTGTAAATCTGTCCTTAAAAGGTTTGACCCTCGTTTGAAAATTTTACAGTATTTAGAAATAAAAACTACGTTAACTTTGTGTAACTTTATGATAAATAATAAATAATACCGTACTGAATTGTATGTATTATTTATTTTCATACGGAATATTTTGGTCTATTTCTTTGTTACAAAATATTAAGGAATTTTAATGTATGTACGGTGGGAAGCAGAAGAATGTAATCTCCTAGATCACGACCAAACGACCATCCAACCATGTTCTCGAATAACCTCGGTTTGATCCAACTAACATGATCACAATTGTTTTTTTTATCAATTCAAATTATTAAAAAAAAAACTAAAAGCTAAACGGACAAATAAAAAAAACACATATATCATTATTTATTTGAAAACAAAAAGTTAAATCAAAATCAGGTTAAGTGGTGACAGATTGATATTTGATAGGTACAGTTTCGTGGTTCATACTTATTGCTATTATTGTCTAAACGCACACAAACAAAATCCATTTGTACTTGGTTAGAAAACATAAATAGTATACATGTTTTTATCTTTCTAGTGCATATTTACTGGAAAAAACTTTTAATTATATCGACTTTATATTCTTTGGCATATATTTAATCCAAAATATATGCAACTTTTTGGACGTTTATGAACAGTTAATTTTTCTCTTTCTTTTGAACAACTCACACTTTCAACTTTCAAGTTCGAATTTGATTTTGATACAATGTCTATCTACTAATATATGATGACGTAACAAATAAAATAATTAAAAAAGGGTAAAAAAAAAACCCATTGATAATGGGCCTTAGAAAAGCCCAAAAAGAAGAAGAAGTAAGTGTGTGTGCGCGTGAAAACAAATCTAATTTCTCTGGATTCCAAGATTCCACAATTCGTCTCCTCCAACAGTTTTCTTCTTCTTTCCTTCTCCCAACAAAAATTTTAACGGCAGAAATTGATTTAGAGCTAAAATTCCCGTCTTCACGATCTCTCTGATCGCCGCCGGGAAAATTCAATTCCCCCGGGAGTTCGAAAAAATAAAAACTCACCGTCTTATTTTTTTTTTTTTTCCCCCTTTTTGAACCGGTGGAAGTTTCAGAAGATGGTGTCACCCGAAAACGCTAACTGGATTTGTGACTTGATCGATGCTGACTATGGAAGTTTCACAATCCAAGGTCCAGGATTCTCTTGGCCTGTTCAGCAACAACCTATTGGTGTTTCTTCTAACTCCAGGTTTTTTCCTTAAACGCTTTTGTCACTTAAGTGCTTCAATTAGGGTTCCGATCTGTTTTTATTTTAGTAAATTCAAATTGATTTGGGAGTAATCAGTTTAATTGCTTAGCGAATTTGAGAAGAAAACAGTGTAAAGTAACGGACTTTGTAATTTGCTTGGCTAAAGTTGGAAGCTTGTGGGATTTGTTTTGAGTAAAATTTTATTTGGACTTTGTAAACTGATACTCTATTGTTAGCTTAGCTATTTATCATTTTAAAATTTTACATTTTTATGGTTTAATTTGTGTTCTTTAGATATCATTACTTTGTGTTAAATTATGTTTAAGTTAGGCACCGTGTCTTAAGGAGAGGATTTGTGTTTGTTTATCTAAAGTCAACTGTTATGTGTGTGTGTGCCTGCCATGTTTTTAGTGTCACTTCTGACATGTTGATTGATTCGGGAATCGATTGATCTACATCACTTTATTAGTTGGGAATTAGATTCCTTTTTGTGGATATGACTTGTATCTGAGTTGATGGTTTTGACGACCTTAGTGTGTCACTATTGAGTAATAAATCTTCTTCCTTGGAAGTGATTGCTGCATGGTTGAATATAAATGTTTCAGAAACTTATGTTGGAGATAGATAATTGTTAGAATAATTTCTGCTATATGCCTTGGATTGTTTGCAATTTAGTAATATCTTTTAGTTGCTTCGATATGTTTCCTGTTTGTTTAGCTTGGGAGTGGATGGCTCGGCTGGAAACTCAGAAGTCAGCAAGGAACCTGGCTCCAAAAAGAGGTAAGCTTCTTCTGGTAAATTTCACCTGTCAACAACACCTTTAATTCAGAAGATTGACTGAATAAGGGAACCATAACAACTTCTGGAATTTAAAACTTTGAGAAGTAGGTTCATGGTTGAACTGTTTCGGGGATCTGTATTGGTATCATAAAAAGTAATTCTGGTAAATACTTGTCTCAGGGGGAGATGTGAATCATCCTCTGCCACTAGCTCGAAAGCATGTAGAGAGAAACTGCGTCGGGACAGGCTGAACGACAAGTAATTTTTTCCATTTTGTATTCCTTGTTTTTCCACTTTTAGAGGAACTAAGAATATAGCCTTTTAAATGAATAATAGGTTTATGGAATTGGGTGCAATTTTGGAGCCTGGAAATCCTCCTAAAACAGACAAGGCTGCCATCTTGGTTGATGCTGTCCGCATGGTGACACAGCTACGGGGCGAGGCCCAGAGGTTGAAGGACTCCAATTCAACTCTCCAGGACAAGATCAAAGAGTTAAAGGTGATTTTTTCTTTGATTTTTCCCCATATAAAATCATCCAGTGCTTACTTAGTTTCCATACAATCTCAATCAGACCGAGAAAAATGAGCTGCGAGATGAGAAACAGAGGCTGAAGACAGAGAAAGAGAAGCTGGAACAACAGCTCAAAGCCATGAATGCTCCTCAACCAAGCTTTTTCCCAGCCCCACCTATGATGCCAACTGCTTTTGCTTCTGCGCAAGGCCAAGCTCCTGGAAACAAGATGGTGCCAATCATCAGTTACCCAGGAGTTGCCATGTGGCAGTTCATGCCTCCTGCTTCAGTCGATACTTCTCAGGATCATGTCCTTCGTCCACCAGTTGCTTGACTGGAACAAAAACCTGAAGAAAATACATCAACTGGTTTGCTTCTTGCTTCTGCTGAAAAAAAGTCTCCATTTGTTTTGCTCACCTCTTTCTCGGCTTTCTTAGTCTTATCGTTGCTTTTGTTTTATCGTGTTATCGTCGTAACTGTTATCTGTTGAACGATGATATGATATTGTAAACTCCAATTGCTTCGCGCAATGTTATCTATTCACATGTAAATTTAAGTAGAGTTTGGCATATTGTCTCTCAGTTTATGTTTTCTTACAATAATACATAGAATGGGTTTTACTTCCTCAGCCATAAGAGTTTGAAAGTACAAAAAATTAGAAACAGGAGAGACTGAAGAGACTGCAAAACATGATCTGGAAGAGGGATATCTTAACCAGAGAAGTAAAAACTCCAATGCAGAAAAGTTTTGCTCCTATGTTTTGATCTGTGAATTCTCCTCTTCTCTGCGTTTTAACCAGTGTAGGAATTGAGTTTTGGTTTGTGATTATTATGATGCTCTAATGCGACAGCTCTTGATGAACCTGTCAGAGGGATCAAGATATTTAGCCCAGAGAGGACGTAGATGAGGAAATGCTATATCAAGCCAAGGCTTAGCTCTTCCATTGAAATGAACAACAGCTGCACTCTCAGCATCAGAAAAGCTCGTAGTCTCTTGGTATCCTAGACCAAGCATATGCCAGAACGGATCTATGGTCTGGACATGACCATGGAAAGCTATTAACCCGGGAGGCAAAGTTCCCAGCTGCCACAAACTCAGGTCTGATTTTAAGTTCTGCAAAACATATATACATAAAAAATGGTCTGAGTTGAAGTGATTGGCTGCTTGATAGTAATTTGTGGTTAGTTAGTGGTTTTGATTTACCTCGTCAAGCCAATGGTAGTAAGTGGAGCTTATGTTAGTCCTCCTCCAAGCCGCTAGGTCGAAGACATTCATCCCGTAAGCCCAAGCGCATTCCTCAGGGTCGAAGTTTCTGGCAATTGTCGGGTTTGAGAAGTTGAGGTAACTCTTGAACTTCTTTGACATCACAAACTTGTCTTCTCCTCTACATGTCTCTACTGCTCCATTAACTTTCCCATTCATGTCAATGTCCCAAAGAGGTGAAAGATCAGTTTGGATCACAATGTCATCGTCTAGAAACACAACCTTGTTTAGGCTCGGAAACAACTGCAAGAAAGCACAGATGGTTTAGGCATTATTACAAAGGGTAATGCTCGAGTATTTTCCCGGTTATGGAACTTACCTCTGGTAGATGAATACGGATGTGATTCATCAAGGAGTTGTACTTAGGGCTAAGAGCTTGTAACTTAGCAGCAACAACAACTGGATTCTCCTTGTTATTGGCTACAATAACCGATGATCCGCCTCTGAATTGAGACCTCACTCTCTGATCTTTCTCCATAGCTTCCAAAACCGGAACTTTCCCTTTCGATAACCAATCGAAATGATGCAATGCCTTGACCTCAATTATTGCGGGAGACAGAGGATGCAATGAGAACCAAGCTTGCATTGGGAAATAAGTTTTCCTATCCGTTATGATGTGAAGAACGATCTTATGAGGTCTTAAAGAGTTCTGAACCAAAGACTTTGCCACAACCGAAGCTGCAAGAATATTGTCTGAAGCCAAGACATAGTGAAAGTAGTTGTTGTCGACTAAGGTTGGAACTAGCTCAGCTTCTGGAAGCTGAAGACGTGCGGCTGCGTTTATAGAATGTTCGTTGGCTAGTTTAAGAGCTAAACAGTGAAGTTGTTTCGGTATGCTGCTTGATGCGACGTGTCGATATAAATACTCTTGGATCTTAGCCGTTCTTGTTCTTTGTTCCATCAATGTCACCATTTCTTTTAGCTTTTGAGCAAATTCTCTTGCGTCTGATTTGCTTCTTTTGACTTCAGACATGAAATCTTCAAGTGTTTGAGGTATATCTGATCTTCCTTTGAGTTCTTGTTCGCTTAAAGGCTGTTCTAAGACTTGGAACATAGCTTGTGGAACATTCTAGATAAATAACCAAAGAAAATTAACTTTTTTTCACTACTCTGTTTCACCACAGTAAATATAAATGTGTTCTAGAATCTGAAACTGAAGTTAGAGAGGACTTACACCAGAATCGACCCTTCTTCCTAAAAGCTTTGGCTTTAGCCTCTTCCCCAAGCAAGCTGTTAATTAGATAGGTAAAAGTTTTTTTGTCTGATGTTAAAATGATGTGTAAAATTATTTATCTCTTTGGTCACTTGAAATGTCTTTAAATATTTTATTAAGCTTGACCATAAATCCATAATACTACAAAATCAACCTGAAACAAAACCGACCAGCTCTTGGATTATTCACTTTTGGGCGTAAATCTCTAGAAATTATTTAACTTACTTCGGATTATTCTTTTACATGAACTTAAGGATAATTTATTTATTTCTCAGCTCAACGTAATTGTGCATGTATATTCATAAAATGTAAAATGTGCATTTGGTAAAATTATAGTGCAATTATATATTTTTATTTTTCAACATGTGAACAAATGAAAATTTGGTTTTCACAGAAAAAGATACAAAACTTTTTTTTTTTAAACGAAATTAAATATATTCATTTCATTCTATTATATATATAATTTCCGGATTTAGAAAAAAAAAAAAAAAAAAAAAAAATGAGGAAACGTACCAAGAGAGGAGCAAGGAGAGGGCTCGCCGTCGATAGAATCAACGGTGGAGAGAACGAAGACGAATCGGAGAAGAAAAGTGAAGAAGAGCAGAGAATAAAACATCATTTGATACGAGAATCTTCTTGAACCAACCTTCACTTTTATGAACTCTCTCAATCCTTTCCCTGTGACCACTGTCACATGTCTCAAGCTCGGAGATATATGCAATTGCATCTCTATGTTTCTCCTCTGTTTCTCCTCTGTTTCTGAAAGTGGTTTGTATGAAAGGAGATGGATGTCCGAAGAGGGAAAATGGATCTTACGTTGTTATGTATTGTATGATTAATAAAAGGGTCTATGTCATTTACCTAACCTTGCTTTGTGTTTAGGTTATTAATTGGCAGATCATTACTCTGATGTTTTTTTCTTTCTTTTTTGATGAAAATCATAACTTTGATGTTTCATGTGCGGAAAAGGATTTGTGTGTTTGTTAGAAATAGAAACACCACGGTTTTATGTCCGGTTTATTATGAAAAGCTTCCGGTTTACTCTGAATACCACTCGGTTAAGTATTTGAATCACGAAACTCTTTAAATCATCATTTGACTGTCCCAATTTTTATGATTACTAAACCAAGATACTATAAATTTTACGGTACTTCAACAAATTATTCTTAGATTACCTGTAATTGGGATTCTATTTGGTACATTTTGGTATAGGTCGGTTTGGTTAGGGGATGTGGATTTAAGATTTGGCTTTATGTTGAAGAAGGGAAGTTGGGGAGAGAAAGACAAGTCAAGGCAATGTAACACACAGATGTTTAAAAAATGAGAGTGCAGATGAAAAGGAGCTGTTTGGTGGTTACAAGACATAACTTTACATCTAAATAAAGTCTTTGAACAAAGACATTGGAGCTTCAACTTCACAATTTACTTTTTGAGGACTAATTTCCTTTCTAATTTCGATTGCGACCCTTTTTCTTAAAGTTGTTCTATCTAGCCCCCACCCAATTAAGAAGTCATTTTAGTTTGTACTTGAGACTTTTTGCCTTTCTTTTGTAATTTTTGCATGTTTTTCAATTTCAACTAGTTATGGAAAAAATTCCGGGCCTATGTCTACTGCCTCTATGAGATACCATTACCAATCTAATATTTGCAGGAAAAAGCTCGAACAATGTATCCATTTTCAGTATTTTTTTTCTGATTTTGTTTCTATGCTTGAATATGTAAAAAAAAAAATCATGTTTTTGGTACAAAAAATTATGAATTTCTTGTGTGATTATATTCTTTACGTTGACATAAAAATTCAACATGGCAATAAACAAAAATAGTAAAAAAAAACTTGAAAGCAACTAGGAAAGCAATATGATATGCATCACTAACCTAATCGTGTACATTAGTCAATAATATATATTTAAAAAATATAAACTTAAGAAATAGGTAGCGAAATGTTTTTGGTAAAATGAAATAGGTATCGAATTTATCGTAAGATGCTCGAATTTATGATTTCAATACATGTATTGAATGTGTATCTAGGGTCCTACTTTTTTTTGTTCCTAACTAAAACATGAATATATGTTCCATATAATATTAATTTGCATAGAACATTCATGTAATTCTAAAACGATCTTGAATATCAACACAACAAGTTATATCGATATGTACTTACATAGATAGTCAAAACTTCAATAGATGTAAAAGCCTTCCGGGCTACCAAGTCTGTCATCGCACTTGAAATTTGGGGCATATCATTTGGATCAAGAGACGGCAACATCTTTCTAAACTCCATCTTCCTCAACATGTGCTTAATCAGTTTAATATAATCCATAGATACACAAATATAGTTTCTAGTGTATAATGCTAGTGTTAGGAGATCTCGAGGATGAAAGTTTATATTAGTGTATATATTCTTATAACTATATAATTAGATATTCTATTATCATAAATGTAAATATAATAGATAAAGATAAATATCATAATCTAAGAATGACATTTACCAACAATCTTCTAGATTATTCTTGATCTCGATTTGTAATGTCGGTTTTTATCTCGATTCGGTTTTGGTCGATCTCACAATCTCTCAATACCTCTCGCAAGCTCATATGTGGTAACACATGTGAATATAAACTTTCCGTTTATCATCCTCGAGATCTCCTAACAGGGAACCACTAGACCAAAACCACTTAGTTGGTTTAATCTTGTAACTAAGCTCTAGTCTTCCGTTGAGGCAAGATTAATATCTCAAAAAAAAAAAACATAAAATCCTACCTGTTGCAAAGATATTTTTATTGGAAATAAAGATTTTAAGCCCATTTATAAAGTAACATCATCAATAACACAAACCAATTAAATACAACATATACAAATACGTCCGTAGTCATATTTCAAAAGCCGTAGCAGCCGGTATCAGCAGCGGCTTCCAAGTCCAAGGTCGTACTAGGGGCTTTGCCACGAGACATGTTTCGTCTCAATTTATCCTTCTTCAAAATGTGTTTAACCATCATAAAGGTCACATACACAAACATACCTCCCAGCGCAACCGTAGCAATAACAGCTGTGATGTAAACTAACCATATAGATCCATCGAAATCTGGCACAGTGATCCATGCTGCTGCAGCATAAGCAATTGCCAAGGATGCCACGGCCAACCACATCATCTTATGTGCTATAGTCACAAATTTCTTCAGTGACTTCGTTCTATAGGGTATAATGCTGACCAGAAGAGTGACTATACTGAGTGATGTAAACAAAGCAATGTTGTTAGTTACCGAGAAGATCTTAAAAGCCAGTGTTCTCCCTGCGGTTGCTTTCCCGATGTGGTTTCCTTCTTGGTAGATACCGCCAGGAGGGTTTATTCCACATGTGAAAGCAACCGATGCGATCAATACTGCGACTATAGTAATTGTGTTCCTTGCGTTCTGCAGACTCTCTGAATGCATCTCACGTTCCTTGTTTCTAGGAACTCTAATTTCTCTTAGCAAATCCCTCCTGCAGCTTTCAGAAACTAACATTTTCCCATTGTTTTTGTTTGGGAAGTGTTCCACAGGTTCATGTGCGAATTTAACATATCTCAAACCTGCAGGGCGTTGAATTGTTTCTGCTTCTTGCCGGAACCATGTAGATAGCAGAGGAAAGTCTACACCGTCTTTGTTGAGAAGGTCAGCGGCTGCAAAACCTTCCTTGTTCTTTAAGGTGGCATCTATTGTCGTTTGCTTAAGGATGTAGCGAACTAGCTGTAATAAACATGAAATTTAAATAGTTAGTATCATGAGGGTTAAGAAAAAATAAAATTGAATTGTCAAATAATAACTTAGAAAAGTTAGACAATATATTAATTGTCTTTTTCTCATATTAATTGCGTAAGTTCTCAACTACTTTGACTTTCTTTAAACCGTAAGAATTAAAGATATTATATAATACCGCATTTAAGACGTAGTGAACTAGTAATCTTGAATACTCATTCTCAAGACTACCATCCACTTGGTAAAATTAAAGGAAATAATTCGGAAATTTCTTCGAGCATCTCGAATGCCAACAAGAACATATTTTCAGTTTCAAAACTCTACATCTATGTTGCAACAGAGACCATGTAATAATGAGAGATGAAAGAAACAAATATATATACTCACGGAAGTGGAGTCTACGGAGGCGGCAACATGAAGTACAGTGTTGTCCTTAGCGTCCAGGTTGTATATAAGTTCGCTTATGGTTGTACTTTCGGCCATGAAGATGAACGCTTTGGTATTTTTCTGTTTCGCAGCTAAGTGGAAAACTGTTTCGATTGTTCCTTCTGTGGTTAAGTTGAAAGACGAAGGAGCCTTGTTGAGAAACTCCTTGAGGATTTTAACTGAACCGGTCATCGCCGCACAATGCAAAGGCGTCAAACCATATTGGTCCACCTTTTCTGCAATGTTTTGATCAACATCTAATAGTGTCTTTGCCATCTCAAGGTTTTCTTCCAAGCACGCTTTATGCAATAGTGTGGACTGCTCTTTATCCTCTTCAAAAACTAGATGCGGGAATTTCTCTAGTATTTTATCCACGATCACTGTTTATATTAAAACATGCATTAAGACCATCCTTCTTTGTGATACTATGAGAATGTTTTAAATATAAAAAAAATAAAAAAATAAAATACATGTGTCTTTAGATGTGTGAATAGTTAACATTATGTTTATAGGAAGACATTTTAGATCTCTAAAAATAGGATGTCTCTAAATTTTAGTACTAATTTATTTTTAAGACACTCATGACAATATAACCAATAATGGTGCTCTAACAATTTTGATAACATTATGGAGATCCTTTTCTTTAATTTATTTTAAAGTTGATTCATGTCATTCATATATTATACCTTAAATTATTCAATTTTTCATCAACAGAATAATTTTTTTTATCTTTTATTTATTAACCTGAATTTTTAAATTTTCAAGTTCTTTTAGAACTTTTGGGATCTTTTTTCTTGGAAAATTTGGACTTTTTTACCGAGTTTCCGTAGATTTATCATTAAAATTTTATTTTTTTTGATAAAGAGAACAAAATAAGCTAACAAGATTCAGCTAAGTTTATTGTGTCAAATGGATAGATTTTCGAAAATTAGTGTATTATAAATTTATAACTAAAAAGAATATTTATTCATCTATTGTTTTAGATACTCGAAAAGTTTGTGTATTAAAGGTAAATAATAGGCTGATATCGATATTAACATATATATAAAACCTGTGTGTTGTCCTGAAAAGGCAGCATAAAGTTCTGCCATCGTCATAGAATTAGTCTCTTCTAAGAGGATTGTTGCAGCATCGACGTGATTATTAAGGCATGCTAACATGAACGCTGTTTCTCCTTGCTTATTAATCTTCTTGCACGCGTGCGCTGCTTCTCCTGACTCCAACATCTTCCTGAGGATACTTATGTTTCCATTTTGAGCAGCGAAATGAAGAGGAGTGCTTCCGTGGACGTTCATGAAGCTAACGAGTGAAGGGTAGAGGTTGATTATCTTCGTCGCATATTCCTCGTACCCATGCCTCGCTGCTTCGTGCAAAATTGTAGCATCGTATCTATTCTTGTCTACTTCCCCGATAATCATTGGTTCGGTTTCCAAGTTACGTATAAGCTCGAACTCTCCACCTCTTGGATTCCAAGCCTGATCTCTTGATTTACCGTGGCTGACTGGAATCTCGTCTCCAAGGGTGAATATAAATCGGCCGGCCATTTTCCGTGAGAGATAAATATTGAATATGTGTATATGGTCTAATTTAATTCCAATTATTCTCACGGTTTATTTATATCCGTCTCAAGTCTACTCAAGTCTCAAGTCTCAAGTCTCCTCAAGTTTACTTCCTTCTCTCTTTCCTAAGAGAGTAAATGAGTATCCATTAATGGTTGGAGACCCATTCTCCGTCAAGTTCCAATCATTCTATTTGATAATGATATAGTATTTTTTCTATATATAATAGTCAATAAAATATTTAAAGAAAAGTCTTATTCGTCCGCTTTGAATCTTCTACCCCTTCGTACGTGTCCTCCCTCTCTCCACCATTAAATTCCCCTAAGAACGAATTGTAGAATCTTGGAAGCCCACTTCTCTCCAAGGTTTTGGCTGCATATAGTCCGGTTTTGTAAAGTTTCTTCATGCTTTGGCTTTTTTAACTCCTCACTTTATATATTTAAAATATCGGATGTTTGTTGTTTTCTCTAATATGATCTTTAGAAGAACTCAAGGTTTCGCTTTGTCATGTTTGTGAGGTTAAGATAACGGGGGTACCTGGTGATAGTTGTAAGATTAGTTCAATATTTTCTTTTTTTCTGAATTGAATGTTATATTTATTCAATTTGAAATTTGTTTCCTTGTGAGGGTTGATAGAAATTTAGAAAAATAAAATTTGAGATAATGTTTGGATTTTATTTCCTTCTCGAGTGTTTTGTCTTCCATAAGTCGGATGAAAAATAGTATGTTTTGCATTTGTCTGTCAATGAGTTGAATAATAGTCGACCAACTTTGCGATTTCACCATGCATTCTATTATATGGAAAACACTTTTTCTTTCCAAACAGAACAAAAAAACTTACTTTTACAAAGGGGGAGTGCTAGCTAGTAAAAATTGTTTTAAAACTTTGTTTACTTTGTTTACATCCTAAGATATAGTTCATGAAACAATGGGCAATAAATGATCCAAAACAAAAAGAGAAGAGTATATAGCTAACTACATCCTAAAAGATATATATGTCAAGTTTCCTTTTTCTTTTGTATACAATATTCCACAGTTTCGGTTTCTATTTACATACTATGATCCTCTGTTTAGATCACATTCAACACTTCATTCCTACTCATCTTGTAAACTCAGAATTAATCATTTCCCGTTTGGGGAGGGAAACAAGATGGCTACAACCGTATTCTTGCATTTTGCAAAGCCTCTAAATGCATTACACTTTCCTCTTTGTGACTCTCTCCGCCAAATTTTAATGCGATAGATGGGAATTTTGCATCATCTTTGTCGAGAAGATCAACCGCTGCAAGACCTCTCATGTTCTTAGCTTTGGCATCTACGTTTGTTTCATTGATTTATTGATGTACTTCGCTAGCTTTATTATTATGTTTCAAACGAAATCCATAATGAAACAAACAAAGCGTACAAAGAAATTCATCAGGAGTTGGTCAAATAAATTCATCAATAATGGATTCCAATTTCGTTTCTCTTTGGCTCTTTTTGTGTTCTTTTTTTTTTTGGTTCAATGGTTCTCAAAACTCCAAATCACCATGATCCAACTCCCAAATTCTAAGAAAGTCGACCAATGCAAATGCAAACATGCCTATATAAGTCTAAATTTGTTGATAAGTCGATCAAAAGAGTAAGACAAGAGGTTCTCAAACCGGTAAAACAGAGATATCTAGTAGCAAACTCTTGGTAAAATCAAAATATCAGTTTTCGGTAAACCCAACATTAGAGATTTTACAAACTATATATATATATCTTGTAACTTGCGAGAGATTCATATATTTTACTTAAACAAATAAAGTTTGTTGATGAAACATAAACTCAAATCACAAACATATATAGGAAACTTAAATGACATGCATAACTCATACACGCAATTTATCCGGTTAGAAAGTAACATCACAAAATACAAACCAATTAAATAGTACAATATACAAATATGTCCGTAGTCATATTTCAAATGCTATAGAAGCCGGCTTCCGCAGCGGCTTTGAACTCTAAGGTCGTGGTCGTAATGGCGGATTTTGCCTGAGACATGTTTCCTCTCAAAATATCCTTCTTCGAAATATGTTTGACCATCATATATGAAACATATACAAACATACCTCCTAGCGTAATGCTAGCAATAGCAGCAGTGGTGTAAACTAACCATAAAGATCCTTCGGAATGTGGCACAGTGATCCATGCCGCTGCAGCATAAGCAGTTGCCATGGATGCCAGGGCCAACCACATCATCTTATGTGCTATAATCACAAACTTCTTCAGTGATTTCGTGCTATAGGATATAATGCTGACCAGAAGCGTGACGATACTGAGTGATGTAAACAAAGCAATGTTGTTAGTTACCAAGAAGATCTTAAAAGCCAGTGTTCTCCCAGCGATTGCTTTCCCGATGAAGATTCCATCTTGGTAAATACCGCCAGGAGGGTTTACTCCACATGTGAAAGCAACCGATGCGATCAAGACTGCGACTATAGTAATTGTGTTTCTTGAGTTCTGCAGACTCTCTGAATGCATCTCACGTTCCTTGTTTCTAGGAACTCCAACTTCTCTTAGCAAATCCCTTTTAATGCTTTCAGAAATTAACATTTTACCATTGTTTTTGTTTGGGATGTGTTCTACAGGTTCATGTGCGAATTTAACATATCTCAAACCTGCAGGGCGTTGAATTGTTTCTGCTTCTTGCCGGAACCATGTAGATAGCAGAGGAAAGTCTACACCGTCTTTGTTGAGAAGGTCAGCGGCTGCAAAACCTTCCTTGTTCTTTAAGGTGGCATCTATTGTCGTTTGCTTAAGGATGTAGCGAACTAGCTGTAATAAACATGAAATTTAAATAGTTAGTATCATGAGGGTTAAGAAAAAATAAAATTGAATTGTCAAATAATAACTTAGAAAAGTTAGACAATATATTAATTTTCTTTCTTTAGAGATTCTCATATTAATTGCATAAGTTCTCAACTACTTTGACTTTCTTTAAACCGTAAGAATTAAAGATATTATATAAGGATGTAGCGAACTAGCTGTAATAAACATGAAATTTAAACAATTGGTATCACTGTGTTAAGAAAAATAAAATTGAATTGTCAAATAATTAATAACTTAGAAAAGTCTGACCATTGTTGGTAAATCCTATAAAGTTTCACATATTAATTGCATACTTCTCATGATCCATAATCTTGCACAAAAAAAGAAGAAGAAACAAAAAAAATTGCATTCTTTTGACCCATAATCTTGTCCAAAGCAAACCGATAATAATAACACGTTTAAGATGTAAATCATCTCTATCAAGTAAAGTTGAAATAATGACATTAAGTACTTATTTCAAGACAATTGTCCATATGGTAAAATTAAATGATATTTAATGGAAAGAATTTCGTAATTTTTTCGAGCATCTCTAATGCTTAACTATAATGCTCTAAATCACGAGCCTTTGTGTTTTTCAAATCTCTGTGACAGCCAGAACAAATTTTCAGTTTCAAATCTCTACACATCTATGTTGCAACAGATAGCTTTTAATACTGAGAGATGAAAATAAAAACAATATATAAACTCACAGAAGTGGAGTCAACGGAGGCGGCAACATGAAGTACAGTGTTGTCCTCAGCGTCCAGGTTGTATATAAGTTCGCTTATGGTTGCCCTTTGGGCCATGAATATGAACGCTGTGGTATTTTTCTGTTTCGCAGCTAAGTGGAAAACTGTTTCGTTTGTCCCTTGTGTGGTTAAGCTGAAAGACGAAGATGTCTTGTAGAGAAACTCCTTCAAGATTTCAACTGAACCGATCATCGCCGCGCAGTGCAAAGGCGTCAAACCATCTTTGTTCACCATTTCTGCAATGCTTTGATCAACATCTAATAACGTCCTTGCTATCTCAAGGTTTCCTTCCAAGCACGCTTTATGCAATAGCGTGGACTGATCTTTATCCACATCAAAAACTAGGTGCGGGAATTTCTCTAATATTTTATCCACGATCAGTACTGTTTATATAAAACACACACATTAACCAAAACGATTAAAACATTATATATTTATGTGTGTGGCTGATATTAATGTTAATTAGTGTTAAACCTGGGTTCTGTCCTGAAAAGGCTGCATAAAGTTCCGCCATCGTCATAGAATTAGTCTCTTCTAAGAGGATTGTTGCAGCATCGACGTGATTGTTAAGGCATGCTAACATGAACGCTGTTTCTCCTTGCTTATTAATATTCATGCACTCTGCTTTTCCTGACTCCAACATCTTCCTGATGATATTTGTGTTTCCGTTTTGAGCAGCGAGATGAAGAGGAGTGTTCCCGTGGACGTTCATGAAGTTAACAAGTGAAGGGCAGAGGTTGATTATATTTGTCGCATATTTCTCGTACTCATGCCTCGCTGCTTCGTGCAAAATTGTGGCATCGTTTCTGTTCTTGTCTAAATATCCGATCATCACTGCAGGTGCGTTTTCCAAGTGACGTATAAGCTGGAACTCTGCGTCTCTTGATCTCCTAGCCTGATCCCTTGATTTACCGTTGTTGATCGGAATCTCGTCTCCAAGGCTGGATATAATTGGGTCGACCATTTTCCGTGAGAGAGATTAATATTGAATAGGTGTGTATATGGTCTATGTTCCAATGACTCTCACGGTTTATTTATTTTATATATATACGTCTCAAGTCTCCTCAAGTCTCAAGTCTCCTCCAGTCTATTTCCTTCTCTTTTCCTAAGAGGGTAAATGAATATATCCATGAATAGGTGGAGGAAAGTTGGCCAAATCATGCCTGAACTTGGACCATGTGTTAATTTTATACATGAACTATACATTCGTGCTTTGCTATACATAAACTTATAAAAATTTTGAATTCGCTACCTTAACTATTGAAATTGTGCAATCTTATGCATATTGACTAACACTGTTAATTCAACGTTAACGGTTGATGACGTGGATCATGCGTGGAATTAACGTAGTTGACAATAAATCCACGTAATTAGCCGATTAATTTGTGTGATTTGAAACAGCTCAAAACGACGTCGTTTTGGCCGAAAATCGAAATTAAAACAGCCCCAAAACGACGTCGTTTTGTTTTTCTTCTAAAATCACACTTTGTTTCTCTTCTTCTTCTTCTATTTCTTGACGAGCGACGAACAAAAACCAGAGAAAATTTAGGGTTTTAAATGCATGAGATTGTGAAGATAACAAAGGCGATTTTAGTTGTTGAAGAGATTAAACGCGAGTTTGGATCTTATCGTTTCCAAGTTTGAAGATTTTCGAAGGAGAATGAGGTAAATTTCGGAAAACCAAAGTCGTGAAGTTGTTTGATTTTTGATGAAATTGTTGAAGGATTTCGTGAATTAGGAGTTAGGCTTTGCATTTAGTGAAGGAAATTGTGAAGTATGAACAACAAGTTTCGATTTTAGTGAATTAGAGACATTGATAAGATTATGCATATGAACTGTTCGACGAAATGCCATTTTTAAAATACCCAATTTTTTTCTCCTGTTTTAGGTCTGAAGATGAGGTCATGGAGGATGGCGTCAATGAGGAAATGAATCCTTGCATTTTCCAGGTCTACTACAATGGAAAGTTTGAGGTTTCACATGGTAATATAACAAGGTATCAAGGAGGGGAGGTTCATGTACTTCAAAGCGAACCACAATGTTTATTCGTCAACATAATGGAGTCCTTGAGCATATCTTTGTGTGGGCAAAGGATATGGTTCAAACTGCCTTATGAGAAAATGGACGAGCTCAAGTTGATGTGTAATGGAGACGATAACTTTAAGAGAATGTGTGATGCTGTGCTTTGGACAAAATCTGCTGATATTTTTATGGAAAAAGAGGATGTTAGCAATGATAATGATAATAGAGATGCATTCAATGGTGGTGATGATGAAAACAGAGCCGATTGTGATGATGATAGAGCCAATGATGATGAAAACAGAGCCGATGGTGATGATGATGAAGCCAATGATGATGACAACAGATCTGTCAATGAAGAAGCTCGAGTGGAAGCAAATTTGGATGGATTTGTTGATGAAGAAGAGCATGAGAATTCTGAGACTACTCCTCAGAATTCTGATTGTGAGGATGAGGGTGAAAAACGCTATGCAAAAAAGGAAGTGGAAATATTCAATTGGAACAGGTTTTTGACAGCATTTCCGAGTTCAAGCAAGTTGTGGTAGATTATGCTCTTAAGGAGGATATAATGTGAGGTTCACTAGATGGGGTTCCGAGAAATCTGAAGTTAAGTGTACACATGCTCCTGAAGGTTGTAAATTTAGAGTCTATTGCTCCTATGAAAGGCCAATAGATAGGTTCTTGATTAAAACCTTCGTTGATGAGCATTCATGTATTAAGGACGGATATAGCAAGGTAGTGAAGGATGGTGTGATTGCAAACTTGTTCTTGAATGACATTAGGAGAGATCCTCAGTACAAGCCGAAGACAATGCAAGAAGTCTTAGAAGAGCGTTATAATGTGGTTGTCACAAACGACCAATGTAGAAAAACAAAAAAGAAAGCATTGTTGATCATTCAAGGTGAACAAGATGAGCAATTTCTAGGATTAAAGACTACAAACTAGAGCTTCAAGAGTAAGTTTTCATTTTATATTTATCTTACAACCTATATCAGAATTAATTACTAACTTGGCTCAATTCTTTTGGTTTGAAAAGATCTAATCCAGGATCTACTGTGGAGGTGGGGACAACCACATGTGATGATGGATCCGAGAAATTTGACAGATTCTATGTGTGCTTAGAAGCACTCAGGAAAACATGGATTGATTATTGTCGGCCAATAATATGAATTGATGGGTGTTTCATGAAGAATAATGTAGTTGGTCAACTCTTAGTAGCTGTAGGAAGAGATGCAAACAACCAAATATACCATGTGGCTTGGGGTATTGTGCAATCAGAGAACACAGAGAGTTGGGTCTGGTTTATCAAGAAGTTTAAAGCGGATTTAAAGCTTCAATGGGTTCACTCTCATTTCAGATAGGCAAAAGGTTATTTTCTCTCTACTCTTCGCTTTATTCTGTTATTACCTTGAAGCTTAAAACTGATTATAAGCTTGATTTTTGTTTAATTTGTTCTTATAATAGGGTTTGCTAATTGCTGTGGATCAAGAGTTGCCTAGAGTTGAACATTGTATGTGTGCACGTCACATATATGGTAACCTTAGGAGAGTTTTTCCGGGGAAAGAATTGCCTAAAGACATTACGTCACATATATGGTAAAGCTCGTCCAAAGCACATCTTGCCTTAGGAGAGTATTTTAGAGTCTATTGCTCCTATGAAAACTCTAGGCAAGAGATGCAAACAACCAAATATATGTGATGTTATAAATTTATGTGGTGTAACTCTAGGCACACATACGATGTTCAACTCTAGGCAACTCTTGATCCACAACAATTAGCAAACCCCCTCCTTGATCCACAACAATTAGCAAACAAGATCTGCTGATATTTTCCGGGAAAATGGACTCCCCTCCTTGATACCTTGTTATATTACCATGTGAAACCTCAAACTTTCCATTGTAGTAGACCTGGAAAATGCAATGATTCATTTCCTCATTGACGCCATCCACCATGACCTCATCTTCAGACCTAAAACAGGAGAAAAAATTTGGGTATTTTAAAAATGGCATTTCGTCGAACAGTTCATATGCATAATCTTATCAATGTCTCTAATTCACTAAAATCGAAACTTGTTGTTCATACTTCACAATTTCTTTCACTAAATGCAAAGCCTAACTCCTAATTCACGAAATCCTTCAACAATTTCATCAAAAATCAAACAACTTCACGACTTTGGTTTTCCGAAATTTACCTCATTCTCCTTCGAAAATCTTCAAACTTGGAAACGATAAGATCCAAACTCGCGTTTAATCTCTTCAACAACTAAAATCGCCTTTGTTATCTTCACAATCTCATGCATTTAAAACCCTAAATTTTCTCTGGTTTTTGTTCGTCGCTCGTCGAGAAATAGAAGAAGAAGAAGAGAAACAAAGTGTGATTTTAGAAGAGAAACAAAACGACGTCGTTTTGGGGTTGTTTTAATTTCGATTTTCGGCCAAAACGACGTCGTTTTGAGCTGTTTCAAATCACACAAATTAATCGGCTAATTACGTGGATTTATTGTCAACTACGTTATTTCCACGCAGGATCCACGTCATCAACCGTTAACGTTGAATTAACAGTGTTAGTCAATATGCATAGGATTGCACAATTTCAATAATTAAGGTAGCGAATTCAAATTTTTTATAAGTTTATGTATAGTAAAGCACGAAGGTATAGTTCAACACATGAGCCAAGTTCATGCATGATTTGGCCAACTTTCCCAATAGGTGGAGACCGACAAGTTCCAATCATTCTAATTTGTTAGTTGATAAAATATTAAAAGATCCAAAAAGCAATGTAAACGAAGAAAAAGGAAAAGTCTTCTTCGTCAACTTTGAATCTTCTTGTGTCCTTCCTCTCCCCACCAAGGAATTTCCTCTTGTAGAATCTTGGAAGCTCACTTCTCTCCACGGTTTAGCTGCCTAGTTCCGGTTTTGTAAGGTTATTTTTTCCTTTGGCTTTTTTTACTCCACACTTTCGAAAAAGAAAAAAAAAATCACATGTTTGTTGTTTGCTCTGTATCTTTAGTTGAACTCAAGGCTTAGCTTTGTCAAGTTTGTGACATTAAGAAAACGGGATACCTGGTGATCTTCGTAAGATTAGTTCAACATTTTCATTTTTGTAAAACCTATTTATGTTGGATACTTTTTTTTCTTTCCAAACTTGTATACAAAGGTTAAAAACCATTTGAAAAAAAAAAACTTGAATACAAAGGTGCTAATAAAAAAATGTGTTCACCTTTTCTTTTTTAAAATTTGTTTACATCCTAAAGAGTTATAGTTTCATGAATCAGTGATTCAAATAATGATCCAAAAGAAAAGAAAAGAAAAGTATACCGTTATTTACATCCTAAAAGATATGTCAATTTTTTTTTTCTTTTTTTTTCTTTTCTATACAATTTTCCACAGTTATTATTTATTTGGTCTTCTGTTGTTGAAGGCTGAGTTTGTGGTGAGAAAAAATAAACCAATGACAATATCACCTTCTTCTTCTTCTACTTCTTCTAATCCACCACCTCCTCATTCTCATCTTCCTCTGCAATACCTTCTTCATTTACAGCCTCGCTTTGGATCTCTTCTTCTGATCTTGACCTCTCTCCTTCACTATGTACAACTCCCAGATCAGTCTCTGCTTCATGACCCTCTATAGGAGCCACTTGTGTAGTGCTACTTGGGCTCTCTGATGATCTGTGTCATAATATTAGCGTCAGGACAAACAAATAGGATAAAAAAACAATCAAGTGTTGAGCATAATCAGATTCAGAAAACTCACTCTCTTGTCACTTGTTGAGTTCTTGGAGATGGGAGATTACCCCAGACTGGAACCAAGTCTCTTGTTCTTGCTTCAATCGTTCGAGTTTCTATTTCTTCCATCACCATCTCCCCTACTCCTCCAAAACCACTACTCACTTCATCCCGATTCAACACCAGTTCTTGAAACTTATACTGTTTTGTGCAGAATACAAAAGTATGAGAGATAATCCAAACAACACATTAACCAGTTTTCAGATATCATTTCTCTCAAGAAAAGAATAAAGGAAACTTTTTTTACCTTTCGCCTTGCCCATAACGGTAGCTGAGCCAGCTGATTCATTTGCAACTCTGCTTCAGAGATGTACAACTGATGCTTATCCTCCACACGGGTCGTTCTTTTCTTAGTAATTTTCCAAGGTTCCACAAAACTCTGTTTTCTAACAACTTCAGGAAACACTTTACTTTTAGAATCTCCTGTTGTTCCACCTCCATATACGTCACTGTGCTGATCCTGCGTCTCTCTTCTAGATTGGTTTTGGATTATGGACCACCTTTGTATTGGCACAACCGCTACTTTCCCTTCAGTCTCTAAACCCGACTCAGAATCAAACCCCATAATCGCTGAAGTCTCATGACCAATACCAACCTGATTTTCCTTTATCGCATACTGTGTCATACATCCAGAAGGAGCAAAAACCAGGAGATTCCTCTCGGAGACATTATCAGGTGCAGAACCATAGTAGTTAGTGTTATTCTTTTCAATGCAGGCACAGAAAGTTGATGTGATTGTACCCGGAAGAGAGCCTCCAACCATTCCAGCTGCTGCAGATGCTGCACCGCTCACTGTCCCAATCCATCCACTGGTGTTTCCGCTTCTTATCCTATTAATTGCTGATAGAGGAACCTGAGAATTCTCCTCTCTCTCGGGATTAATCTCAAACAGATGACTTGTCCCTCTTGAAGAGCTAACCACTACCAACTTTCTATCATTGCTGAAACTGATGTCTTGTATCACCTAAAAGATTGCAATAAGGTTAGATGAAAGCATCAAAGTATCAACACGTATAGGTGAAGAAGGGCTCTGCTTACCGCATTAGTGAAACCACGCTGAAGCCTGAACAGATGAGCAAAAGTTGTTGCCTTCACATCCTTACCCGTAGGTATACTTGGCATTACTCTAAAGATGTTAATATTGTGCCCCTGAATCGAGGCAGTCACCAAAAGCATGCCGGTTGGATCAAAGCACAAAGCTGAAATTGGACTCTTGTGTGCCTTAAACTGGGCTATGACGCTTCTACTTGTGATATCTACGATAATAACCTGCACACACCATGAATATGTTTAAAGCACAGACCAATGGACAATAAACTTGAGAGCAAAACAACTTGAGGAGGATTTTTGAGTATACCATTCCTATGCTATCTGCATCTGGCACATTTTCATTTGCAACTCCAATGCCTTTCAAACCAGGAGTATATGGATTGGGAAGGACCTCTGAGCAGTATTTAGATAATGACCTGTACCCTCTATCTCCAAGATTTACGATCCCAGATGCGAGCTGTTTGCTTGATTCTCTTGCAAGCTGTGCAACACTGGGTGATGATGACACTGGGAGAAGCTCTGAAGTGAATACTGCGGAACTTTTGTTAGCAATACGCTTTCCGCTATAAGCAATCCATCGTGGACCAACAGCAAGAGGACCATATCCAACACCCAAGGAGCCATACGAGATGTAGTTAGTAACAATCGTGTGATCCATTTCCAGTGTTGTAGCATCAAAGCAATGTATCTGCAAATACATGTTTATAGAGACACATTGTTAGTTTCAGAACAGACAAATCAAGGCAACAAACCAACACAATACGAAATTCGAACCTGAGCTGATTGTAGTACAGCAACAATCCGAGAACTGCACCTAACCGTATAGATGGTAGACCGAAATTTCAACGTCTGCACATAAGACTGAGACTTTAACGAGTAAACATAGACATTAGTAGGATCAGCTACGGTTTCACTTTCGGGGTTCTCAGAACTGCTTCGTCTGGTCGAGTTTCCTTCCCAAGAACTGTCACCACACACAGCCAAAAGTGGACGGCTCTCATAAAACCTGTCATCTAAAGCTCCAGACTTTATAGGGTTCGGTAGCATTTGCATAAAGGATGCATGACCATCATGTGAAGAAACTATAACATGAACATTCTCTGTATCTTCAACATCCCAAACTTGAAATCCAGACTGAAACGTGAGTAGAAGAACTCTTCGAGTATCACCATCTTCTTTCTGTAGCTTATCAAACCCAGCCCATAGTACCTTTATATCAAAACAGATTCATCAACCAAGATTAATCAACTGATCAGATCAACACACTCCAACAAAATCTAAAGATTGCTCTTTTAAGTTATCCAAAATGATTCTTGTCACCTAATAAGAAACATAAAACCATGCTTTTCCCTAAGAACCGGACAAAGAAAGTTTCTCAATTTCAAACAAAGATTGATCAATTCAATACAATACCTGATCGTGAAGAGAGTCACCGTCGCGGTTAACGGCGGAAGAAGCAGCAGATGCGGCGGAGCGAGCAACCGTAGAAGCACCAGATGAAATCACTCTAAGGCAATTGGATAAAGCACGAAACGAACTCCGAGCTGATCGTGATACAACTCCATCAGAACCGTCACTGTTCTTCCTCATAATGTTGAAGCTCTTCAGTCTTCAGTATCAAAAGCCTCCCAAATCAAACAAAGTTTCGATCTTTTCTTCTATTTCCACGCCTGAGATTTTTCCAAGAAAATCTTTCACAAAGAATCTCCGAGAAAGTAGCGAAATTTCGAGACAATTTTTTGAAGATTAGAAATGAAATTGGAATCTTAAAAAAAAAAAAAAAGAGAAAACAAAATACACGCCAACTCCGGAATTTGCTTCTTCTTCAAGTTGTTCTTAATCAAGAAACACACAATCAAAAGCTTTGATCGAAGAAACAAAAAAAAAAAGAAAAATATTGAATTTTTACAAAACCCAGAACAAAGAATCAGCGATCAAACTACAAATACTTAAGCTTGAATCGCTAAAGAAGAAAGATGATTATATGTACATATATACCTAAAATTGAAGAAATGAAGCAACAAATTTTGTTCTTTCTGGAATTGGGAGATTAAAATTGGAAAGAATTTGAAATTGGAATTACGCGTTTAAAACCCAGGAAAAAAAAAAAAGAATTTAGCGTCTCGAAGCAGGAATCTGATTAAGACTTTGGAAACGTTTAGGAGCAAGAAAAGAGGAAAGATTTTAGGATAAGAGAGAGAGCGAAGAGAAGAAAGCTGTTTCAAACTTCATAAATGATTTTTTTTTTTTCTTTCGTATTTATATATTGTAAATTGAAAAAAAAAAAAAAGGATTAAGATCTCTTTTACGTATCGTCTTTGTATTTACTACAGAGAGATAGAGAGACTCACCTTCCACGTCTCTTTCCCTATTTTATTTATTTAAATTTAAATTAAATAAATAAAAAATGTGAATGTCTGATTTTGTTGGTTATAACTTATACCAATAATTAAACCGAACAAACCTAAATATTAATTTAAACTCGATAGGTTTTGATCCTCGTATATACCCTTTTATTTTTTTTTGGCGTCGTATATTCCCTTTTAATGAGTTTATTTCTTTGATCTAATACGACGAATTGGCCAACAAAAAAAGAATTATTGTCGGTTATTATAACGAACCGTATTTGAACCAATTTAGCTTATTTTAATATTCGTTAACTCTAAACTCTTAATAAACCAATTAAAATCCACCGAAATTAGTACGACGTGCGCTAGTCTTATTTTTTCCGTGACGTGCGCTAGTCTTAGATGAAGATTTTCATTTTTCTCTCAAGTTGTTTCTTTTTTAGTTTATTATTGGGTAAATAAAATAAGCTACTTTTGCTCAACTCGGTTTAATATAGAGTTGACTGGTTTAGTTAAATCCCGGAGATAAAATTATATCGAGCAAAGAATATTGTTTTTTCCGCAAAGTTTTATATAATCAAAGCCGAGCGAGAAAATGATATGCAAATTTTCCAATCAATTCCCCTGTGGTCTTTTGGCAATTATTAAATCTGATATAATCCATAAAGACGGATTAATGGAGGGTTTGACGATAATTAAAATAAAATAAAATCCAATTAAGATTGTGTATTTGGAGGTGGGAAACTTGGTGGGCAAGTCTTTTCCTCTGTACAGAACTGTCACGTGGATCTAACTACAGTATAATCCCAATCCACACTACAGATACGTCCCAAAGTACAATATTATAATTCTTAATAACTTTTTGGAACACACAAATGAGAGTCAAGAGAGTGTGATGGTAAAGATTTTGAGTACCCAATAACAACACTCTTTATTGAAAGGGTAGGGCAAGTTACATTACACTACAAGGTGTAATAGTGCCATTAAGACTCTTAACTCATACAGTACAAACCAATTTTTTTACGATATAAACACCAACACCCTCGATAGTGACACTTTTCTTTTGTTATCACTAGGTAAATATCCACGCTGCACTATGAGATTTTTTTTAATTTTATTTTTTGTTTATACCCTATTTTTATTTTAATAAATTTTTTATGGATAATTGAAAATTATTATTTTTTGGATCAAGTACTCAATTTTTCTCTAAAAAAATCTTTTGAAATCAAGTGAGGTATCACCACTTGGTAAAATAACATAAAAATGTTATTTATTATTATTTAAAGTAACATTTAAAAAATCAAGTTATTATTATTTATCAAGTGAGGTATCACCACTTAGTAAATCAAAATATTATGACTAAAAAATATAAATTATGATGATTTCTTTTAAAATATAAAAAATAAATTATTCTATGTTTGAGGCAATAATAAATTAAATTAACTTGTTAAATTATTTCTTTGTGATAACATAATGATATGATTTATAATAAAAAAACTATAACAATAAATATAAAAAGAAAATAAATAGATCTAGTGAATATCTCACCATAAGATTATGTACATATACACAAATAAAAAAATACTAAAAGAAAATAAATAAATTTTGAATAGTAATATTAGTTTGGAACATAAAGCAAGATAGATAAATATACATTATTACGTGGAAGATACGATAAGTGGAAGACCTTATTTCTGCAAAAAAAAACATCAAACTTTTTAAATTTTGCAAGTTTGACACTCACCTCAAAACTGTGTAAGTCAATTTATCGACCTAAAAAATCACTCGCTATATAACCATCATGTATATTGTCGATGTGGCACCGTCCACTGCTGTTACAAAACTAACGGTAGAGTTAAAACGACGTAGTTTTGGATCTGGAAAACATCATGCTGTTTTGTTAATTTCTTGTTGTTTTTATGTAGCGAAAACGTCATGTTTTTTCAATTATCATAAATTAGATTTAGAATGAGAAAAATCAATCTGAGAAAAAAATTAAAGTTCATCATTTGCTGGGTTTCTTCAAATTACACGAACACAATCTTACTCCTTAAGATCTTTCTTTTACTTTAATTATGTTCATCTTTTGTCTCTTGACCAGATTTAAACTGAGCTAAGTATCTGTGACAATCTCCTTTCATCTTCAAGTAAAACACCTTCGAATCTCCAGAAGCAGCAGCATGAACAAGAACATATTGGAGCTTGGTTCACTTGGTTAACTTGGTCTACACTCGGTTTAGCGTCTTTGCATTATCCTTGGTATATTCGTTGTCTTCTAAAACAGTCTCTGTAACAGAGGCCCGTCATTTGTGGTTCTAGTGTAGATATCTCTAGATTCTAGCTTTGTAAATCCTCTATAAATGTTTGTATCTCTCAATCAATTCAAGACAAAAAATTCTGATCCTCTGTTTCTCTTTATGGTATCAGAGCCTGAAAATCAAAATTGAAAAACCTAGAAATTTTTTTTTTCCCTGAAAACTGATCATGTCGACGGAGACAAACTCTCCTGCAACTGAAGTAAGGAGGACGATCTCACCATATGATATGTCCTCTGCTGACAATCATGGAGCCATCATTTCTCATCCACTACTCAAAGGGAGCAATTATGATGAATGGGCTTGCGGATTGAAAACAACTCTGACTTCTCGAAAGAAGTTTGGCTTTCTCGACGGAACAATCGCGAAGCCCTCTGCAGATTCACCTGATTTTGATGATTGGAAGACCATTCAGGCGTTGCTTGTTTCCTGGATGAAAATGACCATCGACCCATCGCTTCGTTCAACAATCTCACACAGAGATGTTGCTCAGGATCTGTGGGAATATTTGAAGAAGAGATTTTCGGTAATGAACGGATCAAGGCTTCAACAACTGAAGGCAAAATTGGCTTGTTGCAAGCAACGTGGGCTTGCAATTGAAGCTTATTACGGAAAATTAACTAGCATATGGGACAATCTCGCATCACATCGGCCATTGAGAACATGTAAGTGTGGGGGCTGCGTCTGTAATTTGGGTACAACTCAAGAAGCTGATCGAGAGGAAGATAAAGTTCACCAATTCTTGTTTGGTCTTGATGAACAATATCGCGCCGTTCGTTCTAATCTTGTATCACATACTCATGTTCAATCACTTGAGGAAATCTACAATGTTCTTCGTCAAGAGGAGGATATGCGTGTTGTAAGTGAAGACCGACCAGAGGTTACAGCATTTGCAATTCAAGCAAATTCTCGCTACAAGAAAGATGACAAAGAAAAAGGTGTGTTTTGCAAACATTGTTTTCGTACCGGTCATGCATCCGACTCGTACTATGCCGTCATCGGTTATCCAGATTGGTGGGGTGATCGACCAAAGGGCAGAACGTTGGCTGGAAGAGGACGATGAGGTACTGGTACTGTGGCTGGAAGAGGACGCGGTTCAATGACATTTGCAAATCGCGTCTATCTGCCTAATATGGAGAATCCAGGCACCGAGCAAACTAATTACGTGGTTACTGATAACGATCGGGATGGTGTGAATGGCTTGAATGAGCAAGAGTGGAAAAAGCTCAAAAGCATTCTCAACGCTGGTAAGGATGGCTCAGCGACTGAAAAAATGTCTGGTACGTGTTCTTTTCCCTCTTGGATAATGGATACAGGTGCATCTCATCATCTTACGAGTAGATATGATGCGTTGTTTGACGTTCGAGATATGCCACCAGTTTTGATTATTATGGCTGATGGACGAGAGAAGGTTTCTCTTAAGGAAGGGTCGATAAGGCTAGGTCCTGAGTTGATAATGAAATCAGTTTATTATGTTGAAGATTTGAAGTCAGAATTGATCTCAGTTGCGCAGTTAATGGATGAGAATAGATGCATAGTGCAGTTAGCTGATCAGTTTCTTGTTGTCCAGGACCGCATTTCGAGGACGGTGATTGGAGCCGGTAAAAGAGTAGGAGGGACGTTTCACTTTCGTAGCATGGAGACCGTAGCTAGTGTCACAACCAAGGACGAAAATTCATTGGAGCTATGGCACGATCGATTGGGTCATCCATCTAAGAAAGTAGTTGCTTTGCTTCCATTTGTTTCAGTGTCTGTTTCTTCAGCAAATTTGAATAAAGCTTGCGACATATGTCTCCATGCTAAGCAAACAAGAGATTGTTTTCCAATAAGCATCAATAAAAGTTCAAGAATTTTCGAATTAATACATGTGGATCTTTGGGACCATATAGAACTCCTTCTCATTCTGGTGCGAAATACTTCTTAACTGTTGTTGATGACTTCTCCAGGGGAGTATGGATGTACTTGTTGAACGACAAAACAGAGGTTCCGCAACACTTGGTCATTTTTTTTGCTATGACAGAAAGAGAGTTTCAACAGAAAGTTTTGACAGTGCGAGGTGATAATGGGTCCGAGTTCGTGAGTTTAACCGATTTTTTTCAGAAAAATGGGATAATTCATGAAACATCTTGTGTGGGCACTCCACAACAAAAGGGGAGGGTCGAAAGGAAACATCGACATATTTTAAATGTCGCAAGGGCGATGAGATTTCGAGCAAATCTCCCAATTGAATTTTGGGGTGAGTGTGTTTTAACAGCTTGTTATCTAATTAATAGAACACCAAGCTCTGTTTTGAAGAATGTGACTCCATATGAACGGTTGTACAACAAGGCGCCTTCTTATGATCATCTACGTATATTTGGTAGTTTATGTTATGCACATAATCAACAAAGAGCTGGTGATAAATTTGCAAAGAGGAGCCGCAAATGTGTCTTTGTTGGTTATCCATACGGGAAGAAGGGTTGGCGCTTGTTTGATTTGGAGAAAAATGATTTTTTTGTTTCCAGAGATGTAGTATTCTCTGAAACAATGTTTCCTTATTTGTCTGAAATTTCTCAGCAAATAACGAATGAAACAGACGCTGGAAACATATTATGGGCTCCACTCACTGATGGGTTAATTTTAGAAGAGAATTTGAATTTGGGTATTGGGCCACAGAGACAAGTCCAATCAATTCACGAAATTGGGTCCACGAGTGCAGCATCTCAGCCCAATAATAATTCCTCTTCTTCTCAAATTGGGCCATCAGAATCTGAGCCAACTCTTTTGGAAACACGCCAAGTTAGAGAACCAGAAATCGTCTCTGAGTCTCACGAAGAAGACAACGCCCTTGAAGAAGAAACTGAACAGCTAGGAAAAGGACATCGCAAGAAAATTCCTTCTGTTAAGTTACAGAATTATGTGGTAAAATCGACAACAGCAAAAACAAATTTGGCGGAAATCAAATCTGTTACTTCACCGAGTAAGCTTGAATATCCACTTTCGGCTAATGATTATGTACAACGATTTTCAGAGACACATATTGCATATGTTACGACCATTATTACAACGACAGAACCACGCTCTTTTCGTGAAGCTATGGCAGATGAGCGGTGGCGAAATTCAATGGAGATCGAATTTGTGGCATTGGAAGAAAACGATACTTGGGACATCGTTGATTTACCTTTGGGAAAACGAGCAATAGGAAGCCAGTGGGTATTCAAAGTCAAATTCAAGTCAGATGGTTCGGTTGAACGATTTAAGTCACGTCTTGTAGCACTTGGAAATAAACAAGTTGCAGGAGAAGACTATGGTGAAACTTTTGCGCCGTTAGCCAAAATGGATACAATTCGTTTGTTCCTTGATGTTGCTGCAAAACGAAACTGGGTTGTGCATCAAATGGATGTTCACAACACGTTTTTACACGGCGATTTAGAAGAGGAAGTCTACATGACATTGCCTCCGGGGTTTCAAACAAAAGATAAGACAAAGGTTTGTCGTTTAAAGAAGTCACTATACGGTCTAAAACAAGCACCAAGGTGCTGGTTTGAGAAGTTATCCACAGCCTTACTAAACTATGGATTTGAGCAGTCTCTTTCCGATTACTCGTTGTTCACAATGGAGAAGAAAGGTATTCGTTTACATATTCTAATATATGTCGATGATTTAATCATTACTGGAAGTTGTCCACGAGCTACACAGGATTTTAAAGACTACTTGTCATCTTGTTTTCACATGAAAGATTTGGGTCCTCTAAAGTATTTTTTGGGCATCGAAGTAGCGCGTAATGATTCTGGCATTTACCTATGTCAGCGAAAGTATGCACTGGACATTATCACTGAAATGAATATGATGTTAGTGAAACCTGCAGCTTTCCCCCTCGAACAGAACCATAAGCTAGCTCTCTCCACGTCTCCTTTGTTAAAGGATCCAACAAGCTATCGTCGTTTGATTGGGAGATTCATTTATCTTGTTGTCACACGTCCAGACTTGGCCTTTGTCGTACATGTACTATCCCAGTTTATGAGTAAACCACGAGAAGACCATTGGGATGCAGCTACTCGTCTAGTTCGTTATCTCAAGTCAGATCCGGGTCAAGGCATTTTATTACGCGCGCAAGGAAGCCTTCAAGTCACAGGTTGGTGTGACTCCGACTGGGGCAGTTGTCCTTTATCTCGAAGATCGGTTACATGATATTTTGTTCAACTTGGTGACACACCGGTTGCTTGGAAGACAAAGAAGCAAACCACTGTAAGTCGTTCTTCTTCAGAGGCTGAATACAGATCAATAGCTTTTCTTACACAAGAACTTATTTGGCTAAAACGGGTGTTATCCAATCTTGGGGTCCGACATGATCAACCAATGCATGTTTATTGTGATAACAAGTCTGCAATTTACATTGCTACAAACCCGGTCTTTCATGAAAGGACAAAACATGTGGAAATAGATTGTCATTTTGTTAGAGATGAAGTCAAGACGCGTAACATCACACTGAAGCATGTTAATATGAAGTCCCAGTTAGCAGATATATTTACAAAAGCAATCGGAAGGGATGACTTTCATGATTTTCGAGTCAAGTTGGGCATACACAATCTGTATGCTCCCACTTGAGGGGGGGGGGGTATTGGAGCTTGGTTCACTTGGTTAACTTGGTTCACACTCGGTTTAGCGTCTTTGCATTATCCTTGGTATATTCGTTGTCTTCTGAAACAGTCTCTGTAACAAAGGCCCGTCATTTGTGGTTCTAGTGTAGATATCTCTAGATTCTAGCTTTGTAAATCCTCTATAAATGTTTGTATCTCTCAATCAATTCAAGACAGAAAATTTTGATCCTCTGTTTCTCTTTAGAACAGTATCGAGAAGCTTGAGGATTTCATCACAGATATTTGATACTTCGGTTTCGATTTTGATTTATTTAGGAACAATGGTGAATCAAAGAGGAATTGAAGATAATCAATCAATTAGTAATCGAAGCAATAACGATTCAAGCTCAAGGAAATTGGAATCTCCAGATCTTCAACCACTTCCTCCTTTAATGAAACGAAGTTTCCGATTAAATCCAGATGTTGGTTTAGTTTCTGGGTTTTGCTTTGATAAATTCTGCTTTGATTCTGGGTTTGTAAATTTGTTTTGATTCTGGGTTAAGAGATGAAAGTCTATCTTCTCTTTCAAAGAATCCAAAGAGATGATGGTGGGTTTTGATTGTACAATTTATGGGTTCAATTTCTGGGTTTTAATAAAAAAATCTCATTTTTAATGTAAATGTCTTTTTAACTGAATCTCTTGCCTTTTATAATTGATGGGTTTGAAAGAAAATTTGGTCAGATGAATTGAATTCTGAAGTATGATCTGATATTGAACTTATGTAATTTAGACATTAATGTTGTAAAATTAAGGACTTAGGCTTGCAGATCTGATCGAGTGAAGAAACGAAGTTTAACTTTTTTTTTATATAAAAATGAGATGTAAAAATAAATGTCATGTTGTTTTGATGAAAAAAACAAATAATCATGTTGTTTAACCCAAAAAAAACGTTGTGCAGTCTTTTTCAAAAAATTGCAAAAACGACGTCGTTTCCTCATTCTGTCATTTTTAACAGAGGAAAACGGATGTCACGTCGACTATACACGTGATGGTTATATAGCGGGTGATTTTTGAGGTTGATAGATTGACTTGCACAGTTTTGAGGTGAGTGTCAAACTTGCAAAATTTAAAAAGTTTCATGGTTTTTTAGCAGAAAACCCTTAATTTTATGGTCTTGATAAGAAGTTTTCAACAATAGAATGTGTAATTCAATTTCTTCTATGATTCTTTAATTATTGCACCAGTTTTAAACTCTGAGCTTTATGTTTAGTAGAAAGGTGAGTGAAACTCGCATCGTGCTCTTCAAATCTGTAAAGATGACAAAACTTGATGTTCTTTCAGGATAAAGAGAAATATTATGTTTAAATTTTAGATTTATGTTTATGACGTATCTGAGAAATATTAGAAAAAGTGGTAGAAAGTGGGAGAAAGTGGGAGACGAATTTGAATCTAACGTGAATTAGACTTTTAGAGAAAGATAAAAAAGCTTAAAAATCTTGAAATAGTTTCAAACTTCAAACTTCTAAAAATCATATAATCAAAGTGTGGTGTGTCGTGTGTGAAAAAATTTAGGATTAGTTAATTGTTTATTTTTCTAATTTTTTTTTGCTTAAATTTTTTTGTTTAATCTACATGTAGAAAAATATAAAATCTGATACAATTGCATTTTTTTATTAACTTTTATTAAAACTTTAAATTATTAAATAAATTTCATGTTATGTGGTATGTTTTTATTGGTTAATTGACTTATGTTTTATAAAATAAAAAATTAAGTATGATGTGTTTAGTTAAATCTGATGTGTCTAGTTAAAATAATTTAATTGGATCTAATTTTTTTTATTAATTAACATATCATCACCATAAAACTTAAAATTTTTGATGTGTCATATTGCAGAGACACTTATATTATTATAGTGTTGATGATTAACAAAACCACCATGTGTATATATACGTGCTTTTATAGACTAGTCATTCTCACGATCTTTCGTAAGGAGATGCCTTGAACTGGCAGGATCCAACAGCAGGGATGACGCATATTTTAGGTAAGTTTTTGGAAGTCCGAAACATATGTTTCACCTGTTGTGTTCCATGCATTCCCTGGAATAAATCTAACTTGTTGAGCCGCGCCATTTTCAATGTAGGACACACACACATCCTGTCTACTTGTTTTCGCTCATTACAACACCTTCTAAGAGTCGGTTGATGATGTTGAGGCATTGTGTTCTCATCGTCGATATCAACATCAAGAATGAGCTCAAAGTCATCAGCTTCATATCCGATTCTTCCTTGTTGAGCTCGCTTGCGGATCCATTGCTTACAAGCTCTTAGTTGATGTTTGCAGCATAAACTCCCTCTGGCACTTATCTTGTTGTGGGTTGCTACTGACGTCATCTTCTCTCAACGACTGTACGGTAGATGGATGCGTTGGCTAGGAGGATGAAGAGAGCAAAAGTTGCGAAAACGAGAATGAGCTTAGCCATGGTTCGATTTTGTTTGAGGATTTGAGGTTTTTGGTGAGTGATGATGAAGTGAAGTGAAAGTGGAGATGTGTTTATTTATGGAGGAGTGGACTTTTTGTATGGCAATTACGTGTAATAAACATGAGGTTATGTGTGAGCACTTTGGAAATATATAGTACTATTACACGCATTGGAGTTTTGTTTGCATTAGGTGTTGGAAAAGTTCAATGATCGATGTGTCATGTGTTTATAATTATTAGGTGTCAAGTGAGACGAGTCTCCGCATCTGTAACACCATGCATGCTCTACTTTGTTATTTTCTTTTCTTTTTTTGGAGTTTGTATTTCCAAAATGTGAATTCCAACAACAAACCTTAATATACATTAGAAATTTAGAATTTAGAGCTGCATATGTATATATACTCAGTTCGGCTTTTTACCTTCAAGTTTTTGAAACTAGAGTATCCTACGTTAATGCAATGCACTAACACCTACACCCAAAAAAAAAAAAAAAAATCAAACTCTTTAACTCTTGATACAAAAGTAACTAAGTAAAATAAAAAAATGTAACTAAGAAGATATTGTTGTTTTCATATTTTTGAAACTCAATCTTCTAGCAACTCCATTAAAAAGGATGCCCGGAAAAGCTGTCATAATATTTCCGGTTTTGCTTCTTTTTTACCCAATTCTTTATAAAACACAAATTTTTCTATATATATATATATATATGTCGCCAGAATAATCAATGTACGAGTTAGTGAGATGCACAATGACAAAACCCGTAAATATGTAATATTAGGATAACTCCTACGAGTTGCACGAGTTTAATATATATATTTGTTTATTTATTACATTTTTAGAAATATATATATATTACTTTTTCATTTCGTAAACAATAGAGATGTTACTTCTTTATTTTGTAAACCAAAAAAATTATGCATTTTCTAACCAATTTTTTTTATCTTATGCCAATTATACGTAACTTCTATTGAAAATTAGACAGGAAATATATAAATTTAACATCTAACCAATTAGAATAGTAAATTAGGCTAAATTATAAAAAATCAATTTTATTCGTTCGAATATTTAGAAGCGTAAAAGAAAATTTTAAATTTTATTAAAATTATAAGATTTAACATATTTTAGAGAAAATAGAAATTGAAAAGTATATAGATTTTATTATTTAATTTTCTTCATGAGCTATGCACCTTGTGTAGGCTTTATTCCTTGGACTTCTCTTTTATATTTCATGTTTTTCTTTTACTTCTCATTCGGATAGATTTATGAGAAATCCGACACCAACAGTCTTGCAATTTATAATTTAATCAAACTTCGTGGAATTTTAATATCGATAAGCCTAATCTTCTGAAATCTTATACATTTTATATATTAAAATATATAGATGTTTCATTTGAAATTTAATCATATTGTTACTTTATAACTAAAATAACAAATCCTTATTTCAACTAACAAGTATAAATTTCGTTAAAAAAAATTTTATAATTTATCCACATACAAGAAACATCTTACTTCTAGTACAAATTTTTTATTTGTATTAAATATCAATTTTAATAAAAATACCCGCATTTCTAGTATATTGTATTATTGGAGGCCACATAAAATTTAGTTGGTTTAGATTTTTTTGGTGAAAAAAAACCCTAAGATTAGCAAAGAACAAACAAAACATTGATTTGCTACCCCAACTATTAGTAGAAACTTCTTAAAACTAGATGAAATTTCAGAAATAGCAATTTGTAGATATATAAATAACTACTGCACAAAAACAAGTTAACACAAGACTACTAAAATCTAAATATTTGAAAGAAAAAAAACAAAAAAAAAAACAAAAAATTGAAAAGAAAAAATGAAATATCTCTCAGCTTTTCTAATCATTTATGGCATATGCATCATTAGTAATGTATACGGCAGGGAAACAAACCACGTCACAATTTACAACCAATTCAATCCCAAAAACATTTACAAAACCCTCTTTGTGCATTGTAAATCTGGAAGTTCCGACCTAGGACCTAGAACTGTGGTCATCGGAACACCATATACATTTCGTGTCAAAGATAACTTTTGGTCGACGACGTTATTCTGGTGTACCTGGAGCTATGGACCTATGCACCAATTTATCAAAAGATTTGATGTGTATAAGTACGAAAAGGGTGTGCCTCGGGGAGGCAATTATAACTGGACAGCTAGATATGATGGGATTTATTTTCAGAGAAATTATGAACGCTTCCATAAAGTATATGATTGGGAGATAAACCCACATCCAAGTCGTTGACCCTGAGAATTGAAGTTTCATCTTTTCATTGGGACATACTAATATGGTTATATTGGTATTGGTTTTGCGAACTAAATAATACAGGATGCCAAAGCCCGTTTGTGAAGTACGTGAGAGTTCAAGATGTTTATATCATGTGTGTCAATGAAAAAATGTTTTCTTTAGATCTTTGATATTATATTTGTTTAAACATATTTTTTTTTAACCTTTAATTATTTTGATGTCTTAGTGTTGGATAATAAAACTCTACAATATAGGATTGTTAGCAATATCTGAATGCTGCTAGCTAGCCTACTACTATATATTGTAAACAAAAATTTTTGAATAAAACATTTATTATGTACTTAATTACGTGTTATACCATTAAAAATAATTGAAAAGATTGAATTAAGAAAGAATGTAAATATCTTTTAAACAAATTGAATTTTTTCAATTTATTTCCATTTTCATTTTTTTTTATCTTTCGTTAAGCTATGTAAATATTTTATTTTTTAATTTTATAACCAGAAAATTGATTATTTTAAGGTAACATATTAAACTATTAATAAAATAAAACAAAACTGTGGTGGTGGCCAAATAAAACTGATGGAAAATTAAGTGCTACACTATATCAAACAAAATAAATTATTATTATTTACGCATATATATCTTCGGGCTTACACTCAATAGTTTGAAACTCACTACTTCTATAAGCATCCACATCTTCATTAGAAGTCACCCAATTCTCACCGTGGTACACAATGAATGTTACCTCATCCAGAGCACTGGAAACGATATAAAAATCAACATTAAAACAAGGTACAACTCACTTAGACATTCATCGAACACTTTGTGTCTGAAATAAATTTAATCTCTACCATTGAAGAAATTGATCCTGAAACTTGCATATACATGTATAAGTGAATGATTTATATAGGAAAACAAATTGATAATTATTACTAAACAATTCAAACATGTAAAACCGACATTCACATCTTTTTTTTTAAACAACTCATTACCTTATTCTATCTTTTCAAGGACAAGAAAAATTGTAGCTTTGGAATCGTTTTCGTGGGATGATATTTTGATTTCTTCGATTACAAACACTATAAGTCGTTTTCTGGACCTCACTCTCTGTTTCAAAAATCATGAACCCTAATCTTAATTTTAGCCCTAATTGTGGAAAATAATGTGGTTTTATCTCCAATTCGAAACACACCAAAGACTAAAATGGAGGCATCTTTTTTACCCAGTCTAAATGCCACGTATATGCTGAGGTGACATTTGAGTCATCACCGTTAAACGGGTAACTAACACTGTGTACATCTTTGCAAAAATCAGCTAACGGATTATATGGTCAAGTTTTTAATTTTAATTTTCAGTTAGTTCAGGTTCATATATGCAGTGTAGGAAAAGACAATCTCGAATTAGTTTCGATAGATTTTGGAAATATATGTCGATGTGTTTTGTTTGCCTGATAAAAATAAAATCTAATGGGCTATTGGCCCATATATTTAAAAACAATGGGCTCTAATCGGGAAACAAAATTCGCGATCGAGCAATGCTCTCTGCCTTTGAATCTGAATTCGAACTCTGTCTCTGTATCTTCTTCTTCTCACAGCGTTTGCTTCCCGAGTTTTTGCTTCTAATTTGGTAAAAAGATTAAAAATTTCTCTCACACCCATTTCTATTTTGTGTTTCTTAGATCGCTAATCGATCGCAAACAGTGACACTTGTTTGATTTTTACAAATTTGGGTTCTTTGTCATTGCTAATCCTTTTAGGTTGCACTGTGTCGATTTTGTGGTTTAATTGACTAGTTCTTCTTGGGGTTTTTGGATATTCTTAATGTTTGAAATGTTAATCTTCTTCTTCTTCTTCTTCTGCTAGTAGATCTACATGAATCTAATGTACGGAATCATTTTTGTAGTTGTGTAGAAAATTAGTCGATGGCTCCAGTTGGTCCTCGATCCGGTGATGCGATCTTCTCCAGCATTGATCGTGTCGTAAGTTTTGATGTCAAAGTTTTCTCCTTTTTTTTTTTTGTTCCTCTTGATTTTACTTATTGATTTGCTAGATATAAGTCTTCTTTTTCTCTGTGGTAATGCTAAACTTTGAAGCCAATTTCGAATCTTTGATTCAGTTTTGTTATGGAGACACTGTTTGTTTCTTTGAAATCTGATTAAATTTTGTAGAATGCGGAGTTGTTCACGTTGACGTATGGTGCAATTGTGCGTCAATTGCTTACTGACTTGGAAGAAGTTGAGGAAGTTAACAAACAGCTTGATCAAATGTATTCTTCTTCTTCTACGCTTTTTTGTAGACTCTCTTACATGGCATTCCCATTTGATTACTGTCTATAATTTCCCTTGAAAGTTTGTATTTTTCATTGTTGTGTTTGAAGTTTTTCTGCATCAATGTCTCTAGTTCCTTTGTTTATATATCATTCTAACTATATGTTATGGATGGAACGAATAAAGTATTCGACTTTCAGGGATATACTGATTAGCATTTTTGTTTATTTTACAACTTTGAACTTTTTTTAACCTTAGCTTTCTGTTTTTTTTTTCTGCAGGGGATACAACATTGGAATTCGACTTATCGATGAGTTTCTTGCCAAATCTGGTGTTTCCAGATGTGTTGATTTCAAGGAAACTGCTGAAATGATTGCCAAGGTTTGCCTTTTCCATTGACTTACTTGTTTTGTATCACGATTTTACAGTTTTGAAGTGTCCGAAGCATCAAATAACTAGAAATTTTAAAACCTTATATATCAAAGTAGAGCATAAGTTTTCTCGGCTAAAAAAACATTTCATTGTCAAGGAGATATCTACTTTGGTTCTATGAAATGAGAAACAGTTACAGACAAGAGTTATTTTACACAGGTGGGTTTCAAGATGTTCTTAGGGGTGACTGCATCAGTGACAAGCTGGGACGCAGATGGGACTTGCTGCAGTATAGTCTTGGAGGACAATCCACTAGTTGATTTCGTGGAGCTTCCCGATACTTGTCAAGGTCTTTACTACTGCAATGTCTTAAGTGGAGTCATTAGAGGAGCTTTGGAAATGGTCAGTCTCCTTTTTGCTTCCCACTTATTTGGTTACATAAGTTGCGATTCCAAGCTCTTCTCATACAAACTATTTCCTAGAAAGTGAAAAAGAAACTCCTCTTACTACCCCATCATCAAGTACAGAACTTGTTTGGGCGTAGTGTTTATGCCCACTTTTTTTTTTGTCTGAACAATGATCAGGTCTCAATGAAGACAGAAGTGACATGGACGCGCGATGTTCTTCGTGGAGATGATGCTTATGAGTTACAGGTGAAGCTACTGAAACAAGTCGCTGAAGAGTATCCTTACAAGGATGATGAATAAAAAAAATGTTCACCCTCTTATCTTCCCATCTTCAACAAAGAAAAACTTAATTACTGTTTGTAGTCTCTTTCTCTGCATTCTTCTTAGCTTTATCTCTTTTTTTTCCCGGGAAACATAAACTATAAGCTATGAAACTCAATACTACTTTTATGTTTGGTACAAACCTCCATTTCTTAGTGTTCTTATGTGAGTAAAGAGTTAAGCGTATCAATGTTACTGAAGTCAAAATCCTATATAGGCACTGAACAAATTGGATTCAGACTTTCAAAGTGTGCGTATGTGATCAGTTTACAAGAAAATACAGATGAGTTTACTTGTAATTTCTCAGTTTCCTGTTTAGAAACCATATTTAGCATTAGCTAAGAGCTTTAACTTTATTAACAACGAAGCGGTGGTTATTGTCTTGCATTGAATAAGCACTGATGTGAGAAATCAAACGATCACGTATTCCCTCATGTGTCACGTGTCTCTCGCTATGTCCATTTGGTTGTTGTCTTCTTCGCCAAAGACGAGAATAAGCTGGACGAAGAGAACAAGTATGAGTTTTGGCCCAGAAGTCTTCAAAAAAAAAAAATTAAATTAAATTGTATATTGTATTGAGTTGTCGGCATATTATTGGGCAGAGATGAATCTGACGTGGACATCCTTGGTTATTAAAAAAAATTCTCTCTCTGTCTTTTATTTTATTTTTATTTCTCACCGTCAAGAATACAAGTTGCATACTTTTATCCAAATTTAGGGTTTTCTTTTTTTTTTTCCTTCAAACTCCGATTATCAGATCCTCGAAACCCAACTTTACGAATCAGGTACCAATTTTTTTTCTCAATATCTCTTTGTGTTTATCTTTATCCTCTCTTGGATTTTACCGATTGTTCCTTGACTTCGTTTTCTTTTCGCCGATCTGTGATTGAATTTGAGTTCGTCGACAATTTTGGGTACATCGTTGCATCAATCAATTTTGGTTTTTTTTTTTTCTGGTGTTCGATTTGATTCAAATAGATCGATTTCGAAATTACGTTTCTGATCCTTGGTGTTTGTAATTGATTCCGATTGAATTGATCTTGCTTTTAGTTTTTCTTTGTAACAATTCAACACCGATGATTTTATTTGGTGAAATTGGTGTTTTCTCTTTATGCTGATATAACCATATATGATGTAATTGAATTGGATCAGCTTTTATTAACCTGTTGAGATGTTGATCATCTGGATTTTTGGTAGCATGATTGAAATCTGGAGATGATTGATTTCTTACTTCTTCTTTGTGTATGTCTCTCTGTACTTGATGAACCATCTCGTGCACTTTGCAATCGTTATCTTTTTTTGTGGAGTGGTTCAGAAATAAATATTAGATCAAAGAGCTGATGTTTTTTTGTTTTTTGTTTTTTCCTGTGATTTGATCAGTTCCTTAGCCCTATGTAACATTTTGTTAACTATCTTCATGAGTGAATCGATTGTGATTGGATGTTTTCATGTTATATCATATGTTTCTGCTTTTCTGAATCTTCCCAATACTAATGTGAGGTTAATCCTTATTGTACAGATCTCAGCTTCCCGGTTAATTTTACCCTCAAATCAACTAAGTTTCATGTCTGAACTTGACTCCCAGGTTCCTACTGCCTTTGGTAAGTTTCTACTATACCTGAGACTTGAGATTTTACTCATTCATCTTCTTCAACTTGTGCTTTATGTCCATGCAAGATTATTTCAGATCTCAGATTACTAATTGTATCTAGTATGCCCGTTTTCTTGTAAATTCTGTTGTCTAACAAGTAATTCCAAGGATTAATTTTTTGGATTATTCTGTTTGTAGCGATTTATCTCATATGGGAATCTAATGGTTGTCGTTCTTCTTTTGCTCTTGCTTGTTTCAGATCCGTTTGCTGATGCGAATGTTGAGGACTCAGGTGCCGGAACAAAGGAGTACGTTCACATCCGTGTCCAACAGCGAAATGGTAGGAAAAGCTTGACAACCGTCCAGGGCCTGAAGAAAGAGTACAGCTATACCAAGATACTTAAGGACCTCAAGAAAGAGTTTTGCTGCAACGGCACTGTGGTTCAGGATTCAGAACTTGGACAGGTAAGCTATTCAAAAATACATTATTGATTCATGTCCTTAGGATTTGATTCTTTAGTTGATGCAGACTAGGGTAGATAGATATCATATTATTAGCTTTCAAAAGCCTTCATAATTGCTTTGAATGATTTGACCTCTTGTGTCTGATCTTCTCTGTTTTAGTTTTGCTTATGTTTTTGTGTTGATTTGTATAGGTTATACAACTTCAAGGTGACCAGCGTAAGAACGTCTCCACATTCCTTGTTCAGGTAAAATATCAATAGCTCTCGGAGTCTGTTTACTACTAAAACATACAAACCTGTGTAAGATGATTGTCTGAGCTCGCTGTTTCTCTCTGTCAAAACAGGCTGGTCTGGTGAAGAAGGATAACATTAAGATCCATGGTTTCTAAGCTACTTGTGCTGCTTCATTGACACTAGTTCCCGTGGAACATATTATTAATAAAACCATATCATTCTCTCCTTTGATCTCTTGTTGAGAATCGTCTTCTTCCTAGTGTTTTCTTCTGTTTGATACCAGAGTTCAATGGCTACTTCTTCTTCCCCTGTTTCTATGTTACTCTGTTTCACCTCTTACTTATGTAATATCAAATTATTAAGATAATTCTTCCAACTTGGTTTTATTTTTACATTCATTCGTGCTATTTCAAATTAAACAATTAGCAACCTGAAGTTATGAATCGATACTGTCCATTCTTTCTAATTATCGTTTTGCTGATTATATTTTGGACCACAAAAAAAAATAAAATAAAGGATCAAAAAGGTTTATGTAACTTCTCTAAAAATACGTGAATGCAAATAAAAAATATTGATTAATGAACTGTCTTTTTCACTAGTAAAAATCCAAATCCATCGCTATTGTACAAAGATATTTCACCTTGTTTGTGTTCGTGTCACCACACACTCACTGCAAATGGCTACAGCCTACAGATGTTTTCAGACAAAAGCTTCAAGATATTTTATTACCATTTAACTGAATTTGAATATAATAAAATCTATGATTCCTTTCTTTGGCAGCACTCCATATTTCAATATTAACAATCAAATAAATTCAGTCAAATCAGATCTTTGAAATTGTAACATGTAGGGGTGGGCATTCCGGTTTACGGTTTGGTTCCGGTTCGGTTTTTTCGGTTTTTTGGTTTTATATAAAATGAAATCATTTAGAAACCGAATGAAATACGGTTTGGTTCGGTTCGGTTTTCTTCGGTTTACGGTTTTAACCGAAATTAAGTCGGTTTGGTTTATTTTATGTTTAGTTTCGGTTTCTGTAGATTATTTTGATTGTTTAAAAATAATAATAAAAAACTTAAAAGCAAAATATTGAGTTTGTAAAGTCATATATAAATCAAAATCGAATAATTGAAAAATAAAAACTCAAAATCGATTATAGTGGAAAAATAAAGAAAATAGAAGTCAAACCTAGTGATGTGGCTTGCGAAAACAATTTTATGAAAATCTAATAAATTGTGAATGAATTACCAAAAATCTTAGATTATATATATAATGTATATCTATCAAGAGTTTTGTGTTTTTTTTCTAGTGCAACCGTATTTAAAATATTTTTGTTAAATTTATTTAAACTAGGTAACTCAAGTATCTATCTAAGCATGTATAAAAGATAAATTCAAAGAAACCAAAAAAACCGAATGGTTTTATGGTTTTAAACCGAAACCAAACCGAAACCAAAATAATTTTATAATAGTAACCGAACGGGTTTTTAAGAAAAACCGAAACCGAACCGAATGACTAATTTACGGTTTGATTCGGTTCGGTTTTTTCGGTTACTGTTATTTTGCCCAGTCCTAGTAACATGCAATCAACTGTGGTAAATCTCTTTTATTTTCATACGGGAACTAAGCTAATTACTTACCAAATATGGGGTTTATTTAAAAGGTCATTTTCATTGAATTAGAACCGTAAAGAAAGGAGACCGTTAAAAAAGTCATTTGTCACATCTAATAGTTACAAGACCTAAAGGACTCTCTCGCCGCTAGGGAAAAACAAGAGCTTTCGTCAAGATCTTGACCGGCGCGTGGTGGCTCATACAGCGCCGGCGTCGGTCACCTCTCTCTTTTTTATGCTTAGCTCTCCATTTCCTGTCTCTGTAGTTATCAGTTGTGGATGCGTGATGGTTTTTCGTTGTGGAGCAGTTGGTTTAGAGGCTCAGATCCAATGAGATTTAGCCTTGGGTTTCAGATTCGGTGGATATGGTGGTTGATGGGTGCTAGGGTCGATGGTTTCTGGTCGCGGTTCACGTAGTGGAGCATTGGTCAGGTGCAGCTCGGCCTTGTGGTTCTCTTCGATGAGGCTAAGAGATGGTGGTGGCTCTTGGTTTTTTCTTGCGACGACTCCTCCCTCTTCTTTCCATGGTAAATCTGTGCAACATTGGATTGATTCCTCGATTTTTGACTTGGTGGAAGACGATGGTACTGGTTTTCTGTGAGCCTGTGTGACTTTGGAGGCGCCGGACTTGTATGGTCAACGGTGCGGTTGTGGCTGCAACGCCCTCACTGTCGTGTCGCCTTTCCTCGTTGTCTTGATCCCATTTATGCTCCCATGACGGCTATGCTGAAACAAATCTATATACTGCTTAGATTTTGTTTGTAAGTCTCTCCTCTTTACTATGAGTTCGTTTCTCTAAGTGATGAGGTAGCTCTTAGCTGGAATCGGGTCTTTTCTAGACATGTTTTGGTGAGCTCGTTTTGGCATGGTATTATGTTCCTTCAGCTTCTTTGCGTTGTATGTCCTTTTGGAGTCTCACCGTTTCCGATCTGTGGCCCTTCTCGGTTTGTTGGGTTTGGCTTCTGCGGTGTGATTCGTATGCGCTCCTTGTCTCTACGCTTCAGAGTAGATCGTGTCAGATCCTTATTTATGGTTTCTATCGAGGCTTCATAGTCGTTGCAGACTTGGCCGTACCCAAATGTTTGTCTTAGGTGTTATGCTTGGGATTTGTCTTGGTGAGTTGTGAAACCTTGGTCTCTCAATTGGTGTGGTACCCTAGATTCACAATAGGAGGTTTCCGTTATCGTTGGTGTGTTGGGCACAACTTCCTCGGTAATTTACTGCAGAAGGTCCGATGGATGTGTAAGTTGTCGAGGGACATTTGTACTTGCCTTTTCGGATTTTATCATCTTCACTTAGTTTCAGTTTAGGATTCTGGGTTCTCTTTAGACATTGGGAATATGTTTTCGTCTTTCGACTTAGTTCCCGGTCGGTTCGCTGCACAATTTTCTTTGTGTGTGACCGTAGTCTTTGTTTTAGTGGTTAGTCCGGCTTTTTGGCTCTCTTGTTGTTGCTTGTGTCTTTGTTGGTGTAAATTTTCCACTTCACCTAATAGAGCAACCTCTTGGCCTTTCTAAAGATTGTTTGTAATCGTCACTATTCTATTAATCAAAACTCTTGTTGTCAAAAAAAAAAAAAAAAAAAAGAAAGGAGACCGTTACTTTCCATTGATGGCAAAAATTAATATAATCACACAATACTATAAGAAAATTTTATTTTTTTAAAAAAAAACAACAAAAATTTTCTGACCCTTCATTCCTTATCTCTGACGTGGCCATCACTCTCCAGATATTTTTCTTCTTCTCCACTTCTTCTAATTTAAATACTCAACAACAACACTGCTTCACTTCACCATCATCATCTTCTGTGAACCCTTCAAAAAACTCGTCAAGAGAACCAAAAAAAAAAAAAAATGGCGGCCATGGCTTCTACACTCTCTCTTTCTTCCACCAAACCTCAAAGGCTTTTCGATTCCTCATTCCATGGCTCAGCCATCTCCTCTCCTGTCTCCATCGGTTTGAAACCACGATCAAACAACGTCGTCTCTGTTCGTGCTACTGCTGGTTACGATTTGAACTCTTTCACTTTCGATCCGATCAAGGAATCGATCGTGTCTCGTGAGATGACGAGGAGGTACATGACTGATATGATCACTTACGCTGAGACTGACGTCGTCATCGTTGGTGCTGGATCCGCTGGTTTATCTTGTGCTTATGAGATCAGCAAGAACCCTAATGTTCAAGTTGCTATCATTGAACAATCTGTTAGTCCTGGTGGTGGTGCGTGGCTCGGTGGTCAGCTTTTCTCCGCCATGGTAACGTTTTCAAAACACCTCTCTGTCTATTAGAAGCTTGTAATCATATTGCATGTTAGATTGGTTAGAGAATTAGGTCAAGACTTGATCTAAATTTGATGGATCTATATGTGTTTTCATGGCAGATTGTGCGTAAACCAGCTCACTTGTTCTTAGATGAGATTGGTGTACCTTACGATGAACAAGACAACTACGTTGTGATCAAGCACGCAGCTCTGTTCACATCAACCATCATGAGCAAGCTTTTGGCTCGTCCTAATGTGAAGCTCTTCAACGCTGTAGCTGCTGAGGATCTGATCGTGAAAGGAAACAGAGTTGGTGGTGTTGTGACTAACTGGGCTCTTGTGTCGATGAACCATGACACACAGTCTTGCATGGACCCTAATGTCATGGAAGCTAAGATTGTTGTTAGCTCTTGTGGGCATGATGGTCCTTTTGGAGCTACTGGTGTGAAGAGGTTGAAGAGTATTGGGTTGATTGATCATGTTCCTGGAATGAAAGCTTTGGACATGAACACTGCTGAAGATGCTATTGTGAGATTGACTAGAGAGGTTGTTCCCGGTATGATTGTGACCGGTATGGAAGTTGCTGAGATCGATGGTGCACCAAGAATGGTTAGTTCACTTACCCTTAATGATTCAGTTTCCAAACATTTTAAGATCATGTACTGAGTAGATTTGTGATGCAGGGACCAACATTTGGAGCTATGATGATATCAGGACAAAAGGCTGCACATCTTGCTCTAAAGGCTTTGGGAGAGCCGAATGCGATTGATGGAACTCTCGTCGGAAACCTTAGCCCGGAGCTGGTCTTAGCCGCGGCTGATTCAGCTGAATCTGTAGACGCTTAAGACAACAAGTCTTTAACTTTTTAAGAAAATTTCCCTTGACCCTTCAGATGTTGAAGGAGTGCAATAAAGGAGTTTAGGTGTTTTAAGTCACTCTATTTATGTTTTTGAACTTCTCTGGTGTCTTTTTATTTCTTTGTTTCTCTTCTCAGTGAAATGTTTCTTCTGTGTAAAATATCTTATCCGTTCATTCGTAATGCGTATGTTCTCGTTCTTTCCTTCTTTGTGATTCTAGTACAAGCAGGCTTACTCAGTTGTCATGTTGCAACACATACGCTTCATGTTCTGAGGACTTAATTTAGAACTGATTTGGAATTCATATCGTAAACCTTTATTTACATAATTCGACTTACAAATACAACAATCTGAGTTAAAAACCCTGGAGGATATCCTTTTTGTTTTGGTAATACAAAAAAAAAAAAAAAACATGGTTTGGTGAAATCATTATTACAAAGATGGATTTGTATGAACAGTTTACAACGAAAAGTTGTTGTGTAAGTGAAAAAGGCTCCATGGTTTTTCTTTTTTTTTTAAGAATGCTCGCCACCCAAGGCATCGTAAATCTCTGACCAGTAACTTTTGTCGCCGGATTTTGTGAGTTATTATCAAATATGTAAAAATAACAAAGAGAAAAGAAAAAGAAAAAAAAGCTACTACTCATGAATCTTCTCCAATGCTATTTCTTTGCCTGTAATAACAAAATAATCATAAGAGACTTTTTAAAACACAGCAAAAGAAGGATCATACACAAACCCCAAAAGAGTTTCTCAGTAGAAGCAAACCTTTTTTAGATACTTCTTGTGTAGTTTCATGGCACCAGAACAAGCTTTCTTCGCATCCAAGTTTCCAGTTATGTCGTTTAAGATCTAGGAAAAATTATTAAACACACAGAGATTAGTGAGGAGTTTATTAATAGGAAATGGAATGTGTAAAAGAGATTTGAAAAAAAAACGGTGAGATCTCTTTGCATTACTACCTTAACAACGTCATCGAGTCCTCGAGCTTCGGTCATTAGCTTAGAACTTTTGTCTTTCAAAACACTAGCCACTAAGAAAACCGATATAGGTAAAGGACCTTCCGCGCTTTTTCCTCCATTCTTCATGTTCTCTCTCTCGTACTTCCCGCATTGGTTTATCGACTTTGGTTTACCTTTCGAGGAACCTTCGGTTTTATCACCCTCGAATTTAGGCTCTTCATATAGAGAATACATTTCCGGATCATACTCTAATGCCCACATCATCTGCTCAACAAACAAACAAAAAATCCCGGGAATGGATGTGTATTAGTCTTTATTCGTGTGCGGTACAAGAAAAATGTATCCGAGTTTTATATAGAGACGAAGAAAAACGTTACCTCCCAAAGGTACAATGAGTCGCAAAAAGAGAACTCTCTTCGGAACTGGACCATTATCATTCGAATCGCAAAGAGATAGTCACCTCCACCTAATTTCTCTGCATTTCAAGAACCAACAAATTTCATTCAAGATCTCTCTTGCTCAACCAATACCAATTGATTATAAGCTAAAAGCGAGGTGAGAAAGCTTTAATAGATTACCTAAGTGATGGTGAAGTTTAGGATCAATAATCTGAGTGATTGAAGCCAAATGAGTTAGCTGTGCTTCGACTCCAACTGATCTCCCCGTATCACGAAAATTCCCTCGCTTTCAATTTCAAAACAAGAAGAAACAATCTTTAATATTATCTGATTACAGAGAGAGTCAAGAAAAACATATATGAACACAAAAACATACCAATCTGCGCATCAATCTTTCGAAACACCAAAAAGCATCAGCTTCGTCTTCAAGAAGCATAATCATAGGAGAACAAAGATCACTCATTCCTGATCAGAAGAAAACAGTGTATAGACTCAAAACCTAAGATGTTCTTAAACAAAAGATAACACTATGTTCTTTCTCTGGATTGAACTGCTTACCTTGGCAATAACCAACGTCGTTGTCTATCCAGGCGTAAAGAGCTAGAATATCCCAAAGCTTAGACAAATTCTCTTTTTTCTCATAGAATACCAAAGTCCTATCTGTGCGGTTTACATCAAGACCTGCAAAATAAGAGTTTAAATGATTCATTAAGTTATCTCTCTCAGAACTACATTCTGGTGTGACCAACGCCGCGAGATCACAGACCTATCTGGTGAAGTGTTAGCAGCCATTGAATAACTTTCTTGTCCAAAGGTCCGCGGTTTGCAAGATCTTTGAAGAAATCCGAACCATTTGCACCTGAGATTAATAATACTTACAAAATTAAAATGCAAAAAAAAAATAAAAATAAAAAACTGATGTTCTACTTTTATCTACTTAAGCAAAAGATACAAAGTTTTCACCTAAATTTGTTTCTTGTAGTACAAGAGGATCGCAAATGGGTTGACCCGTACTGGTAATTACAGGTGCGGTAATGAAACCACCACTTCCGATGACAGGAAACATTTGTTTACATTCCTCTTTCCAAGAAGCATACTGCAATCTGAAAGGAAACAACAAATACTTAAATATGAAAAAAAGATAAATAGGATCTTGATGAAACTAAGTTTACTGTTAATGTGGGTGAAAAATTTCACCTTCTACGTTGTCGGATTTGCGCCCTTTCTTCGAATGTGCTCTTTGGATCATAACAACCAAGTAAGAATTCCCAGACTTCTCCTCTAATCGATGGATGGATCCCCTAGACAAATCAAGAAAGCAACCAAAAGGAATTAAGTATAAAGTGATTTTGGCAATTACTCAGACCAGATTTTAGTTAATGACGTTGCAGTCTTTGCAAACAATGTATAAAGACTTTACCCCTCGTTGGATTCGATTTAGAGTCTTGCCAATATCAAGGAATCCTTCTGGTGTAAACGCAGCTTGCCATTTTCTTACACTTAGAGTTTTACCAGGCTGCAACAACACACAATTATAGGAAAAAGACAGAGTATTGTCAGCAATTGAGACTATTGCTATTCTCTAAACAATACTCATGTGATGAAACAAAGTAAGATCAAAGCTAAAATCTGTGAACCTAAACAATCAGCATCAGAAAAACATAAACACAAAATCCAAGTAGGAATCTGCATTTCTCTAAACATAATCATGAGAATCCATAATCCCTCATCATTTAAACAGCATCGGAGAGACATAAACATTTCAATTGCTTCCCTAAACCAAAATGTTACAATTTAGCTTAAATATCCATTGTATGCGAATGCGAGAGATATAAGAATCTATCTAAGCAACACAAGAGAAGGTCTTTTGAGAAACATAAACATAAATTCTTTAAAACGAAATCTGAAATTTCCGGGGGAATCGCAAAAAGCCAATCTCATAGATAACAGAAACGATTCCAATGCTCAAAACAAAACAAAAAAAGTGAAAGGGACATACTTTGATCTTGAATTTGGTATTGGGGACATCGGTGCACTCAGGACGAATCTGGTAATAAGAATCTGCTGGTTCTGCCACAGCTCCCCACATTTATTTAATTTTTTTTTTTTCAATCTCCCAAAAAAATAAAAATGAAAACTTTCCCGGGAAAATCAAATGAAAAATCGAGAGAACAAAAAAAACGGACTTTTTTTTTTTCCTATAACGAACTCAGAAGAAAAAGATTGGAGAAGAAGAAGAAGAAAAAAAAAACTGGCACCCTCTCAAAAGATCAATTCTTTCTATTTGTCGATATAGAAAAAAAGAACAAATAGAGATCTTAAGAGGGGTCCCAGTTTTGGAAAGATTAAAGAAAAGATCAAAGACAAGAACTTTTCTTTTTTCTGTTTGGTGTTTGTAAATTATTTTACTACTAATCTAATCAACAACTAGTTTTCGTCTCTTGTCTTTTTCTTCTACATTTTCTTTAAAAGTTTCCCTTTTTAAAAAAAAAAAATTTGGGTGGTCTCTGTAGAAGCAATGATTATCGATGGTGGTGAATAATAAGAGCTGTGGATCGTTGGTTCGATCTGTCTTTAATTATCTTTCTTTCCCTTTTTAGTAAACGATTAGAGAGAAAGTTGCGTTTGGTGACGTACGGTTGAGGAAACATGTTTGGTCAACTCCGGTTTAGTCGAATACATTGGAGTTTTGTCAAATCCGGTTTAGTCAAATAACATGTTTAGTTGTTTTTTTCTTTTCTTTTGACGTCAACATGTTTAGTTGTAAAATACGTTATTGTCGCGGTTTATAACTTATAACGTATTATAGTGAGATTTTTTTGGGAAAGAATCCAAAACCAAAACCGTGTAAGTTTGACCAATAAGCCCAAAAAGAATAATATCAATTGACTTGGCTTTGAAGAAGATCTAATACGTTTGGTTAGATCAAAATCGGCTTAAGTTTTGAAAATCTTTAGGTTTTAAAGTAAGAAAAATTAATTGGTTTATTAAAAAATTTTTAAAAAATAGCTTATGGTTAGATGTTTCGATTTGGATTGGTTTTTCAACTACTGGTTCTCCAAAACCCTAGAAAATCACGTTTAGAAAAACATTCGAAGGAACTAATTTGGTCACATAAACAACATCGTAGATTTTTTCTTTGAGTCAAGTTGTCTTGTTTTGACGTATTCAACAAACTGTGACTTTGACATTAGCAGTTAGAGAAGTCACGTCATTCATCGTTTAAGCCACACCAAGACTTAATACATAATAATGAAGCTATAAACTCTGGCCACAATAACTAATTTTATTTAGGAAATTTTTTTTGCTTGTATGTAAACAATAGTGATGAGAAAAAAAAAATATAGACAAACCACACTGAATAGATAAATATACCTTTAAAAAAAACAATGAAACATCTTATAAGATTAGATAGACATCGTCGAATGACGCATAATCAAGAATCATCATCACCATCGCTTTTGCAATAGTGAGTGTAAATTACAAAGAGGGCGAAACATATACAGACTACCAAAAGCGCACCGATGGCTATAACCGCAATAAGCCCCAAACCCTCCATTCTCCCTTGTGAAATCTTGTAACTTCGGTTTTTGTCTGTATTTTATCTTTCTTTTTGTATTGAAAGCTGAAAGATAAGTATATATATTCAACCCAAAATTAGGTTTTAAATTAGTAATTAACTTCTAATATGGAAACTTAGTGATGCCAAAAAAATAAAAAGAGGAAAACTTAGATACTAGAGAATAATATAGCTTACGATTAGCATTTTTATCTAAATAAATGGTAAATTATAGAGCGATTAAGGAGGTTTACCTTATGGGGAAAAGAAACGAGCTTTACCTTTTACAAGGAAATGGAAACTGTTTATAAGTTTGTAAACACGTATCTTCAATGTAATATGTATACATTGAACATACGATATTTGGATTAAATGCTTTTCAATTGAGAATCTTATAATAATTATACCAAATATTCGAAAGAGCAGTGCCGTATTTTAATTTTAACCACACATGTATGATTTAAGTTATTGCATCTAAAAATTAGCTAAACACATAAATTATTTTACGGAATAATTTTTTATATTACTTTTTCATGATGGAAAATGAAACAAAAATTATAATAAAATATGTAAAAATCTTAAAGTTTAAAATGTTTATATGGAAAACTCTTTATGGAGTTTTGGCTGTTTCGGATTGCTTAAGAGCTCATGAACTGCAGGCTGATTGGTTGTGTAAGGTTTGCCATGTTGAGGAGACGATTAACCATACTCTATTTAAGTGTAACTTCTTTTTTTTTTTTTTAGCAATTATACTATTTATTAACGGGTTTGAATAGGACAAGCCACCAAATTACAATAACTGGATCCAAAAGGGCATAAACGCTTATAATACGCTTAAACAACTTGAAATAAAGAAAACCAAGAAATGAGAAACGAAGTAACTGAAAGATGATTTCGCTGTGCCCGACTCAAGGGATCAAGACGACAGCGAATAGTGCGCTGAATTTCCGAGATTATGACAGTAGGAGGCTTTGCCGCATCCGAATGAATGCGAAGATTACGCTCCTTCCATAGTGTGTAGATTGGGGCTTGATAGTGAATGCGAAGTTTACGTGTAACTTCTTCGTGTGGTGTCTCTAACCTTTTTTATTTTATGAGTTATGTACTCTGTTTTGATTGTTTATCTCTTTAATTGAGTTGCTCTGCAACTGAAGCTTTGCTATTTCGTATGAAGGAGATCGAGTGAGGAACAAAAAAAAAAGGGATCAAAATATATATGATTTTAGATATACAAATTATGTTTTTATATTAAGCTATATATGCACGGTCATCTTCTTACTTACGGCGGTTAGGTAAGCGAAATGGAAATTTGATTCATGGTGCATAGCCAGCGAGGCAACACATCGCAACTCACAAGTTTTTTTTTTGTTTTTTATGAAGGATTATAACTCCTTATCGAAATATATATATATATATATTTATATATATATTCCAATAAAAATATTATCATGCCCATATAACTCATATGCAATATGTAATTTGTTACACATACATTAACAATTACGTGAATAACACATATTACATGCACATGAGTTGGAAAAAAAACTACAAAATATTAATATTGTAAAAGAAAAAATTATTAATGGAAACAAAAAAAATGAATTTAAGGATTTATATATAATTAAGTAATTAACCAAGAAAGTTGGTGACCATAGACAAAGGAACTAAACAAAGCCCTTTTTTCTTCAAGTCTACTGATAACCCACCTTGGTTTTGCACTGCACTCTCTCTTTTCTCCTATTGAAAATCATTGTATGGTAAATTATTGTTAGATATCGAAAATAATAATTTGTATATATCATATATGATTGATCAACTCTAACGTTATAATCAATATGTTTCTTACATCAATTATGTCATCACTAACGATAACATCCCCGTGTCTTGTGCCGTTGTCCAATAAGTTCATCATGCTATAGACCTATAACACGAAATTTTCACAAATTGTTTTATGTTGAATATACCGTTTAAATATTTATGGACTAGATTAATTATAATGTACATTTGACTTGTCAAAACTGGGTATTATATACATTGACGTCAAATAGGAACTTAATTAAAAATGGCACAGATTGTTGCATCAAGTTGTTGGATTATTAATTTAAAGATATATTTCAATTATGAGTCAAACCCCAAAATTTTAATCAATATAAATTATTGGCTATCATTGGCGTCTAACCTTATCAGTAATCCAATGTCCTAAAAAAAAGTATAATCATAGATGTTATAACTTATAAATATAGTCGATCTATAGGACTGTTTGTGCAAAACTAAGAAGAAAGAATCTTAATCACGTTTTTTGAAAAATAATTCGACAGAAAGAATCAAGAAACTATTCAAAATTAAATGAAAAAAAATTCATATTCATCACATACAGTACATAGTTTTTTTAAAAAATTCATCGAAGTGTTCTTATAGTTTTTCTAAAATTAAGTCATAATAATTGTAAAACTGCAAAATTTGTATAACAAAAATCGATCTTTTGTTTTGATCAACGTGGCCATTACCAGTAAAGTATCATCATTTGGTTGTTAAAAATATATTTGTGAAGCAACACATTACACATACATAACTATATATTCATATAGAGAGAAAGAGCTAGAGAGAGTCTCACGTTTGGACTATGAGAAGGAGAAGAGGCAGTGTCTTCAAGATCATGATGACGACCAAAAGGAATCTCTCTATTTCTTGTCCTCTTGATATCGAATTTATTATTGGAATAAATAGACTGTTCTTGTTTAGAGACGTGTAGGGTCTTTCTAGTGGCCACGAAAGATGCTGCATCGGAGACAGAGGAAGAGCTGTAATCTCTGACGTCGACTATGCTTGAAGAAGCCTCGAAGAAATCCTCAAAGTACATCGTCCAGCTACTTTCCTCTGGAGTTTGATCACCTGAAAACGTCTTCGCTTCATGTTTGCTTATAACAAAAGCATTGTTCATTGAACTCTCCATGATTAATTTGGAAGAGAAAAAAAAAACAAAAAAGTTTGTAATTTGGTAGCAACAGATGAAACATGCTTGATGGTTAATTATATACTACATAGCAGAGGTCTTGAGAAATTATGTTATTTTTTATAAGCATAGAGAAGTGTATAATGAATTATTCAAATTATAGTATATAAAAATCCTTTACCAAAAAATAATAATATTGTATGTATAAATGTTTTCTTACGAATTAATATTGTTTTGCTGTCAATGATGGGGAATTTTGGCTTGGGAATCTTGGTTTGTGGGGTCGCTCTATCTATTTTTTTTTCTCTATTCGGTTGGAATAAAGTTGGTTTGAAATGTTCAAACCAATTAAATACTGTTAATTTATTTTATTTTTTGTTAATGGGTTTTCTAAAATATTGTTACTTTTGCAAAATTAAAACATGAATACAAACTTCGAGCTTGAGATATGAAGATATTATAAACAGTATATAACTTATTAATATTGAGTTATCTAAACTATAATGTTGTTTTGTAAAACTAATTATTAAGTATATTACAGATAATTATTTGATACATATCTAAATTAAGAAAAATGATGTAAAATTTTAAGATATTATAAGAATATGTCAATTTTTATTAAGAGTGTCTTGTTTTCCAACAAATATATATGTGTTAATCATAGACTGCATATTTGTCTATGTTTATTGTATACATATATAAAAGGTGCTCAGCTCTAGGTTCTAAGTTTTTGGACTTGTATTTTCCTTCGAACAATGCTATGATTACTTTATCATCTTTATCGAATAATTGTTTGGTGTATCATTCCCTAATTATATACATACATATATCTAAATTAAAGACTAAAACAAAAGCGAAGCCAGTATATAAATTTAATGATTTGCAATTTGCATGGAGGAAGAAGATGTGTCACATACTACTCCATATAAATATTATAAAGTGGAAATTCAGGAGCAATTTTAAACAAGTAAACTACTTAAAGGTTTAATGTCAATACATACAGATTGTGTGTAGATTTAAATGCTGTAAATTTTGGGTTATATATACCATGTAACTATCTTAAAATCAAAATATGATTGGAATATACCTGAAATGTGCCGTTAAAAAAAATACCTGAAATGTGTATCTGATTAATTATAATATCTGGAAATAACTATCAAAGCTCATATGTGGGTGTACATTTATGTAGGAACTTGGAAGAAATTAAGTACCAGGTTTTTATTTTGGGGAAATATATAAACGGATAATGCTACATTTGTTGTAAATTTCTGCATTAAGAAAAAAAAAAGGTTTTAATTGACAAGTGTAAATCAATTAACTCTTTCCTAATAACTTAATGAATAGAGTGGACTGAAACATCATTAGATTCCTAATTAAATTTTTCTCTTATTTATCCACTTGGTTGGTCCATAAGAACCCCATAATTGAATAATCAATTTACTAACTTCTGGATCAAGAATTAATCAACGAGCAAATGCGCCGGTTTCACATTATCTATAAGTATATTAAGAAACCTATACTACTATAAATTATTTTCTTGTACGGTGCTAGTAGACGCATTTCAATTAGTTTTATTCTAAATATATATATATATATATTTATTGTTAGCAATAAAGTATTAATTACTAAGTTGAGGAGCATGGTTCATGATTTAAGAGAAGAATATATATATATATATATATATATATATATATATATATATATATATATATAGAATAATACTTGGGTTCACTTCTAGGGGTGAACCCTTTCATTCACCTCTCTTAAATTTAGCCAATAAAAATATGACATGTCATATCTATATTTAAATTGAAATAATAATTTTAAATTAAACTAAAACAAATTAAACAAATTCCATAAAATCTTTAATAAAAACAAATAAAATATTTTCTAAATCTTTTTATCTCCTATCACTTGAAGAATAATCAGTTTGGACAAAGATTTGTATTTAATTGTTTTTATATTAAAAGATTTTTTTTAACACAGATTTTATTAAAAGATTTTATTGAATTTGTTTTAGTTTAATTTAAATTTATTATTCAGTTTAAATATAGATATGATATGTCATATTTTCATTGGCTAAATTTAAGGGAGGTGAATTAAGAGGTTTACCTCTAGGAGTTAACCCAAGTATTATTCATATATACTCTCTTGCTGATGTAGTTAAATTTTATTCCGATATTAAAATTTGAAGTTAATTTTGGCGAATCATACTTGCGGTTCAAATTGCAAACAAAACGGACAATTTGATTAAGATGGAAACAATATATGAATGTGAGAGCGTAAAATATATGTACATGAATGATGATTGCATAAAGTTATGAACCTAAACCTATAAAGAAACATATATCAAAATGATCAGTCCTACTTTCACCCGACATCATAACTGTCTTTGTGCCCACTTCTGTCCAATTTTGTCTTTGTGCATGTTAACTTCTAAGTTTCTTTTCATTGGCTATATGCCTCTATTGAAACATTTACTTTTAGATTACAAAGATATATATGATTTTTATTTGTGATGAAATGTGAATTTATTTACAAAAAACGAGAACAGTTTCTTTACAAGAATAATAGTTAAGCATAGGTTAAAAGTTTCTTCAGTTCCAAAAAAAGAAGTACAAAAGCCTAACAGTAACAAAGAAAGATAGAAACAAAGATTATTCATTGAAAGAGAGACGAGATTGGCTCTTTTTTATTCGGACGATTATGATGAGGTTGCAGACTACAATCTTTTTCCTTTTCTTTTTTTCCGAAATGGTATTAACAATCCTTCTAAGATGTAATTATATTTGATCATGAAAACAAAAAAAATAGTGAGAATAATATCCTAGTATTCAAGAAAAAATGAACACCATCATTTACATAGGTGTGTTAGGTAATTAATAAGAATAAACCAACAAAAAGTTATAGAATTTGTCAACTTCAAATTTAAAAATCTAATATCATTGACTTTGTAAAACTCATTGACATACGTCAACAGAAGATCTTGCAAAGATTTTATTACATTTAAATCTAGAATTTAATCTATTTTTAAGATGCCGAACTTAGGGATTTTAATTTTATTAATATGTGTCCTTTCTCTTCTTGGTTTTAGTTTTCATTTCGGCAGGTTATTAGAATTATATTACCTATTTACACGATTACTAACGTGCCAATGAGAAGTTAGTATTATCTTTTAATACTGAAATTATAAACATCAATACGTAATACAAGTATTAGTTAAAAATCTTATCTATACAAATATTTAGAAAACACATATATATATAAATGAACTTAAAAGTGAAAAATATCACACCAAATACCATTGAAAATATGACTAAAATTTTGAATTCATTAAGGATAAAATGACATTAAAAGATCATCTAAAATATATAATATCCATTTAATTTAAAAAATAAATCACTTATAAATCCATCATCAATCAAAAAAATCTGCCTAGAATCTAAAAACAAAGAAAAAACTATAATTCATTTGATATATTATTAATTGAAACATCATAGACATTTGATTAATATATAATTGATACAGAAAATCCAATTTGTAAAAATGTATTAAGCAAAAACTCATAACTATATATATATTACTTTCAAAATCACATTATTTTAATAATAAGTATATATAACGCGAGTTTTATGTAGTCATTATATATATATTCTGTAACACCTAACTTTTGCAGAGATCCTATGAATCTATGATAGTGTGACCAAATTTAAAAATAATGATCTGATTTACATCATTAAAAAATTTTCTTGTTCAGAATTTATCGTATAGACTTTAGTTTCCCTAACTCATATAATTAGTTACAAACTTATTTACATAATGGATATGATACGTTTTTTTAGTTTTCTATTTTAGTTGAAAAACAGAAAGTTTTTTTTTTTAAAGTGTTAATGTCTAATGAACTAATTAACACATATTTCTATCCTGTAAATTATAATTTTCACAAATATCAAATCTACGTGAAAAGTTCAAGTTTTATACAATAAGATAATTTTCTATAAATAAATTTGGTTTTTAAAAATAATATAAATAATTTTGTTACCAGAAGTATTTTTTAGGTTGGAACTTTCTTTTTAGTTTGTCTTAATAAGTTTATAATAACATGCGGAAGTTTGTTTAGATACAGTTTTTGGATAATGTATCAAGAAATAGTTTATGTTAATTAACGTTAGTAGTCTCAATAAACTATAGTTTTGAGATAAAGCCTACGTGGCCAGGAGGAATTAGTGGGTTCCAATTAAAGCTACAAAATTAAATAAATGGCAATCAAACGAATATTACTTTGTACTTTATAAAAATATAATTAAATAGGTCAATGCTTTGTATATTTACGATTAATATAAAGTTCGTTACGTCATAAGATTAGATCAACATTAGAGCATGTCCAATGGAGAGACCCATTAAGGGTGTCTAAAACAATAAATTATTAAGTTTTATGCAAAGTAGATTTTTTAGACACTCTTAAGTGATTTTATATTTTGAACCATTTAATGGAGACACCTAATGTAGGTGTCTAAAAAAAAAAAAAATTAATTGTAAATAAGATTTTTGTTAATAAAATTTTATAACATAATACATTTTATTAAGTCTATTACATAGAATATTATTTATACATAAAACAACAATATTTGAAAAGAAGATATTCAAAGAAGAAATGAAAAAAAAAATCTTTTTTTAAAGGAGAAAACAGATCAAACAAACATAATTAAAAGAAGAAAACTTTTTTTAGCAACTACAAAGCAAACTCAATAAACCTTGCTGCCTGCAACTGGTAGGAGAAGAGCGGGCCAGAGAAACTCTGATATCAAGAGTATATTCTGGAGTTGGTTTTTGGCTTCACAAGAGCAGGTACGAATAGTCCCAGTAACCTGAAAGCCGATAAGTATACTCCATGATAAATTGTTCTAAGGGTAGATTAAGCAACATGTTTATGAAAGAGTAATCTGCCAAAATCTTTTTTTAACATACCCCTTTCTTTCGCAATAGATTAGTAGAATCAGACTGCCTAATAATCTATTTTAGTAGTCCTCTCTTTGGCTCCAGTAACAATTTCCTCCCATCTTCTGTTTTTGATATGTTGACAAGGATTGAGCCAACCTGCTCAAACTGATCATCTGGTGCATAAATAAGAACATCATTCAGTAATTCATTCCTCTTTTCAACCAGTAGCAATAGAACATGGTTGCAAACAAAAACCTAACAGTAAGAAACTACGCATAGTATTTCCTTAAATCGTGAAACTTTACTTCAATGATCCAAATGCAAACATAAAGAAGTCAGAATCAAAACATAAATAGGAGAATTTATGACTCCAACACCATTAAATTTTAGACTTTTGAGTCTCACGGAGGATTAGATATAAGAAACAAAAACAAGATATAAAACAAGGAAATTCCAAACTATCATGCCTAGAAATAGAGATATACTCGGACAAATTCTATAACCAATTAAAGATTAAAGTGGTAAGAACATACCAGAAGTTTCACTAGAAGATCTGCAGAATGACCTAACAAGCTTCATGATATATAGTCCATGCATCTTCTCAACTCCTCTTATAGACCAAGGAAGAAAAAATCCACAGCTCCGCAAAAGATAAGCATGTAAAAGATCCAAAATTGAAACCATTAGAGATCTAGATATGAAAATATCTCAATTTCGTAACAACCATAACAATTTCAATCTCAGGAAACTTCAATTTCAAAAACCCCTAAATTATGACGAAACCCTAATTTCCCCAAATTGAAAACCCTAAAATCAAGAACAACAAAAACACAAAACCCATGAAAAACAAAAGCAAATCTAAAGAAGAACATACCTAATGAGTTGAAAGACCATCGCTTGGTCGATACTCGTTTGGTGTATACGGATTTAGCTTCGCGATGGAGAGAACGAGAGAAACGACGAGAGAGAGAGTTTCAGAGAAAATGATCGATACTCGCGTTTTTTTTTCTCTTAATTTTCATCCTCCAGTAGAAATTCGCCACGTCATCGGGTCTAATGGACTCAGAAGTGTCTAAAATAAGACACGAGTCTTAATCAATTGGACCTCATTTTTAATTAACTCTAATTTTAAATTCTTAAGACCCATCTTAAGACACTCCAAGTTTCACCATTGGAAGTGCTCTTAGCTCTCAGTCTCGTAGAAAAATAGATTTCACTTTCAGTCCTTCCGTGGTCATTAATCGTACCAGATTACCTCTCACTTTAGTTTATATTCCTACTTTTGACCATTAATTTTCTTATTTACTTTGTTCGTTTGAACTATGTGAACTGTTTCTTGAAATACTGAGTTTTTCTATCTTAATGTATATGAGTTAATTATAATGTAAATTTTTTTTTTTTTTTTTTTTTTTTTTTGTAATAGTTTAGTGAAATTGGCGACACGTATAGGTATAGCAGCAATATGCAGCTACAGGGGTGTGACAGGAAAAAAAAAATGAAATGCACATGCTATGACATCCAACATGTGAATGTGATCCACCAAATATTCCCAAGTTGTTAAGCTAAAACATGATTACGAGAGAGGTTAAGGCCAATGATTAGGAATCAGGATGTTAAGCCGTATCCACCAGAGACAAATCTTTCATATTTCTGTTCCGCTATAATTGTCTGTCTTCTGTTTCTTTCTTTTCTCTTAAAATATGGTTATTATATTTTTATAAATAACATTTATAATTATGATATTTATCTGGAAGAAACCAAAATATTCTCAAAGCCATATATATATACACTTTCCGATCAACTAGATCTCCAACAAATTCAACATATGTGAACCATAGGAAAAATATTTACATTTGTATTCTGTATATATACACGAAAGTTCTTTGACATATTCCAACAATTCTATATATGTTGAACCATAGGAAAAATCTATCGTAAGTGCGATCTATCAAATTATAATATTGCAATGTGTTGAACTCTTATAACAAACGTCCAATTTTGTACGATTTTTTTTTGAATAACCAAAAAAATACTTCTCATAATTGTTATTTTGTTTTTGTTTGTTTCCAAATCTACCGAATCTCAGTCTTCACTCAGATTCCCAAATCATGGTGAAGTTGCTTCAGTCGAAAGAGCATCACAACGATCTCTACTACATTCTGCAGGACATCTGAGAACTTTTAGCTCAATTTTCCTGAATCTCTATCTTTTACATTCCTCGATCTACCAATTTGTTGGCTGATTCGATTGCAAAACAAGCACTTAGCTCACTTTCAAACTCTGTTTTAACTGTTTAAGTTGAAATAAAAAAGCTGTTGACCAGAAGAAAAAAAATCTACGGTGGAAACGCGTGTTTGTTAGCTTATAATTTTCTTTAAATCAAAATTGTGTTTTAAACTCTGATCTTATTTTGGTTGACGACCAACCATGTTTTTTTACTGTCGTATTGCATCTAAAGAGAATAAAGAAAACACGTTTGCATGTGCCGACAAAAAAAAGAAAAAAAGAAAACACGTTTGCATGTATAACGAATATTTCAGTAGATTCATTTAATGATTAAAGCGGAAGCGGTACTAGATTGGTGGGCTTAATGGGCTTTAAATAACCAAGTCCAAATAAATGGAAAATAAAAGTTAGAACTGGATCTTTTATATTTGGAAATCATATATATGAAAGTTGAATGGCATGCTCCCTCTGCTTGCCACGTCAGCACCTGAAGATGTGACACATGTCCTATTTTTTTTTTTTTTTATTATTATTATTATTATTATTATTATTATTATTATTATTATTATTATTATTATTTTTTTTTTTTTTTTTTTTAACGCATCGGAAAAAATGCATTTCACCGTTTACCTCTTCATCTTAGAAAATTTAATTCCAGCGTCTTTACCATTCCTTTTCATAGTTGTGTTCCAGTTTGAACCTACAAATTTCATATGTATACCTCTCGGCGATTTTCAGTATGAAATAAAAAAGCGAAAATCTAACAATTTGAAACTTAAGCAGATATCTCTTTTTCATAGCATATATCTTTTCAAATAAATTGTATATTTTCAACTTAATATGTTTTTTATTATGTTATCTTATAGAAGACGATGGTAGGTTGGAGCTTCTCCATAAACCAAACGAAACCAATCTCTAATTTCTGCGAAGTAGTTTCGTTTGTGATCTCTCCTCTAAACGGCGGAAGCACTAGCGGTCTTAGAGTAGCTCTAAAGAAAACTCTAAAATTGGAAATCCGGCGAATACGTAGAAATTAATTTTGGCTCTCTCCAATTAATCAGAACCATCACGGCAGATTCAAATTTATCTAAGACCCATGGCGTTTTAGGCTTTTAGCCGACATAACCTCTTCCTTTCTCTCTTTCATTTATATTAGTCGTAAGTCCAAATGTAGGGTAGAAATATTAGCAAAAGAAGCCATAACTTTATTTGCTCAGACATGTATATGTTGATTGACAAAAAAATTAAAAAATAGGTGATGCTAAGAAAATATATTTTACACCCGTCCAATACTTAGTTTCAGTTCTTGCATTTGTGATTATTAGATTTTATACATTCCCAATTTGAACTATCATACTTCAAGGGTTGTGATTGTTCAACAGATTTACAACATGGCCTCTTCAAATCGATTCATAAGGTATATTTCTGCAATCATGTGATTGATTCTCTCTTAAAAATCAACTGTCCTCTTTGATTATTCATATTTCTCTGCTTTTCATGGGTCACAGTGTGGTTTGATCACTAGCAGAAAGATGGTTTTTTTGTACTTGCTTCTGAAGATTGGTGCTTGATTGCCAGTTGAGAACTAATGTTTAACTTTATCTCTTCATCATGATACACAAAAAACACACTTAAAAGAATCGTATCATTTAGATTTAGATTTACATTTATTTCATCTCTTTCTTTTTGCTCTCTTTTTTTGTTGGATTGTAATGTGTTTGTTGTCTTCTTATTTTGTTTGCGACTACCACTAAGAATGTTGTTCTAGGCCATTCTCTAGATTACAGTGTACAAGTAATGACTGGTTTATAGAATTCTAGAGACAGTAGAGACTTCAAATAATATGAGGCTTCAAAGAATATGAGGCTTCATACGTTACCAATATTGTTCTCAAATATAAGAACTGAGAGTTGAACTAGCTGTAGCATTGCAGGTCCAAAGACAGAATTAGAAAAAGGGATTTGATCCTTTCACCTTTTCCAAGGACAAAGAGGATCAATGGAACGACATATTGGTCTAGAAGTAGACAAGTACCTATGTGTGTTATCATTATCTCATTTTCTCTTTTTCTTCTTCTTCTTCTTCTTGATGGTATTTTCCTTAAAATGATGACTAGCATCATCAAGTATGAAATGGTAGCTGATTTTGGTAGTAGTTGTTCCTGTCACAGAAGTAGTGGAAAAAAAAAGTCAATAAAGTAGTGTGTTTGCGAATTGCCACATTGGGTTTGGATTTTAAAGTTGTGATTTGTTTGACTAATGATTGTGCCCATTATTTTTTGAGTGTTAGATATCTTGATCTTTTAAAAATATATGTATGGCCAAAGATATCATTCAAACTTTGCAAATCACTGGCCATTGTGCAAGGTTTTGTCTTTGTCTGTTACAAGCTTACAACTCTGACCCGCCAAAATAATCAAATAAATAGTGGTAGCAGAAAGTCTATATTTTAAACGTTACAGATATTTTTTGAGTTATATAGAGCTGCTTCATAATTAAAAGTAGCATTAAACCGATTTTAACTAATCCGCGCATCGCGCGGGTACCGGTCTAGTTAATAACAAATTTGATTACAATTTGAATCTCATAAAGACGAAAATCATACCAAACCAATCTGTACTAGTACAGTAGTTAGGTTCTACTAGAAGTGGTCAATCATGAATTCAATCATAAAAAATTGTAACCGATGCAATGCAAGATTAGGTAATTTATAAATCTATTTATATGGTTTTATTGTTGGATCCAATCTTACTAAATTAAAATATTTTAATTTATGGATCGGATACTTTTAGTTCGCCGGTTGAAACACATTTGAAGTTTTATTTATTTATTATTATTCATAAACCTAAACAAAGATAATATCAAACTGAAAAGAAACCAAAACACATTTAAAATCTGTTTATTTTATAAACAAGATAAATATAAATATGTTTTTTTTACAAAACCTCACTTAAAATCTGTTTATTATATAAACAAGATATATATAAATATGTTTTTTACAAAACCTAAAACCGAAACTACAAAACTGAAACTAACCCAAACCTATTTGAGAGTACAGTACTCTTCCTGAACAGTAAATTAAAAAGAAAAAAAAAAATTCTGTAGTGTTCTCTCCCAAGTCCCAACTTATAAGCGCATATATACTTTTATTTATATACTGCTAAGTTTTTCTTTTTATATAATTCTCTTTCTCTATAAAGTGTAAACATTGCGAACAAAGATCATCTAAGATCTCTCCTTTTTTATATTTGAATTATTCTTCGTTTTAGATTCTAGGTCAAACTCTTTGATCGATTAGCTAACGACGAAAACAAAGTTGTCTGTGATCGAAAAAAAGCTTTTAAATTTTTAATTTTTTTTTTATTCGACCAAAAAACTTTCCGGCGATGGTTTTATCGGCGAAACAAACGTTCTCAGCCAAGATCGGACTTTTCCAACGAAACCCTTCGCCACTACTCCAAAGATCTCATCTTTCTCTCTCGTTTCCATCGACAGAGCTTCTTCCAAAACGCACCGTTTTAGCCATCTCAAAGCCTTTGCATCTCTCTGCTCTGAGAGCTAAGTCTCCAATACTGAGATGTGAAGCCTATGAAGCTGACCGATCAGAGCCTCAGCCGATCGATGATACTGCGGAAGCAAAATCAGAAGCAGCTAAGAAATTGAAGATCGGGATTTACTTTGCAACTTGGTGGGCTTTGAACGTTGTGTTCAATATCTACAACAAGAAGGTGTTGAACGCTTACCCTTACCCATGGCTTACCTCAACGCTTTCACTTGCTGCTGGCTCGTTGATGATGCTTATCTCTTGGGCTGTTGGGATCGTTGAGACTCCCAAAACAGATTTCGATTTCTGGAAAACTCTTCTTCCGGTAAGTGGGTTGGTGGGGATATTAAGTTTGGTGGGTTTGGTGAGGGAAATTTTAGGTTAGATATCGATGTTTACGATGATGGTTGTTTTGGTTAAAGGTCAAATTTTTTGATGCAGATCTCGCAGGAATATTTCTTGTTTTTTTCTTACTTGAGTGATTTGAATAGTTTTGTTTGCTTCCTAAGTAAAAACTGAGAAAGTGATGTTTTTTTTTTTGGCTGTGTTTGTTCATAAGCTGCTTAATTTTCTGAATTTTCATAGCATGTCACATAATTTAGCTTCTAGTGTATCATTCTAGACTTAAGTGTTAAAACTTTTTTTTTGATATTTTGTTATACTGAAAGTGATTTTTTTGGGGGGTTTGCTTAAAGGTTGCTGTGGCACATACAATTGGTCATGTGGCTGCAACGGTGAGTATGTCAAAGGTTGCGGTTTCGTTCACTCATATCATCAAGAGTGGTGAACCTGCGTTTAGTGTGCTTGTCTCGAGGTTCCTTTTGGGTGAAACCTTCCCTACTTCGGTTTATCTGTCTCTCATTCCAATCATTGGTGGTTGTGCTCTCTCTGCCCTTACTGAGCTTAACTTCAACATGATTGGTAATATATATATATATATTTCTTGATATCGATGGTCATGTATCCGAAGTTTTGTTGTTAGATAAGTTCCTATAAGCTGATTGGGACTGTGATTTGAAGTGGCTTTGCTTGTTTGATTTTGGATTCAAATCTGTGGTTTTTGCTCTCAGGTTTCATGGGAGCGATGATATCGAACTTGGCTTTCGTTTTCCGTAACATCTTCTCGAAGAAGGGAATGAAGGGAAAGTCTGTGAGCGGAATGAACTACTACGCATGTCTCTCAATGTTGTCCCTATTGATCCTCACTCCCTTTGCGTTTGCGGTTGAAGGGCCTCAGATGTGGGTTGATGGCTGGCAAAAGGCTCTCTCTGATATCGGACCACAGTTTGTTTGGTAAGTTCCCTCTAAAATCTCTTAACTCTTTTGAGCTCAAAAGATATGTTTTTTACGTGTTTCATGCATTCTTGTCCTATTCCTAAAATCCATAGTGAAAAGACCCACTTGTCAAGTTCTTGCCTTTTGACCTCTCAAAGTTCTTGTCTTCATTTGAATGATTAAGACTCTTTGCGTCTATAAGTGATCAAGTCGACTCATTCGCTTGTACGATTTCACTTATTCTTAAATCAAATTTGTAGGTGGGTGGCTGCGCAGAGTGTGTTCTATCACCTCTACAACCAAGTGTCTTACATGTCTTTAGACCAAATCTCTCCCTTGACATTTAGTGTTGGTAACACTATGAAACGTATATCTGTCATCGTCTCCTCCATCATTATCTTCCGCACTCCAGTCCAGCCCGTTAACGCTCTTGGAGCCGCCATTGCTATCCTTGGAACCTTCTTGTATTCCCAGGTAAACACACAAACCTTACAATGACCAAACTACCCCTGTAATCCATATGGAATATGATAAATAAGCGTTTCTTGGCTTCATCTCACAGCCACATGATGACCCTTGCTCCTTTAGCCATATGATTAGGCTCAAGTCACTTAACTATAACTTGTTTTATAATATCAAGAATCGTCTCAGTATATTTATTTGGTTAAATTCTGCAGTAACAATTCAAGAATCAAGATCTTGATTCGTCGTCTTAATGTTTCTTTATCCTGGTTTTCGCATGTTGTGCAGGCAAAGCTCTGATTTGGAAGAAGAAGAGTGTCCGGGTCTGGTGTTGAGCTCATGATATCGGTTAAAACCGGGAAAAGAGCTTAATGTAGATATATGTCCTCAATAATGAGAAAATGATGAGAAGAAACACTTCAATGTTTAGTAGGCAGTTTTTTAATTTGAGTTTTTTTTTTGTTTGCATTAAAGTGTTTGAATTAGGGGGAAATGAGAAGATTGCCTCTTTGTAAAGTGGGAAATAGATATTTGTCCCCTTGAGAATAAGACACCCCTCAAACTCTCTTTTCAACTAAGAGAGAAATATTATAAAAATATAGAGAATATATAATTCGAGATTATTCACGTTCATAATTTTATCATCAATTCTGTAGAGTGTTGGATTATATAATGATCAGCAAGTTGGATTTACCTTCTATGAAAATAACAATACGCAGATTAGTGGAAGCAAAATATTATACTGATAAAAGAAACCAAAGACGCAATAGTTATCAATAATGAGTTATAATTACATAAGTATTGTTAATGATGCTTTGGAAAGGAGCGGAGGCATTGGAAAGAGATGTCTCTTGGGATTTCAGAAGAGGCAGAAAGATGTTTCTAGTGAAAGCATATACTAAAGGAAGATTCTCTCTATTGGAATTTGCTGTTTAATTATTTTTTATTTTTTGTTTATTCTATCAAAGTCACCACTCTCGTAAGGATCACAAGCGGAACATGACTCTTGCAGATGCTCTAAGTATATGCGAATAAATGTCCTCTATGAGTGGTTTTGACTAAAATTTAAACTTGTGTGGCTGTCATATGATCCTCTTTCTTCTTCAACTACCGCAGTCCCATACGATTTGAGATAAAACTTTATACTAGCTTAAACTAGCTGCAATGTCATTGAGGTCATTTTCTTCAATATAGTAGTATTAAATAAGTGAATTGTTTTTTTTTGTTAGATAGAGAAAATACGTTTTACAAATATGTGATTTTGATTATTTCAGTAGATGTTTGAGATAATATTTCATGTTAGTAACTGCAAAAGTGGAGGCATTGAAGAACAAAACAGTCTTGAGTTCAAATTATGAAATGTTCTTTTTCTTTTTCTTAATTGATAATACATTTTATTCAATTTGTGTTCTCTCTATAATCCTTTATCTATTTCCAATTTTTTTGGAAACGTCCCGACCAGAGAAGCAAAGTACAAAATAGATTACAAGTACAAAATGATTTCACTGTCTGATAACTAAAAAACAAACAAAAGTGTTTTCTCTTCAAACTTCAAGATATTTAGCAACAGTCTGAACATCTTTATCTCCTCTTCCGCTGAAGTTCAAGACCACTCTTGTTCCATCTGCTAATGTCGGACATAGCTTCTCAAGGTGCGCTAGAGCGTGCGAGGTCTCCAGTGCCGGAATTATTCCTTCTAATCGTGACACTCTCTTGAACGCTACAAACCGCAAAAATCAAAGGGAACACAAAAAGGCAAGTTACAAAACAAAAGAACACAACAGATTATGGAATACAGAACAAAAGACTCTGCATAGATACATACCTTCTAATGCTTCTTCGTCGGTTACACTATAGTATTCAGCTCGTCCCATGTCTTTAAGGAAACTGTGCTCAGGTCCTACTCCAGGGTAGTCTAGTCTGTAAGAGAAACCCAAACTGTGATCATGCAACCATGGCTTAACCTAGTAGACTATTTCATAATCTGCATTCAAACTTATGAATATAAATGTTACAGTAGGCCTAATGGCCGTGAACCAGCTCGCCATTGATCATCCGCAGACTGGCAAGGCCAAGACCCGCCAAATCAGAGCCAGACTCAATACGGATGGGGCGTGGCCAGGCAACAACATCCTTATTTGTGATGGCTAATGAATATGAATAGAGATTTTTTCTTACCCTGCACTAATGGAGTGAGGTTCAATGATTTGTCCATCATCATCTTGCAGCAAGTAACTCATAGCTCCATGGAGGACACCGACATCTCCTTTTGTCAATGTAGCAGCATGTTTGCCACTATCCAATCCGAATCCCGCTGCTTCCACACCTATCAAACGGACCTCTGTGTCATCCACAAATTCATGGAAGAGTCCCATCGCGTTTGAACCACCACCGACACAAGCCACCAAGACATCCGGCTTCCCTCCCCATTTCTCCAACGCTTGTCTCCTCGTTTCTTTACCGATCACAGCATGGAAGTCTCTAACCATCATCGGGTAAGGATGAGGACCCGCCACAGATCCCAATATGTAATGGGTAGTCTCAACATTGGTCACCCAATCTCTTATTGCTTCGGATGTAGCATCCTTCAATGTCGCTGTTCCTGAGTGAACTCCTCTCACCTATAACACCAGAAAGGTTCAGAAACAATGTTCACGCATTTAAAAAGAGATGACAGAAACAACGAGATAAACCCTAAGCATCACCTCAGCACCAAGAAGTCTCATTCTAAACACATTGAGTGCTTGTCTCTCCATATCTTGAGCACCCATATAGATAATACACTCCAGACCAAAACGGGCACACACAGTAGCTGTAGCAACACCATGTTGACCAGCTCCAGTCTCAGCAATAATCCTCTTCTTCCCCAAACGCTTGGCGAGAAGAGCCTGAGCCACAGCATTGTTAATCTTGTGAGCTCCTGTGTGGTTCAGGTCTTCTCTCTTCAAGTATATAAGCGGCCCTTCGCCATTTTCACGACGGTAATGCTCCGTAAGCCTCTCAGCAAAATACAAAGGACTCTCTCGACCCACGTAATCCTTCAAGATCCCTGCCAACTCTCTCTAACAAGATTCATTGACACAAACACATGAATCAGAAATTGAGCCAGAGGAACCGAACCAAAACAAGATTCCTAATTTACATTTCGCTCTGTTTCTAACCATTTCATCTATGAACAGAACCAATTACATTTCTCATCAACAAGATCAAAACTTTTTCTCAATCTGTGAATAATAACGCTAATAATTCCAACGACCCACAACGCAAAAACGTTTAAATTTGATCCAATCGACAAACCTGGAAATCATCGTCGGTGGCGAGAGAATAAAAAGCCGATTCGAGCTCAGAGAGAGCGTGCATAAGAGTTTCAGGGACATATTTACCACCAAACTTCCCAAAGCGACCAAACGAATCGGGTATTTTCCACAGGGTCGGGTCAGATCCGGCGGCCATGAAAACAGCCGGGTCCTTGGCGATAGTGCAGGAGACAGAGAAGGATGATGACTTGGAGGGAGACGATGGCAGAGGCGTAAATTTGAAAACTTTGAAGGGCAATCTCAAATGGGTCAACTGGGAAGAAGACGAAGGAGCTGAAGAAACGGAGGCTCTGAAAGTAGAAGCGGTGCCTGAGGCTGCCATTATTGAATCTCTCTCTCAGTATTCACTATATTATGATTCTCCTTGAAATATCCTTTAAAGTGTTTTTTACTTTATTTTATTTTATAGATTCCTTTAATTTTCAAATAAATATTGGTCAAATTTCAGACCACAAATTCATATTAAACTAGAGTTGAACACGTAGTAATATTTATAATCCGCTTGCATTCGATTTAAAACAATTTGGATATTTTTAAGGCTTATTAAGGCTTTAGTCACACAGCAAAAAGAAAAAGAAAAAGAGAAGACTAAAATCTAGTATTTAACTATTTATAGAAACGGAACCAATTTTGAAATCCATATAAAGATATATAGACACGTATAAAATGTTTATTTGTCATATATTTTATATATTTACAAAGAAAAAGTTAAAAGTATAAAAACTTTAGGTTTTAACACATGTGTTTTGAAGAACATTTCCAAAAAACAATACTTGGGGGAAATGAAATCTTTTAGAAATTATAAGTAAACATAAAGAAACTACATTCATAAACATTACTAAGATATATTTAGTAATATTGGTCTTGATTGATAATGTGGTAAATGACATGGTGGTATTTAGAGTTGTACACCATATTCCATATTTCTATTACCACCAAAAGCAACTTTATTTTACCTATAACAGCCAATATAAAACTGAAGAAAAAAAATCATGGAATTGAAAAATGAATAAAACTAAGATATATGTAAATAGAAACGAAGTTTTGTTATAAAAAAAAAGATTGGGAACGATTAAAGACAAAGTAAATCAGTGTCGCTTAAAGAAGTTAAATAACAAGAAAATTAACTTTTTGTAAAGATTGATACAAATACAAAATGATAAATTTGCTGTAAATGTGTACTTAACAAAAAGTTCTTTATTTGTACTCGAATTGGTTAAACAAAAATCATATAATATTAAAATTTATACTTAAAAATCACATCTGCCAATTTAAATTTTAACTCATAATTTTAAGCGAAAGTAAAAGTTCCTTTAAAGTTGTTTTTGGTTATCGAAAAAACGAAATCTGATTAAATTTTTCCAAACCTCTCTCAGATTGAAATCGAAAGCTCGGATCTTTCTTCAAATCTGCTGGGTCATTTCACGATTACACTTATCTTCATAGCAAATCTGAGGTAAAATCTCTACTTTTCTCATTTGATTGTGCCTCTTAGCCCCAAGTTGGTTAAAATCTAGAGTTTGATCCCAATTGTGATTTGATTTTCAGATCAGAAGCTTCTTCGAGTTGAGATTATATGCTGTGTTTGAAGATCTGGGTTTGGTTATATTTCTGAGTAATTTTAACCCACACAATGTTCAATCAAAGACCTGTTTTTCTAGGGTCTCTCCTGTTGGGTTTCTTCCTCTTCTTTGTAAATGGTGAAAAATGCTCAAATTCGAGCTCATTGATTGGGCATAAGTCTGAATTCAAGATGTTGCAGCATCAGCTTCGAGGGGTTTTCACCATTGTTGATGATTGTTCGTTTAGGGTTTCTCGTTTTGATATGCTCTCTGGTTCTGATGTTCATTGGTGGGGTGCTATGAGTTCTGATTTTGAGAATATGACTAATAATGGCTTCGTTATCTCTGATCACAAGCTCAATCAAACATTCAAAAATGAGTCTTTTATTGTTCGTTTGATGAGTAATGTTACTTGGGATCAATTAGGAGTGGTCTCGGTTTGGGATTTACCTACAGCTTCTGATTTTGGGCATGTTCTGCTCTCTAATGCTACGCCATCAGATACTTCATCTCCAAAAACTGAATCACCTCCTTCAGAAAGTAAAGATGTTGGTACCGGGAAATCAAATAGCAGTGAGCCTTTTAAGGCTCCTACCATGTTTGATAACTGTAAGAAGCTTTCGGATAAGTATAGGCTTAGGTGGAGCTTGAATGCAGAGAAAGGTTATGTTGATATTGGTCTAGAGGCTACAACTGGTTTACTGAACTACATGGCGTTTGGTTGGGCTCAACCGAACTCTACATCGAACTTGATGTTGAATGCTGATGTTGTGGTTACTGGGATTAGAGAGGATGGCTTCCCATTTGCTGATGATTTTTATATTACAGAGGTTAGTGTGTGCTCTGTGAAGGATGGTACAGCTTCTGGGGTTTGTCCTGATACTGTGTATGAAGGATTAGATCCAATTGGGTCTTCGGTGAATAACACAAAACTGGTTTACGGGCATAGGATAGATGGTGTTTCGTTTGTTAGGTATAGGAGACCGTTGAACGATAGTGATAATAAGTTTGATTTTCCTGTGAATGCAACTGAGAACCTTACAGTTATTTGGGCTCTTGGGGTGATAAAACCACCAGATGTTATTAATCCTCACTATCTCCCCGTGAATCATGGCGGTGTGGAATCAGAAAACTTCGGGCATTTTTCGCTAAATCTTACGGATCATGTGGATGAATGTTTGGGACCATTGGAGGCAGAAAATAAATATGATCAAGATGTCATCATTGCTGATGCCAACGCACCTCTTGTTGTCACGGCCGGACCATCTGTGCATTATCCGAACCCTCCAAACCCTTCGAAGGTTCTGTATATCAACAAGAAAGAAGCGCCAGTGTTGAAAGTGGAAAGAGGGGTTCCTGTGAAGTTTTCAATTGAAGCAGGACACGACGTTTCTTTCTATATAACTTCGGATTTTCTTGGTGGGAATGCTTCTCTATGGAACAGAACTGAGACGATCTATGCGGGTGGGCAAGAAACTCATGGAGTACTGTCGAGTCCGCTGGAGCTGGTTTGGGCTCCTAATAGAAATACACCTGACCAACTCTATTATCATTCGATTTTTCAAGAGAAAATGGGTTGGAAGGTTCAAGTTGTTGACGGGGGACTTTCGGATATGTACAACAACAGTGTTAATCTAGATGATCAGCAAGTTAAGTTCTTTTGGACGATAGTAGGGGATTCAATATCGATTGCAGCTCGTGGCGAGAAGAAAAGCGGGTATCTTGCAATTGGTTTCGGTAGCGAAATGACGAACAGTTTTGCTTATGTTGGTTGGTTTGATAGAAACGGAACAGGGCATGTAAATACTTACTGGATTGATGGAGAATCCGCTTCTGCTGTGCATCCCACAACCGAAAATATGACATACGTGAGATGCAAATCCGAAGAGGGAATCATCACACTGGAGTTTACCCGTCCCTTAAAACCGTCATGCAGTCATCGAGATAAACCCGAATGCAAGAATATGATCGATCCCACTACTCCTCTTAAAGTGATATGGGCAATGGGTGCCAAATGGACAGATGGTCAGTTGACTGAGAGAAACATGCATTCAGTTACAAGTCAGAGACCTGTGCGTGTAATGTTAACACGTGGATCCGCAGAAGCAGAACAAGATCTAAGACCAGTCTTGGGAGTTCACGGATTCATGATGTTCCTCGCTTGGGGAATCCTGCTTCCCGGCGGGATATTATCTGCAAGATACCTAAAACACATCAAAGGTGATGGCTGGTTCAAGATTCATATGTATCTTCAATGTTCTGGACTAGCCATTGTCTTCCTCGGCCTCCTCTTTGCAGTAGCTGAACTTAACGGTTTCAGCTTCAGTTCATCCCACGTCAAGTTTGGTTTCACAGCCATAGTTTTGGCTTGCGCTCAGCCCGTGAATGCTTGGCTAAGGCCTGCGAAACCCGCTCAAGGAGAATTAATTTCTACAAAGCGGATAATTTGGGAGTATTCTCATTCGATTGTTGGCCAATTAGCTGTTGTAATTGGAGTTATCGCGCTTTTCACGGGAATGAAACATCTTGGAGAAAGGAATGGAGCAGAAAACGTGGATGGGCTTAACTTGGCCCTCGCGCTATGGGTCTTCCTCGGCGTGGTTACTGTTGCGTATTTGGAGTATAGGGAACGAAGAAGAAGAAGAGCGAGGAATCTGAGCAGAGGGAATTGGGTTTTGGGGAATGTTGAAGAAGATGATTCGATTGATCTAATAGACTCAAGAGGAGGTTTCAGAGATAAAGATGATGAAGATAGAAATGGAGGGAGGATGGAAATTCAGTTAGAGCCGTTGAAATAATAGTAATTTTTTTTTTTTTTAAGATTAATTTTTCTTCAAATTTTTGTTTTTGTTTTTTTTTTCACCTTACCAAACAAAGAAAAAGAAACAAGAAGAGTTTTGTCTTTTTACTTATAAATCCGGCGGTTGATATATTGTATCTATAATCTATGCACTAGAGTTGTTGTATACGTCTGAGTTTTATATACTAGCACATTACACAAATCGGTTTTGAGGTTTTTTATTTATTTATTTGAGTATGTACGCATTGGTGTTCAGCTGTGGTTTGTTTTAAACTGTACTTTACTTTTCTTTTCCCTTTCGAATTATTTATGTTTTTATGGATTTGCATTTCCTAATATTGTGTCCTCGTTTCGTTAATTTACCTTTCAATTCGTTTTGTGTTGTCATATAAACTAGAAAAAATGATATTGTACATAGGCCTGTCAATTTAATCAGAAACCCGCGGGCTCCGCCCCGTTAGACCCGCCGCGAGATGGGTGCGAGTCGAATTTTTTTTTTTTCAAATTGCGGATCGCGGGTGCGGGTCGAAATATTTATTAGCGGGACGGATGCGGGTCATCAAATTTTTTAAAGCGGGTTTGCGGGTACCCGCATTTAAAAAAAAAAATTAATTAATTAATTAATTTTAGTAGTTAAAATTTAAAAATATCATAAAAATATATATTTTTATCCAAATTATTACTTTATTTTATTTTTAAATTAGGAATTTATGTTTTTAATACAAAAAATTATTAATAAATATTAATTTTACTAAAAAATTTAAAAATTAATTTTTTTATTTTTATTTAATTATTTGTGGGTTACCCGCGGGTATCCGCAAATTTAAGCGGGGCGGATGCGGGTAAGGATTTTTTGTTTGAAGGATCGCGGGTCGATGCGGATCGAAAATTTACTAGAACCCGCTGCGGGGCGGGTCGCGGGTTGACCTGCTTGACAGGGCTAATTGTACATGATGCACAACGAAAATTTGAACTTATCTGATTCAAAAATTGATATGTAGTACAGTAAATGGTTATCTACAAAATTGATATGTAAGATTAGGGGTGTCGGGTTAACCCGTCCCACAGCAGGTTGAACTTATTTGCAGATTTTAACGAATTGGTCCGCTAACACCCGCTAGTTCCAAACTAATAATCCTAACCCATCCCTCATCATATCCGCAGATTTTTGGCGGGTCAACCCGCGAGTTTTTGAATTTGATGTAAAAAAACATCATTACAATTATTTTTTATAATTTTATTATAGTAACAACTATATTATGGTTAAAAATAATTATTAAAAGAGTATATATATTATTATAACCGTATAATTCACATTTATTTTATTAAAACTTAAATAACCGTATGAACATCAAGCAAACAATTTTTTAATAATTGTGTTTGGTCGGAAAGAGAAAACATAAATCAATAAAAGCTCTTATAAAATAAATTTATATCTATCCAAAACCTAAACAAATAGTTTCACAAATTATAAAAAGTTTTAATATATAAAAAAAAAAACTTATAATGGTTAGTGAGTCATCTAACTCTTTTTAGTATTTCATATGTTATATGACTATGGCTCTGTTCTTTCACACGTCGCTGCGACATCGACAACGACGGAACAAAACGACAAAAAACTGCAAAACCAAATGAAACAAAACGACAGTAGTGGAGCTTTTAAGTGTTGCTAAGAAGAGAGAGAAATATCATCTTACATATCATCTTAAAAAATTTATGCTTTCCCAATAAAAACTATTTTATTTTATTATATTCATAACTCCGTTGATGATACATCAGCTGAGGTGTCTGAGAGACCTTCTAACTCATAAGTGATAAGGAAAACTCCATCTATGGTTTGATCTAATCTAAGCTACAATTTAGAAGTAAAACACTTTAAAGAAAAAATGTTGAGAAATTATATGAACCCAAAATTAATCTCCAAGCCTAACATAAAAGCATGTATTTACTCTTTTTACCTTAAGGTATATATGCTGATCGTATGTTTTTTTTTTTCATGAGATAAATTAAGTATATATATCAATATGTATAGATTAAATTGTGGGGGTATTTTCTTTATATGTAGAGAGGAAGTGCGAGTGGAGGTAGGGAAGAAGGAAGAACAGCTTCAACGGCGGAGGAGTTCACGAGACAAGGTGTTGCTAGCCAGACGGTGGAGAAAGGTTACGACGGAGCCGCTGCGGCGGTCAACGTCTCCGGTGATTGTGAACCGGAGAAGGAGAAGGTGAAAGAGGAGTTTAAGAAGAAGAAAGAGACTGAAGACTATCACAAGAAGGGAAATGATGATGATGGTTTGTCTATCAATACGTTTAAAGGAACATGAAGCCATTCTGTTGCATTTTTGGGACCTCACTTCATCTTTAAGGTCTGTCCCCTCTCATCTCTCTATCTCTGTTTTATATCTCTTGCTAACACTCTGTTTTGCTCTTTGAATAACAAGAAATAGTTTAGAGAACTTAGAGAGAAAACATTAGTTGCCTACATTATTGAATCGGATCTCTTGGATACGTTCTTACAACATCATACAATCATACTTATAGTAGCTTACTTCTACACACTTAGACTTGTACTTGAACCACTACCACTAGATATCATCACCCTAGGACTATTACCAAACTTACAAGCAAGGTTAATCAACAACTCTAACAACTCTACTCTTAGCTACACACAACACAAACTTAGCTTGGTTAGCTTTAAACAAAACACTTCTTCTTTATTTGGGCTTTAACCAAAACTAGTGGCCCATCATACTTCTCAGCCCAAACCACCATCTCTTTCTCCTTGTTGACTTTTCTGTTGACCACTCTTTGTCGACATCTTCTTCTTCCTTGCTTCTTCATCGCTTTACTTCTTCTGAAGCTCAATCTTCTTCTTATGATTCTTCTTTTTCTTTGTTGCAGGTTTGATCAAAGACTCAAACTCCAACACTCCCTCTTGAGTCCTTGATCAAATCCCCAATTTCGCTCTAGGGATTTGAATCCCATCGCCTCTTGTTCTTCGCTGGAATCTCGCCTCTCCTCTGTGCGATTCCCATTCACAACATTAGCACAACTCACTGTGAGTTTTCTTTCTCCCTCTTAAGCTTAATCTCCATGGATCCATCTTCAATTTTGTGCGAGTATCTATGCCATCTCTTGGCTGGTTTTCTTCGCAATCTCCTCTTTCGCAATTGACTTTCTTTTGTCAATTGTTTCTCATTTTGACATAGGAACTCTTGGGATTTCTCTTTCCTGCAAGCCTTATCCCTGTCACCTTCAAGTTTACCATGAGTCTCTCTCACGTTTTTCTTGAAGTCTCATGCGTGAAGAAGCTTCACGTCTTCTTCGGTCGCAAGCAACCGGCTCCATCTCCCTCTGTGGTGAGCTTCTCCTTCTCCTCGTGAGCTTCGCATCTTCTCTCTGCGGTTTCGTCATTGTTTCAACTTCACTATGACATGATGTTGAACCTTTGATCTCCACTTGCAGGTTTGTTCTCTTGCTCTTCTTCTCAATAGACTAGTTCTTGTCTATTGATTCTTGGTTTTGACTTTGGCTTTTCTTCCTTTTCCCGCAGCCTTCTCCAAGTTTCTTCTTCCGTGAGCTTCTCCTCACGTCTCCGCCAGCTTTCACTTGAACCAGCTTTTAGCTCCCTTTCTCTTAGGTAAGCTTTCATCTTCTTGCTTGGTGTCCACTCTGATCACCAGCTTCTTCACATTAAATCTTAGAACCATCACTTCCGCATTAGCTTTTAGACTTTTAACTCTGGCACCATCACCCGGCCTTTTACCGTAGTCTCTTAGGTTTCTCCATGAGTCTCATCATAGCTTTAGCTTTGGTCGTTTGGCTCTTTGAATCCTTCACATCGGTTTTTCTCTAACCTTAGAGTCTTTGGTTTCTTGAATCATCAACCTCGGCATTCTCCGACTTGGTTTGTTTGATCCCTTACACCACTACTTTGGTTATTCTAACCTTAGCTTCTCTTTCTTGTTTCAGCTGTAGAACCACTCGATTCTCAACTTCAACAAGCATCTTCAAGCTTCACCTTCACCATGTCGGACAAGCAAGGAAATCACTTTCACAACTCTCCACTTCCGCACTATCTCCATAGCTTCTTCCAGAGATCCCCTTGTCTTCTTGGATGCTCTTGAAGGTACGGCCATGTGGAAGAGTTTGTGAAGGCTTGATGGTGCTCTCCTTTGTCACCACCTTTCTTTCCTTCCCTTCTTCTCCGACTTAGTCTCAGTTTGCTCTTCTTCTTCTTTCTTTTTTCTTTTTTTTTTTTCTCAGCCTTACACTTTTGTTTCTTGTGCAAGCTTCTTCTCCTCTTGTCTTGAGCTCAGGTCCACTCAAGACCTCAACCACCTCCATGGATACATTTCAGTGGCTGTAAGTTCTTCAGCTTTAGGAGGTTATCCAGTTCCTCCTCTGCTTCTTTTTCTTCATCTTTGCCGTCTCTTTTACGGTCAGCTTCTTGTTCAGCCTCCGTTTTCTCTGTAGGCTTCTTCTTTGTTTCTCCTTTTCAGCCGTAGACTTCATTTTGTGCAGGCCTCTTCACTTCTTTTCAGGTAGCGCATTTTCTGTTGCTGCGTCTTTTCATCTCTCACCGATGAACAACTTCATGGAGGCTTCAGCTCTGCTCATCTCTCAGTGATGAGCAGCGTCCTCTCATGTCTTCTCTCAGGTCTGGCTGAACACTCTTGACATCTTCTCAGTGACGCCGGCTCAGACCTGAAGCTTGTTGAAGCTTCACCTTCTCAGGTTTGCTCCCTCTTCTTCTCTTCACCAAGCTCGTCTCTCAGTGATGAGCTGGTCCTTCTCCTCTTTCTTCTTCTTCTTCAGTCTTTCTTCTTAGACTGACATTTTCTCCTTGAACAGGCTCCAAGGATAACTATAGCTCTGATACCATGTTGCATTTTTGGGACCTCACTTCATCTTTAAGGTCTGTCCCCTCTCACCTCTCTATCTCTGTTTTATATCTCTTGCTAACACTCTGTTTTGCTCTTTGAATAACAAGAAATAGTTTAGAGAACTTAGAGAGAAAACATTAGTTGCCTACATTGTTGAATCGGATCTCTTGGATACATTCTTACAACATCATACAATCATACTTATAGTAGCTTACTTCTACACACTTAGACTTGTACTTGAACCACTACCACTAGACATCATCACCCTAGGACTATTACCAAACTTACAAGCAAGGTTAATCAACAACTCTAACAACTCTACTCTTAGCTACACACAACACAAACTTAGCTTAGCTTTAAACAAAACACTTCTTCTTTATTTGGGCTTTAACCAAAACCAGTGGCCCATCATACTTCTCAGCCCAAACCACCATCTCTTTCTCCTTGTTGACTTTTCTGTTGACCACTCTTTGTCGACATCTTCTTCTTCCTTGCTTCTTCATCGCTTTACTTCTTCTGAAGCTCAATCTTCTTCTTATGATTCTTCTTTTTCTTTGTTGCAGGTTTGATCAAAGACTCAAACTCCAACACATTCACTTGTTAGTATTTTTTTTTTTTTTTTTTTTTTTTTGTAAAAAACACTTGCTAGTATCTTTGTAAAAAACACTTCGCCGTCTTGAGTATCCTCCTCGACGAACTCAATCACCGGACTTCTCGCCTCTGTTTCTTCCAGGTACTCTAAACCATCCATTTCGATTCAAACACCTATGTATCTGATTACCTCTTTTAAATCTCGCGTTATGCAACTTCTCTTTTCATTTGAATTGATCGGTCCGATTAGGTTTTAATTCACGATTCTGTCTCTCGATTTCTTGTGTTTTTGATCCATCTATGGAATTTTCTGTGTGCTATAGTGAGTGAGTGATTGGTTTGGATCTGTTGATAATATTCATCTTTGAGATTCACATATATCTTCATATCCTGCTTATACTTCATTTTGCTTAGATTGCTTCAAATTGGTTTATTATATACATTAATCAATTTTTTTTTTTGAAAACTAAAGCTTCCTGCTTGATTACAAAATGGATATGATTTTGAAAAAGTTGAGTTAGTGTTTCTATGATGTATCAGTACCTTTGTGTTTGTGATGATGATTTGCTATGGTTACTACAGTCTTACAGAGAGTTGTAGACGTAAAGAAGACAAAAAGGATGAGTGGTTTCAGAGCTTTCAAAGCACAAGTGCCCATTGAATGGAGCCAGAGCTTATACATAACCTTAGTTAGAGGTCTCCCAGGAACCAGGAAGCTTCACAGGCGAACACTTGAAGCTATGGGACTTCGTAGATGCCATCGTACTGTTTTGCACTCAAACACTTCATCCATTAGAGGAATGATTCAACAGGTTCTCTTTTTTGTCATTTTTCGTATGCCTCTTCTAAGAATAATGTTTAATGACTTTATGCAGGTCAAAAGAATGGTTGTTGTTGAAACAAAAGAGATGTACAATGCTCGTAAAGAAGCAGAAGCCAACCACAGAACTTTGCGCCCTCCTCTTGTTGTTAGTCATTCAAGCCCTGCAACTGATTCACCCAACATGTCTTGAGTACTTCCACAAGATGGTAAGTTCTTCTACCGTCACTTCGATAATATCCGCTTGGATTTTGTAGGCGCCTTAAATTTAAGTTCTCGGAAAGATGTCCAGGAAGTCATAAAGTAACTAGTCGTAGGCGCTTGATAAGAAATGTTTGGTGCCTTTTGTGTTTTTGTATTCACTGAATCCTTGTGTATGTTTGCTCTTACGTTGTCGATCTCAAATTCATCGGTTTGGTTCTTGTTTCTGGCCAATGTTTCAAGATTTGGTCCCAGATTGGATAGTAGAAAATGGTGATTAGGTTAAGAAAATAGGTTTTTGCAGTCAATGGATGAAAGATTTTTAATTATTTTAACTAAAAATCTTTGGGCCGGCCCTATTTGTGCATATAGTTTTTTTTTTTTTTTTTTAAAGTCAAAATTGTTCATATAGTTTTATTTCCTTTTCTCATGATATTTGCCTTTCTTGTATATAAAGGCAAAACCCTAGCTAGCCAAGAAAATAAAACACAGACATTCAATCGATCGTTTCTAGTTTATCACTTGTTTATCACAACACCTCATAAGAGTCATAACACACAACGGTCTTCTCTGGAAAATCCGAAATCATGGTAAAGTTCTCTTCGATTGCGTTTCAAGATGAAGATTTTTCACTGTCTCAGATCCATTGATGTCTTTGTATCTGTATTCAGGCTCTACCTAACGAGAAAATCGTTGAGTACTTGGAGGAGAAACGTAATCTGGTATGCTTTTTTGCTAACATTACTGTAGATATGATAATCATCTCTACTGCTTAATTATAATTCATTGCAATTTGAGGCTTTTGCTTGATGATCAACTTGTTTTTGTGGTTTCTTTAACTCTGTAAATGATTCAAGTCGTGTTCGTAAGCTGCTTTTGACATGTGCGCTTTGTTTCAGGAAGATTTGTGGAAGGTTGCATTCCCAGTGGGAATAGAGGTATTATTGTTGTCAGCAACTTATTTGGCTTCAACCCTGTCTTTATTGTTATTCTTTGCTCATGGTTGTCAAATTTTGTGATGGCAGTGGGAAAATTTTGATGCATTATATAATGTCAATTGGGATTTCAAAAATCTTGAAGTAAGTTGTTTGTTTCAACATTCCCCATTTTTATTTTCTGTTGTCTATAATTGAATTGACAGGTTTTTCGAGATTTTGGTATTTATGTTACTTGTTCTTCTGTGTGTAAAGGAAGCATTTGAGGAAGGAGGAGTGCTCTATAAGAAGAAAGCCTTTGTTTTTGTCACTGCAGAGCGTAAGTTGTTTTTTTTTTTTGGGTACTTGTTTCTAATTTGCCTCTCTTCGTTTTCTTTTAACATTTGCTTATAGTTGCTGGTTAAAAATTTCTCTCTATATTTACAGCTCAGCACCTCTCTTACAAAGATGTAACCAAGGTGGTCCAGGTCCCAACAGTTGCTGTTGTAAGTTTATTATGGTTGGAATCTCTACCAAACGGTCTGTGATTTTAGATATTTATCTTTCTAATATTTGTGTATTTATATGCAGATTGAATCACCCTTTCCGCCTTGTGATAAGATAGCAGTTGGATCAATTCAGGGTGCAATGCAGAAAATTATTCCAATGAAACAAATGAAAATGGACTGGCTTCCTTACATTCCCTTTGAAAAGAGGTACCATATATATATAAATACATTTGTTGGGATGTCTTAAATCATTGAGCTAATTACACTTTTGCTTCCTTCTTCTTGTAGAGATAGACAAGTTGATAGGATGAACTTTCAAATTTTTATCTTGGGCTGTACGCAGAGGAGGTAACAAACATGTCTCATCGTTTTAAAATTTACTTGTTAGGAAGGGATTTTGAGTTACATTTACATATATACATATATATACATATATATATATATATATTATTGAAATTAGAACATGGAACAATGCATCAAGTATCTCTACCAGTTGTGGTCTACTCAATTTTAGATTTGTACATTATATGCAGATCTGCTCTCAGACATTTGAAGGAAGAACGTGCTATGATGTTCCAGTATTGCATTCCTTGTGAGCTTTTTATTCCTCTACCACCAAAATACTAGTTAAAAGTTGCAGTCTTGCAGACTGAAATATTAATTTTATGTAAACTTTCTGATTGTAATAAAATCTAATATCTCTTACTTTTTTTCACTTTTGCAGATTTCTATAACCCATTTGTGGAAGATGAACTTGAACAGAGTACTGTGGTCGACATAGTTTTCCCATCTGAATCGCCGGTAAGTTTTCAGGTCTACATTGTGTTGGTTATTTTCTCTATAATCAAGTTTTAATGTTATATGTTTGTACCAGGTTGTATGTGATTATGACTGGGAGTTTGATGAACTTGAGGTTTGTGTTTTTGTAACCATAAAACTTAAATAACTTGGTTCATTTGGTTCAAGAGAGTTGTCATCTTTTCCTTGTGTGTCCAAATTGCATTCATTGTATGCTTGTTTTTTTGTGAATGTCTCTCAGGAATTTGTTGATAAACTGATTGAAGAGGAAAGCTTATCTGTGGAACAAAAGGATGAATTCAAAGTAAGTTTGAGCTGTGTGAGTTGATGACAGCTTTGAGTATTTATCTCTAATCACACCATATTTTGTCTCAGGAATTTGTCAAAGAGCAGGTTCGAGCAGCAAAGAGAGCTAATCGAGAGGTAAAACTGTAACTGTGAGCTACACAACATATTCAATGAGACTGTTTGTTAAATACGGTGGTATTATTGTTGCAGGCAAGAGATGCTCGAAGAATAGCAATAGAAGAAATGAGTGAAGATACAAGGCAAGCCTTTGAAAGCATCAAGTTCTACAAATTCTACCCTCAGCCTTCACCAGACGTCCCTCTACTCCTTAAGGTAAGACACAAAAGAAAAAACACCAAAACCCTCCTTGTCCAATTAGCTTAATAATCTTTTCATGTTAAAATCATATGTAAAAGGCTTTTTTTTTGTTAGTTTGTTACAAAGCTCTGAATATGTTTTTTTTTTCTTTTTCTTTTGCAGTCGCCGTACATATCTCGTAGTATGAAGGCTCATCAAGTCCTTTGATTCTGAATGAATCTTCACAACTCAGAATAGATTTTCATTGTTAGTTGATTTAGCCACTTATTACCATTTAGGAACCAATTCTTATCATGTGAATGAATACATAATTAATACTAGAAAGTTGGATCTTGTTGTTGTTCTTGGTAGATGATTGATTGTCTATATATAAATGAACCAAGTAATAGATCTCACTGTCTATGAAATCTACAGTTCCAATTAGTATGACTTACAACTCTATCAAGTTATGTAGGAAATCAGGTACGTTTCTTGTTAAAATGTTGTTTGCTAAGTCCATGTAATGGAAGTTTTGGTTTGCATCAGTTAAAATTATTCCAAAACTGTGTACAAAGTTTCCAAACAAAATGCAGACGTTGGGAGATTAAATCATTCGTTGGGAGATTAAATCATTCTTGAATGATGGTTTGCAAACTTGAGATGACGTGGAGGTTTAATATTAGTTTTCACAAGTTTTTGGATTTAGTTAGTTTTTGAATCTCTTACTCTATAAATTGAATCTTATATGTCGTCTTTTGTTAGGTTTTTGATAAATCGTCTTCTGATAAGTTTCGCATAGAGCTAAAAATTTAGAAACTTGATAAATCTTCTTCTATATAAGTTGTTAAAATGTCACTTCATTGTTTAATATATTTCCTTGATAATTTGGTCCCGTATCATTTTACAAATTCAAATTCATTGTCCAATAAAATAAGGATATCATACCACTAAACTAACTCTCTTTCAACTATATCTCTTTATTATTTTTCTAGGAATTAATGTACAAAGTGATAAATAATTACCAATTAAAAAAAAGATAAACTAAATTAGGAATCGTAGTCGATAATGGGTTCACCTAAAGTCAAATTTCTGTCGATCTTCCAAGGCAAATTAAAAAGTTTAGCTAAAATGAATTTGAAGATTTTGTTCACATTAATGTTGTGTGTCGCACTTGAAAAAAACAATGACGCCTTCATCACCTTCGCGTATGCTCTTGCCTAATTATTTCATATATCAAACCAAACAAAAACATTTAATAATTAGTACTGTATTATATAAATCCAACTTGTCTAAATATTCATCATGAAAACGTAGAAAAAAATAAAATGAAATGCGTCTTCAACTGATTACATGATTGTATATACCTGAGTGACAATGGTCCACTGCAGATTGGGTGGGAGCCGAACGAAATCATCGAATTTTGTTCCTATTAGAATCGGAATTGCCGTCTGATAAAACAAAATACAATTTTATAAAATACCTTTAAGATAAAGTATATATATTTTTGGAATCAGATTCCAAATTTTTATAATAGTTTTTGTATTCTTTCTTTCTTTGTGTATCCATAAAAACTACAGTATAACACCAAAAAATAACAAAAAATTGAAAGTTGAAACTATTAAATTACTTTTAAGTTATAAAGTCTAATCTAAAATGACATCGAAGTCGTATGGAACAATTCAAAATGAATTTGGTTTCTTTACTTCCTAAATTATAAATCTAAACTGAAACAAATATAAAAACTATACATAGACAAGACCTTTACCTAAATCTAATCAACAAAAGATGATTGAATTCCTTGGGCAGTACCTCCCAACAAGATTGATCTGTTTGGATTTTGGTCCATGATGGTGCTAAGAAGTAAAAAAAGCCAATAAAGAAAAAAATATATTCATCCAACAAAAGGAGAGAGAGGGATATGGTTGTTTTATTATATTGCAAAAAAACTATTATAAAACATACATTACCTTGTTCCATTTTCTTGCCTGGCTATACCACCCGAAGACACTGAAAAATAAAAGCAAAAATAAAAATCTCTTGTTAAAAAAATAGAGAAGAAAAAAAAAAGAGAGAAAGGCTAGCAAAAAAAAAAAAAAAAAAAAAAATTGATGAAGAAATTAGAAACCTGTTAAGAGTAGATCGACTGGTTAGATCAAACATGAACAAGATCGCTACTGCATCTTTACATGCAATCGGTATATGATCTTTTGACCTCTTTTCATCACCTACACAATCATTTATAAATCTCCTAATTAATAACGAACCAACCCCACTAATCACCCATCCATATTATTTTTGTATTTGATTTACTATATTATTAATTTGACTCACCTCCTACATCCCAAATGCTAAACGTAATTGTAACTCCTTGAACATAAAACGTTTTGTCCATCAAATTCAAACCCGTCATCTCCAAGAAACCTTGATTCTCATCTCCAACATATTTTATCTTAAAAATAAAAAAATAAAAACATATGAGAATTCATCAGTTAATTTAGTAATATAATAAGACAGTAATTGTTAATTAACAAAAGATTACATATACTTACTACAAAACTGGTCTTCCCTGTTTGACAATCACCTAATAAACTGATCTTGAGACTAACCAAATCTGAATCCGAACTTGAACCAAACTTTCTACCGGAAACAGTGGGCTCGACCGTTGTGTCGTCGTCCCCGTCGAAGATATCGCCGGCGGTTGAAGATATCCGGTGAACTATTCGCCGGTAAATAATAGGTCTTTCGATGATAGTTGAACAAGATACTATTTTTCTCCATAGATACCTTCTCGATGAATCTCCATTTTACGTTGACGTGAACTACTTTCCGGCAGAAAGGAGTCATCTTTCCGGCGATCTCATGGATCTTCTCGGCCATTGAAACAGAGAGAGATGTGATCTTTTGGTTTTCTTTTAAGCTCACATCCTCTGTTTCTTTCCTTTCCTTTTTTTTTTTTTTTTTCTTTTTTATTCTAAATTGTGTTTCGTTTGGTGTTACTCTGTAATTGGAAGTTAGTTATAAGAGTTGGTGGTTGACCCGCCTTCTCATGAAATGCCGAAAATGACCCTTTGTTTTTTAGTTCTTGGCATCTTGGTCTTGTTATGGAAGAAGGGTAATATAGTCAAGTCCACAGGTAATTATCTCTCCATGGAGTAAACCCCAAGTGTACGTGTATAGTCAGTCACTAGTTATCATTTGATTGCCTTTTTTTTTGTCAACATTTGAATTTTTCATCTCAATTTAATTTTTATTGATAGTATTCTTGTACCGTTGTTATTATTTGATTATTATGCATCCATGTATTATTGATAGTATTGATAGTCTTCTCATTTGATTATTCCTAAAGTATTTTTTGTACGAAATTTACTGATAAATAAGTAATAATCAAATACTATGTTATACACCTAATCAGTTGTTGTAAATTTTTGGATATGTGAATAGAAAAAGGCAAACATTAAAATCGAATTGAAGAGGATAAAGCCCTTTTTAAATAGTAACTCCATCTGAAGCACAAAGCACGAGAATCTTGAGAAGCGTTTCCTTGAAGATAGCAATTTTTTGTTTCTTTTTCTTTAAATGAGTTAAATAAGTTTCTTAAAGAATGAAGCAAACATGTGTTGTCGACCGTCGATGTAGTTCCCGTTGGTTAAATCAATGGCACATTCATTACTTTCTATAAGTAGTATATATATATATATATTTTGTCGTAATTACGTTCTGTTTATTAGTCTTTAAAAGTGGTTCACTTCTTTTCTTTTTCTTTATTTTATGGAGTATTTTGTTAATCGATTAAAAGTTATGTTAAGCGTTGAATAACAACAGAAAAGTTTACGTTGAACCTATATAACGTTAATTGAAGTCTCTCAACAATATACAATCCAAAAACTTAACAATATGATAAAATCATTTGCTTACAATATTGGTAAGTCTTACTGTTATGAATAAAAAAACATACTATCATTCTATTTAAAAATTTATGTTCGAACGCTTATCCGTTTATAAACAATTAAGGTAAGCGAACCCAACCACATCAATCAATTAGTAAGAAACAAGTAGACTATTTTAATGATTAGGAAAATATTTATGGCATAGCTTTGTAGTTCCTAAACGAGGCAATTAAAAAAAAAAAAAACACAAACAAAGAATTCGCTGGCTTGTCTCTCTCGTTTCCTCTTTAGTGGCCTTCAGCAATATTTCTACTTTATTTTCATGTTTATTATACGTCAATACATCTTCTTGTTTAAAACCAAATTATAATCGGGTTTAGATGGGATCATGAGAGTCTCATACGTATGTCCAAACACTGACATATTAAAGCTTTTGTATATTTTGGACAGTACGTTTTTTCATAAACAAATAGATATTAAAATGATTATCTTAGACATTAGTTTTGTTTGGAAAAACGTAGAAAAAAATAGAATCTAGATAACGTGTTCGCTGACATGGAATCTTTATCTTCAATCTGAAACTTCGTCTAGATGATAGTTAAAAACTTAAAAGTAAAAAGTTATTATTGTTTAATGTTTAGTCTTTATACATGGTCCAGTATATATAGCCCATATATGTATACAGATAATGGTCTAACCACTGAACCACCCAAATTATTATATTTTGATTACGAATTATATTTTTCCTTGAGTTCTGAAGAAAACATTACTTAAGTATATGTTTATTGTAATTGGCGTTGATTGATATTAGATTAACAATTTCTTTGTTGGTGGAGTCTTAACATCACACAATAGTTAACTATTCTCCGTTCTACGATAGAACATCAACACTAGTTAATAATTTGATACTTTACTTAACCAAATTTATGATAAACTAAAGATATATATTGAGACAAATATTAAAAATATCCACTGAAACATGACTTTACTAAATTCTTACCAACAATTTATCAATAATAATCGTTCTCTAAGTTCAAACTATCCACAACCAAAATGATTTAACAAAAGGGCACAATAATGATCTTAATTCGTATAATATGTAAGCCTATAAAAACTCAAAATCACAATCTAAAATATAAAATATAAACTCCGTTCCTCTCCTCAATAAGTTGGTTCAATATATATATCAAAGGATTGAAAATGAATCTCCAAAAGGTAAGTCGAAATTTTATATAAAAAGTTAAGAAAGAACCAATTGATGTGTTGGACCACGTGGATGCGCATCAAAAGAGACTTGAACAATTTATGAAACTCATGATGATAGGTGTTTGTTACCGAACATTCAAGTTCAATGATGTGGCTGGTCTTAACTACCCAAATCTATTTCATTTCTTCTATTTTTTTTTTTTTTTCCAATTTCCAAAACCGGAATTGTAAAAAGGACACAGAGAATGCCAATGTGCTACGTAGCTAGACTTCGACTTGTCAAACTAAATTCACTCCATAGTCGTGGAAAGCTCAGTTTGATCTAATCTTCTTTTCAAACATATATATATATTCAACTCAATTTTAGTGCGTTTATCTACGTATCCACACCATTATAGCAAAGCTGAAATTACATAATGATTATCAGATAAATTTTGTCAAATAGTATGATAGGTCGGTGTAAAGAGTCTTGGCTTTATGTACGCTAGGATAAAGAAAGATGCAAACAAAAAAACAAAATGAATGTAATAATGACCAAAGCTTCGTTTACAGTTACATAGTTGGTTTGACAAAGAAAGATTACATAGGTGATTTCGTTTAAACCGGTTCATACCGATATACAAACCAGATATGATAGACTAAAAGCAAAGTTTGCAGAGCTCTTAAAGAATGCTCTCGTTAAGTTTAGAGAAACCAAGCTTCTTGAGTCTACTGGTTATCGGATTAGCCCAAGCTCGATCTGGATTCCCACATTTCACATCCACAATATCCACAATGTTCATTCTCTTCTCCCTTCTTGGGGTTCCTTGCAATGATACATTATCAGAGCCAAGCATTGGAAGCTGATGAGTGCTTTTGGTATTTTGACCCTTTGGTGTTCTTACACTATTATCAGAGCCAAGCATTGGAAGCTGATGAGTGCTTTTGGCATTGTGACCCTTTGGTGTTCGAACATTATTAGCATTGTTGTTGTTGTTGCTGCTGCTAGCTTCGTCTGATGATTTTCGTGGTTTTGATCTTCTTGGTGTTGAAGAAGATGTGCCACAGTCTACTGAAACAGGGATTGTTGTTCTAACGGGTCTTGATGTGGGAGTCTGAGGTGAAGGTTGTTTCATGGAGTCTAGCTCTCGTGTCATTAGAGTTGCAACTGTACCTGTTGCTCCTATTTTTATGGATCCTCCTCCACCTCTGATCAGTTCAAGCTTCTGAACCATTATGAATTTAGTTAAATTTCTTTCGCCTCTGCGACTCTCTTAGAGGATAACTTGTTGAGTTTTGTTTCCGGCTTCACGGGTCTGAACACAAATCTGAATAAGCAAACAAAGCATCAATCAAAAAGAATCAGTAAACCTTATCATATCGCAAAGCAGAAAACCAAACAAAAATATGCAACTTTTCACCAGAGTTTTGCAGTTTTCTAATGAGGAAGTCATGGTGTTCAAAATGGGGATATATGCGAAAGGATTTAGTAGCTCAAGTTTTTAACTAAGCAAACTTTGAAGCAGAAAAAAAGGAACTGAGAATCCCATAGACAGCTCTTCACCAAGCTATTTGCAAGCACAACCTAGAGGAACAAACAAATTGTGTACTGCACCATAAATAAAGTCTTTGACTTTCAAGAACACACTACTTTCAAGTTGTATACCAGTTTCAAGCCACATACAATGAAGAAAATAACGATGAAATCAAAGCACTGGAAAAGAATGTTTAAATCCAGCAGGCAAATCAAACTCTTAACCATATTAATAAAAGGTGAGAAGATAAGCATCAAAGCTATTCATAGATACATTTGAATAAGAGCTTGGAGCACATGCACATCATGATGATTATGCCACTGCTCCTATTTACTAATATCAAAAGTTTAGTGTTTCTATCAAGATTGATTGAAATAGAAAGGTTGAAACTTGAAGCAGATGTAATGTCATCACAGAAAAGATTAAACTTTAATATCAAAGTCAATCTCAATCAATCTAAAGCAAGAGGGGGAATCACAAGAATTACATAGAGAGAAAAAAAGGGGAAAACGAAACCTTAGCGACTAAGAGATTTGAAGTCATGAGAACGACATTCTATGATTCTAATATTGACCAGTCACATTCGACAGCCATGAAACAAATCCCAGAAAAAATGAGTCAAAATAGCCTAATTTAAAAGAACCCTAGCTAATAATCTCCGATAGATGATTCAAAACAATGGATTTGTACATAAAGCTTACCGATTTATAATCGATCAAGTGAGCAGAAGAGAACAAACCTTTTTTTTTCAAATTTCAGAACTTGATCGAAATGGACGCATTGAACAATTAGGAAAACGAAGGGAAAAAAATAAAAATAAAAATAAAAACTTTGGTGTTTTTGATTGGGTTTTGAAATCTGAGTTTTCTTGTGGGAGCGTGATGAATTAAGCAGCGACTAGTCAACGCGCACACACATTAGAGTTGATTGCTCTAATCATTTTTATTGGAATCGGACTTTTGTTTATTTTCTTTTTTTTTTAACAAGGAGAAAGATATGTATATTATATTAGAACCCTTAAACTCTGAGTTTATCACAGGTTTCGCCTTAATTATTAATTGTATCAATCAAAGATATCAAAGATTCAATATGATCTCGGAAAGATACAGTACAGAAGATTATATAAAACGCAGCCGTTTTTAATTTTAGTTATTTGAAAACTCTTTATCAGTTAGAGGGTTTGAGAATTCGATAACAGCCGACAAAATGTACAAGCAAGATGTGTGCTGGCTTGGCACTCCGGTCATTTCAGTAATAAGTTCTGTCTGTTCTAAGTCGCTGTGTTTCTGTCTCGGGAGAGAAGCTCGTAGAGAGGGGAAATAAAAAGATTAGACCTTTTTGCCTTCATGGATTCAGGGTTGAGATTTTTCGTGATGGGTCTGTTTGTGATGACTGTGATCTTTAAAGGTTCTGGTGTCGACGCGTGGACTGGCGAGATTCGCGGTAGAGTTGTATGTGATGTCTGTGGTGATTCTTCAATCGGACCAGAAGATCATGTCCTTGAAGGTTTTGTCTCTCTTTCTGTCTGTTTTATGTCTTCTCTTTAATCAGGTGTAGATGTTGGCTTCTCGGGAACGTCTGATTTTGTGAAATTCTTTGGATTTTAACTGTGTCTTCACTTTTCAATTATGTTTTTTTTTTTTGAGAAAAAACTGTTGCTTTGTTTGTCTGTTTAAAATGATCTGCTATTGATTGTTCTAAGGGATTTCTTTAGAGTGATCACTGTTTGTTTCGATAGCAGTTTTTTCTAGGGATTCTCATACCATCGATTTGGTGTGAATCTATACATTAGCATCACGTTACTGCAATCCTTTGTTTGTAAATTTTGTTCAAGAAGAACATTTATTAAGTTATATAGATTAGTCTATTTAGCCACATTATAGCCGAAGTGTTATTGGTACTCTTTGTTCTTCTTTCTTGAGCAAATGATGCATATATATGCGAGTGTCTGTCTGCAGTTTTTTTTGTATTTATCCGATTGTGTTTGTGGCTATTGTAGATTATGTTATGCTTCTATGTGAAATCTTGTCAAGTTTTCTGACTCATAAGTTACTTCTTAGTTTGTTCATCCTAGTGTTTTCGGCTGCGGTTTTTGTATAAATCCGATTTTGTTAATGGGTTTTGCACTTTGCTTTCATGTTCCAAAATGTCCTGTCAAAAACTCGAAAAAAACCGGGATTTTCTTAGAAGCCGCTCGGTTTTATGTGTGGACATGAATACATTATAACATCTCTGCTAATTTTTACTACTCTTTGGCACTTTAAACCGTGTTATGGCTTAAAGGAAAATGCCGCAATCACTTCATGTCACGGAAGAATCAATCACATTTTCAAGTCGTTGATGTTCAATCCTTTACAGGAGCTGAGGTTGCGGTTCTCTGCATAACGAAATCTGGAGAAGTTTTGAACTATCAAGCATTCACAAACTCAAAAGGTGTCTACACAGTAGCAGAGACAATGCCAGAGAGCGAACGTTGGGACGCTTGCCTTTCAAGACCTATCAGCAGCTTCCACACACCTTGCAGCCGCCTACACCAAGCCAATACCGGAATCAAATTCACTTATAACCGCCCTTCCGGTTACTTTCATGCCGTGAAACCGTTTGTGTATCGACCTCAATATGCACCTTCTTATTGCTAATCCCAAAAGTCTTTATACCTTATTTCTAAGCCCTTTGTAAGTTGTAATAATAATATGAAGATACTATGATATATATGAATATAGCTTGGATTTGTAAAATGTTAACATGGAGCAGCTTAGAGTAAAGTTTATATGAAAAACATTGAGAAATACAAAGTCTTAGTCAAAGTCAAAGGGAGACTAGTCTCACAAGGCGGTGAGGAGGGGAGAAAATAACAGATGGTGTTGAATGGGTCCTACAGATGACGTGTCAAAATGCTATAGGATAAACAACGTGTCGCACGCCTGAGTATGCTTTTGTTGAAGAAAAAGACGAAACTATCCCTATCGTCATTCTTTACGTCAGTCAACTGAAAATTGAATTGTCGGGACGAGGAACCCATAAATCTGGTAAAGAAAAATTCGTTTATAAAAGAACGAAATAGACGAGCGTGAATTTTCCCGAGAAAGAAGAAGGAAAGAGATTTTTGATGATCCGAAGAAGCTAAGAAACCTGTTGTTTTTTTGTTCTGATTCTTTTTGCAATAAGATGATACATTGGTTGAAGCAGCTGCGATCGGCGTTTGGCGTCGCGTTTCTATGGCTCGTCTGCCTCATTTACTTCACTCAGGTCTGTTTCAATTATTTCTGGTAATTCATCTGAAATTGGCGATTCTTGTATAACCAAAAACAGAAATTGTGATTGATTCTCGTTGCGGATTATTTAACAAGCAGAGAATCCATTTTTGTATCTTGTCGTTCTAATTACGCAATATCGTAATCTCGTTGAATCAAATGAGATTAGGGATTTGAAGATTCTGATTTAGGGATTTTTAAAAAAATTTGAAAGCTTCGACACGTTATTGGATCAAATTTATCTCGTTTTCCTCTGTTTTTTGTGTGTGTTTTTGGTAGATAATTAGACGATCACCATATTGTTAATGGTTAAATTCATGTAACTGGTGATTAATCATGTAGAAAATTTAGGATTAGCTATATAAAACTGCATTTTTTTGCAGGATAATCAAATTAATTAGCTGATTTTTTTTGTATATAGGGATTTAGATCATTCGTGTGGACAGCTGTTTCTTACCAGCTTAAAGACAGGCTTCAGTTATCACCATCAGCTTCTCAGTTTGTATTTTCTGTAGCCTTTTTTCCATGGAGCATAAAACCATTATATGGGTATGAATCAAAACTCTTGACCAGTTGTATTGATTCAAGCTAAAATGGCAGTGAGAGTATCAGCTTTGTAGTAATGACATGTTTATTCTCTTTTTTGCTTGTGGTAGAATCATCTCAGATTGTATCCCAATTGGAGGGAAAAAGAGGACACCGTATTTGGTGATATCGACTGTGCTCTCTCTTGTGCCATGGCTCTTGCTTGGTTTAGATTCAACCTCGCGAAGTTCTAGTCTCTATCTGATGATTTTCTTGACTGTACAAAATCTGGGATCAGCCATGGCTGATGTTGTGGTAGATGCTATGATTGCTGAGGCAGTAAGACTTGAAAAGTAAGATTTTATGTTCTTCAGTTTAGTGACTGATTTTTATCGGGAAAAGTGGGGTTCTTGTTCGTTAGTTGAGTTGGTTTTTAATTGTTTAACAGGGCTTCGTTTGCTGGAGATCTTCAGTCTGTCTCATGGCTTGCTATGGCTGTGGGGGGAATATGTGGTAGTCTACTAGGAGGCTATGCATTAACCAACTTGAAGATAGAAACAATCTTCCTCCTTTTCACGGTATTACCGGCACTACAGTTACTATCATGTGCTCTGGTTGAAGAATTTCCTGTTAGCAATGAACCATTGCCCGAGCTGTTGGATTCGAGCGAGTTTGAAGAGAAAAGCAAGATGAGCAATGATAACTATCAAGATACGAAGAATTCCACTACAAGAAGAAGGAAAGGGCAGAAGAAAGGTAAAAAAGGAGCTTCCAATGGAAAGTCTGAGGCACAGAAGAAGCAATCAAAGTCTTTCGCTTCACAGTTGTTCCAGTCACTGAAAGCAGCCACTTTTGAGTTGTGCCGTGCGTTCAAGCAACCTATCATTTTGAGGTAATGCAAACTCTCTTTGATTAGTCAGTCGCTTTTGGAATTTCTTGAAGTGTTGCTTTCTCAATTACTTTCTCTGGTTTTTCCAGACCAATGGCGTGGTTTTTCATTGCGCATATCACTGTACCAAATCTCTCTACCGTCATGTTCTATTACCAAACCGAGGTCTTGCAGTTAGACGCTTCTTTTCTAGGAACAGCACGTGTTGTTGGTTGGTTAGGTCTCATGCTTGGAACCTTTGTCTACAACCGCTATCTGACAAATATGACTCTACGCAAGTCTCTCTTGTAAGTCTAAAATATTTCCCACACAGACATTAAGACTTGGTTGCATATCAATATTTTCCTTGTTTAAGTGATCTAATCAACAAAACATCATCACAGGTTTGCTCACATTGGGCTATCTATAACGATACTCCTCGATATGGTTCTAGTATCTAGAGTAAATGTGGGATACGGAGTTTCAGACAAGACAATGGTGCTCTTCGGATCAGCTCTAGCTGATGCCATCAATCAACTCAAGTATGTTGCTTTTTGCTTATTTATTTTCTCTGGAACATTCCTTCCAAGAATCCTAAACTCAATAATCATGCATTGGCTAAATTAATCTCAGATTCATGCCGTTCTTGATCTTGTCTGGTCGTCTATGTCCTCCTGGGATTGAAGGAACACTGTTTGCGCTGTTTATGTCGATAAACAACCTCGGGAACACAGTTGGGTCGTTCATGGGAGCAGGATTGGCTTCACTTCTAGGAATATCTTCAGGGTCATTTGAAAATATGTTTATGGGATTAGCCATTCAAGTGTTTTGCACTTATATTCCCGTATTGTTTCTTTTCTTGATCCCTAAGGAAGCTACAGGAGTATCAGCATCATAGGCCAACAGAGCAAAAGGCTAGTTTCTCATAGAAGAAAATTTAGAGCAGAGTTTTTGGCTTTTTATTATTTTTGGGCATTAGTTTTTGACTGCTTTTAAAGGCTTGGAAATAGCAAACATCAGACACAATGGAGAGTTGTTATATTAATACATACTCAATATACATCTACATTTCCTGACAATCTTACTCAAATCCAAATATGCAAAATGAAATCACTTTTCTTGTTTTTTTCTGTTGGAAGTTGGAACCGAATGAGATTTTAATTTTATTAAAATAGTCTTGTAAGCTAATCTACAACGAAGTCATAGCAGAAGAAGCAAAAAGAATAAAATATTACATTGGCTGATCCAAAATTGAAAAAGCAAAAAGAAAAAAATATTATCAGAGCCAGGTTTCGATCCTGGGACCTGTGGGTTATGGGCCCACCACGCTTCCGCTGCGCCACTCTGATTGTTTTGACTACTGTATTAAATGAAGTGTACTTAACTGAATCTTCAAAGATTATAAATCCAAAGTGAAATTTTCCGACAAGTCTGAATCAGCGGTGAACTAGAATTTCCCGAAGATCAAAAGATGAGACGACGACCAGGAATCGGAGGATTGCAAAAAGCTGCGGCTGCTAGGGTTTCGCTTCTAAATCCGACTTTGTAATTTCTTAATTTTTTTTTCCCGATTTGATCGTCTGATTTTGATCGTCATCTATCTTTCAGGATCAATACCGCTTATTAGGAGAAAATGTTGCAAAGCTACGCACTGATCTCATGAAGGAACAGCTCGCCACTTTCCGATCTCAGCTTGAAGAGTTCGCTCGTAAACACAAGGTTCTTACTTCTGAGTCATTGATTAAGCTACTTAGTCTTAATTTTGATTTTAGCTTAAAAATGTGGCTGATCGTGTTCTGAAAAAGGAAACGTGTTTTTGTGTATGTGTCAGAATGATATTCGTAAAAATCCAGCCTTTAGGGCTCAGTTTCATGAAATGTGTGCTAAAGTTGGAGTAGATCCTCTAGCTTCAAACAAAGGTTTCTGGGCTGAGTTGCTTGGAATTGGTGACTTCTATTATGAGTTGGGTACGTTTTATGCTCTCTTGCATCACTTAAGAAGCCTTTGATTCCTGGATACAATTTTACAAGTAAATCATTTTCTTGTTTCGAAGTTTGATGTATTCTTTGCTATCATTCATGTTAATTCATTGAACAGGAGTTCAGATAATTGAAGTTTGCATGCTAACAAGGTCCCTTAATGGAGGCTTGATCAGTTTACAGGAGCTATGTAGCCATCTTCGCCAGAGGAGGAAGAAAGATCGTGAAGCTGTGACTGAAGATGATTGTCTTCGAGCTATTAGCAAGCTAAAGGTTATATCCTAATTGTGTTCTCGTAAGCTTTGTATTGAGAAAAAACAACAAGTTAAAAGCGGTTCTCACTGATTATCAATTCTCAGGTTTTGGGTAGCGGGTTTGAGGTTATCACGATTGGCAAGAAAAAGCTCGTACGTTCAGTCCCCACTGAGTTAAACAAAGACCATAACCAAATCTTGGAGTTAGCTCAGGTAATCAAACATATAGATAGAAGAAGAACCAAAACACATCTCTTTCAAACTTAATAGCTGAAATGGGTTTTTGGATTTCAGGGTCAAGGCTTTGTGACTGTAGAAGAGGTTCAAAGACGGCTCTCATGGACATCTGGTCGAGTTATAGATGCACTCGAAACCCTATTAGAAGTATGTCTTCTGCTCTCCATCTTTCTTAGTTTAGCTGCTTCAATACATGTGATGTAATGGTACTGAAACTCTTGTTTTTCATTACTTATTTCAGGAGGGTCTTGCAATGATCGATGATGGTCATAAAGATGGCAAACGTCGGTACTGGTTCCCATGTGTTTCTTCTGTTTATACGTCCACTCTAACTGATACTTAATTTGTATATTTGATACAGTGCACTCTTTTCTTGTATGTTTTGTCATCTGTAATACATTTACCGCGTAACATGAAGAAACCTAATCTTAAACTTTTGTAGTATAACACATAAGAAATCTACATTTACAACTAAAAGTAATGTTTGTTTATATGCATCTGTAGAGTCTCATGAGATTCTAAAAGTTTCTGGTTATTTCAAGGTAAAGCTAGAAAGTGGGTGTATCTCAAATTTCGGTTTGGTTTGGATTATGTTAAACAGAACTACATAGAACTTAAATTATATAAGTTGGTTCGGTTCGGTTGAGTGAAATAAAACTATAAGAGAATGAAGCCAACGAAGTTTCTAATTTGCGATGATGTACATAACCATTTTAATGACTGTAACGTTAATTGAAGATATGATTTTGTTGCTGCTTTAAAAATTACGCCCTTTTTGTAATCTAAGAATTTTTGGGGGAGAAACGGCGACGTATGTATGTTTTTAATATGCACGCCATTGAACAAATACTTCAAGTCTTCAAGTACACGTTAGATCATTGATGACGCAACGTAATTAGATGATGAAATTAGGATTAGGAATTGAAAAAAAAAAAAAAAAAAAGAAGAAGAACGTGGCAAATTCTGTTGCTTTTGTATGTCCGTGAATCTGTGTATAATGTGTGGATCATGTGGTTAATCGTTGATAGTTGAATTTATGAAAAAAAACGTATGCTGTTATTAATAATACTGTATATTAAAATTATTCGGATGATGTGATCTTATCTTTGTCACTATCTATCTATTTAATTTTATGAATATATATAGGTAAGGTAAACATAACTTTTGGGTCCTTTTTTCTTGTTAAAGGAATTTTTGTTATCAAGTCTAAACTAATTTAGTAATTTCTCGATAGTCAACATAAATCTTTTCAAGAAAAGCAACAAAAAGTATTTGTCCAAATGTAGAGACATCAAAATTCAATCCATTATACATCCATCCAACCATAAATTCATGATATTATTTCAAGATTCTATTTTTTTCTCCTTTTTTTTTTTTTCTGACAAACGGTTATTCTATTATTTAAATTTGAGGTGATGTGATAATTCATGTCAAAACAGAGAGTGGAAGATCGCTTACCATTTTTTGTGTTAAATGATTGAGTTGTAAAAATATATATTATTTCAAATTAATACAAGAAATTCTTTCCTTCCTGATTCTATAAACTTTTGGGAATTTTTAATTTTATTTTTGGATGATACAAAATACATGTCAAAACAAAAGACTCACTTATTTAAACACAATAGTATAGAACACCTTAATTTAATACATAATCCTGTAAAATAGCATAAACGTGAATTTCCTCTTAATTTAAAATATACTAAAAGGTAAATTTTTTTTTTTGGAAGAAATTACCTGCACAAGTATAAAAACAGTCTGTTCCAGTTAACTGTTAGGAATCTGAGATAGTATAATGTGTAGATAATTACGTGTTAAACATATCATGGCGTCATAAATTAAATTGTCTGATTTTACCCAAAAAAAAAGAAGAAGAAATAGTGGATTTAGTTCCAAAATAATCAAACTTGCCACTTTAATACGGAAGTTATATTCTTTTGTTTCTCCACCAAAATTTCTTATATAAATAAAAAAGATTTTAATATCGTGGAGAGACGTCGAACCAAACAAAAAAAAACTGACATGGCGTCTTCATCTTCCTCATCGCCTTCTTCGTTTTCCTCTTTATTCGCCATCTTCGTATTGATTCTAATTGTTTCAACCGCGGAATCGGTGAAATCACTGTTTCATCCTCGGGATTTGCTTCCTCATTTGCCCAGACAAGTCGCATGGCCAATTCTCAACTCTCTTTACAGCGCTCCCGATCTTCTTCCTACTTTTATCGGATCAGTGAGTTCAGGGAACGATTCCGTTGATTGGAAAGGTGCTTGTTTCTATGAGAACACGGCTTGGTTGGAGTTTCATAACAAGTCTGGTAGCGAGTTTGGTGGAGGCACCCTTCACATTAAGGTGAAAATGGAAGTTAGAAAACAATTGAAACTTCAAATTGAATTTGTTCGTTCGTTTCATTATGAATCGTTGTGTTGCTTATTGAGTGATTATGGGAGTTTTTTTTGGGTATATACTTCAATTTCTGACCGTTAAGTCTAGAAATTTTAGGGTTTTGGAATCTCCTGGAAATTAGGAGAAGTTTTGGAATTGTATCTGACCTTCTTCTCTAGTAGGTACTCTTAGAAGATGCTTCAGAATTCTTACTCTAGTTTGGAGTTTAATTGGTTTTTGTGAGAATTGCTTACAGTTACATCTGGAGCAATTGCTTAGTCTAGTGTGTGAGAAACCATTTGTGAAAGTTTTAGTTTTTATGAAGAGTCGTTAGTTCTGTAGTTTCTCTCTTTTGCAGGGGATGAGAAGCTCATTTTGAATTGATGAATACTAAATATGATCTTGTTGTTGTTTTGTCTATGAAGGCGGATAAAGCGCATAGTTGGACTTGTATGGATCTTTATGTCTTTGCAACTCCATATCGTGTGACATGGACATGGTACTTCATTTCGCGACAGCATACTGTAGAATTTCCAGAGTGGGATGGACAAGCTGAGTATGAATATGTAAGCTGTTGTTATCTTTTGTTACGTTTCCATTGTTATGTCATTTGGTTTCCCTCAGTTAGGGATTGAATATGTATGAGTTTTGGGTATTTGTTTGATCAGGTTAAGAACAAAGGAGTTTCAATCTTCCTTATGCACGCTGGGATGTTAGGAACACTTCAAGCACTGTGGGATGTTTTTCCTCTCTTTACCAATACCGGTTGGGGGGAGAGCTCTAATATTGCGTTTCTTGAGAAGCATATGGGAGCTAATTTTGAACCTCGTCCTGAACCATGGGTTACAAATGTTACAACTGACCAAATCCAATCTGGTGATTTCTTAGCTATTTCAAAGATTCGTGGGCGGTGGGGTGGTTTTGAGACTCTTGAGAAATGGGTGAGTGGGGCATATGCTGGTCATTCCGCTGTTTGTTTAAGAGACTCTGAAGGGAAACTATGGGTTGGTGAGTCGGGAAATGAAAACGATAAGGTAAACCACATTTCAAAATGCTGCCTTAAAGTTATGTTTCAACTACAATAAGACTTCTTCTGTTGAAGGGTTTTTCTTTTTGGATTGTAGGGAGAAGATGTAATAGCGATATTACCATGGGAGGAGTGGTGGGAGTTTGAACAAACCAAGGATGACTCGAATCCTCAGATCGCACTGCTACCTTTGCATCCCGATGTTCGTGCTAAATTTAACAATACTGCTGCGTGGGAATATGCTCGCAGCATGGAGGGTAAACCATATGGTTATCACAACTTGATTTTTAGCTGGATTGATACCGTTAGTGAAAACTACCCGCCTCCTCTAGATGCTAATCTTGTAGGTTTTTTCTTTCATTTCTCACAATTTTGATCATGATAAATGAATACACACTTTCTAATTGGTTATATTTGAGCTTTTTTATTTTTTTACTTCTTTCAGGTTGCGTCTTTCATGACTGTTTGGAGCAAAATGCAGCCTGATTATGCTGCTAATATGTGGAATGAAGCCTTAAACAAGCGACTAGGAACAAAGGTTTAAAATTTGTATCCTTGTTTCTATATACCTTTTGATATCTTACTTCTTTGATAAAATCTGTTTTAGTTGGATTGTTAATCACCAATTTCTAAACATCTTCATAATTCATAGGCGATAATGTTTACTTAGTGCTTATCCTCGTCATTAGAGATGGTCCTAATATTTGATTATTCCATACTGTTTTATCTTGGATTTCTGTATATGATTTCTGCGTTTTTCTCTGCTTCTATAATTTGACTTTGTTCCTTGTTCTCTTCTTTATCTTATACTCTAACATGGTATAAATTGCAGGGTCTTGATCTTTCTGATGTACTGGTCGAAGTAGAAAAGCGTGGATCCTCTTTTGACCAATTACTGGCAATACCTGAACAAGATGATTGGTTATACAGTGATGGTAAATCAACCTCTTGCATAGCTTTCATCCTCGAAATGTACAAAGAAGCTGGCCTGTTTGGTCCGCTTGGTAGTTCTATTCAAGTCACAGAATTCACGGTAAGAACCAATACATAGTCTCTGTTTTCCCTTCTCACACGCAAGCTCTTCTGACATGTGTGTGTGTGTGTTTTTCTTTCAAATCTCTTCAATTTGCAGATCAAAGACGCTTACATGCTCAACTTTTTCGAGACCAACACAAGCCGTCTTCCTAAATGGTGCAATGACAATGACAATGTGAAGCTTCCTTATTGTCAGATACTTGGGAAATACAGAATGGAGTTTCCTGGTTACAACACAATGGAACCATACTCGCACATGAATGAACAATGTCCTTCTCTGCCTCCAAAGTACCATAGACCAGATAGCTGTTAACGTTTAAATGTATCTTCCTTAGATATCGGTTTGTTAGGAGAAAGCTTACGTTGAAATATGAAAAACTCTTCAATTCTTATCTATTTTGTGTATATAGTGTGATCAGGTTTGTAGCTACCCATCATGTATCGTTTGGATACAATACACAAATTAGTAATTTAAAAGTTCATCTTCAATTCGGTTTGGGTCGGTTTAATTTGGTTTATCTTTAGTGTAACAGTGGTCTGATTCAAAATCTTATCTTCCTCGTACAGAAGAACTCAAAAGTAGTTTAAACACAAAAGATTGGAACTTTCAATTCCTTCATTTCTATCAGACCAGATGATGGGCCATGTCGTGGCCCGGTCTCAGCTGATACTGTCTCGTAGTAACTTGACCGATTGTATACGGTGTCAGGGCTTGAGGGTTTCAAAAACCCTAAGAATGGATTCGCAATCTAAACGACCTACTTGCCCTTCTTGCGCTAAACCAATCCAGCTCTGCCTCTGCAAGCGGATGCGATCTTCGTGTCTAGATAATCAGGTGAGTGTTACTATCCTTCAGCACAGTCTCGAGAGAAAACACGCGCTTAATTCAACTCGAATCGTTAGATTAGGGCTTAAGAATGTTAGTGTCACCACTGTTTTCGATGTACATGACGACGCAGAGTTCGTAATCAGAGTTATTGGATCGAGTTGCAGCGAGATTAGCACGAGTCATTTAGATTCTGATTATAGACTTGAGAATGGTTCCTCTGTAGAACTTGATGATAGCTCTAAGTTAAAGTTGGGTAGTGGCAATGTGGAGAACTTAGTATCTGAGAAGAATGTGGTGCTTGTTGATCATGGAAGCTTAAAAACTGCTGAAAGTTTGAAGCTTTCTCAACATTCTGGTGAAATTTCTTGTCGGGGTTCGCGGGTTATAGATAAGATAGGTTCTTGTAGATCAGAAGATTTGATAAGAATTTGTATGAAGAGACAAGGTGTCATCAGCAATGTTACACACTCTTTGATGCTTGATACAAGTGTGGAGAATCCTAGTTTTGATCATATATTGGCTTCTCCTGCGGCCATGGATGTCTTGGCAAAAGGGTTTGTGGTAACAAAGTTCTCAGAAGGGAAGCGAGAATTTGAGCTTGAGGTTCCTCCTGGATCAGCACTGTTGTTCCCAAGCGAAGAATCGGTGAAGATCATTGATCTTAAAGTTAAAGATAGAGAGGTGAAGCTAAGGAATCTGATTGTTCTTGATGGGACGTGGTCGAAGGCAAGAAGAATGTACCTTGAGAATCCATGGCTGAAGATTTTGTGTTGCCATGTGAAGCTGGAAATGGAAGGTACAAGTTTATACAGAGAAGTTAGGAGACAGCCAAGAGCGGGATGTTTGTCAACAATAGAGAGTATTGTATACGCGATGAAGGAGATTGGTGAAGATCCTGAAGGTTTGGATAATATGTTGAATGTTTTTGAATCCATGGTTGAAGATCAAAGAAGATGTAAAGATGAGAACTTTGAAAAAATTATCTGAAAGACAAAACGATTTTGCTGTTGTAAGTTGTAATATGTAAGCTTTATGAAGAAGTGAATGATTGATTATTGTCAAGGATATAAATATTGGGGTATAACAAAAACAAATTCATAGTTTTGGGCCAATATGTAAATTAGGAAATATAAGCTTTTGCTGTTTTTCAAATTACGAAGCAAACTCAAAGAGTGTATCGTTTCCGAATGCTTTCAATTAGAAGCTTATCTCTAGCGAAAGAGCCAAAAAATTCGTTTTTGTTGTTCTGTAATCTCCGAGCTCGATTCGTATCTACAGAGCACTATGACCCACCATTTTCGCCTCTCTCTAAACCCACTAAACCTCGAAAAGAGAAGAAGATAAAAACACAGCAAGATCAGTCGTCGGAGCCGGTAAATAACCCGAAGATTCCGATGATTTCAGACCTCCCTTTCGATTTTAGGTATTCGTATTCAGAAACCAACCCAGAAATTGAACCAATTGGATTCCGTGAACCGAAACGCTTTTCTCCGTTCGGACCAGGTCGATTGGACCGGAAATGGACCGGGACCTCCGCACTGGCTTCGCCTGAAATTGACCAGACCAAATGGGCAGAGGAGAGAGCAAGAGTTCTCGGCGAGCCTTTGACAGAGGAGGAAGTTACGGAGCTTGTTGAACGGTATCGGCATAATGATTGCTCACGGCAGATCAATCTCGGTATAAACATTTTTGACAAAGCTTTAAGCTTTATAATTAGTTTAATCATCTTCCTCAATCGTAACGGTATTTTTGAATTTTTTTGCCTGAAGTTTTTACCTTTCAAATTAGTTTTCAAGACTTTCTTTGGTTTGATCAATCTAATCAGCTTCAAAGTTAAGAGCTTCTCTTTATCGTTTTTTTTTGTTACATCTTTGTGTTGATATCACTTGTAGATTTGTGGTCTTGTTGAGGATTATGAATACCTGTTTCCACATTTTGTGATTTAATGAAATTTTAATATTGGAGCTTTGAATGGAAGCATTGAGCAGCTCATGTGATTGGTCTCTTTTAAAAGTTCGTCAAGCGAACTGTTTTGATCAACGTTGTTGTATTATCAGGGAAAGGTGGTGTGACGCACAATATGATAGATGACATTCATAACCATTGGAAGAAAGCTGAGGCAGTGAGGATCAAATGCTTAGGAGTACCAACTCTTGACATGGACAACATATGTTTCCACCTTGAGGTTTCATTCTTTAGAGCTCAAAAACACGGCTCTGTTTCCCTTTTCTTCTTTCGTTCGAAAGCAATCCTGAAATCTTACTATTGCTGTGTTCCTGATAGGAAAAATCTTGTGGAAAGATTGTATACAGACACATAAACATTCTAGTTTTGTATCGGGGAAGGAATTATGATCCGAAGAATCGTCCCATCGTACCAGTAATGTTGTGGAAGCCTTATCCACCAATATACCCAAGACTTGTAAAGAATGTTGCCGATGGGTTAACATTTGAAGAGACCAAAGAGATGAGAAACCGTGGGCTTCATTCTCCTGCCATAATGAAACTTAGTAAGTATTACATTTGTCGCAAAGTTTGTGGTCATTTTCAAAAAAAAAGATCATTGGCTTATTTTATTGATTCAGCTAGGAATGGTGTCTATGTTAATGTTGTGGGAAGAGTGAGGGAGGAGTTTGAAACAGAAGAGATTGTGAGACTAGATTGCTCTCATGTTGGAATGAGTGACTGCAAACGAATCGGTGTGAAGCTAAAGGTATAAACTCTGAAGTGGATTTTGCTTGTCTTGTCAGATTCTGTGAGATTCCTTAGGATTGATCTTCGATGCTGTGATCAAAATTGCAGGATTTGGTTCCATGTGTTCCCATATTGTTCAAAGATGAACAGATCATACTTTGGAGAGGGAAGAGAAATGGTGAAGAGTAGGTTGTTACTCTGTCAAACTTTGATTCAATACAATGATCCTGTGACCTGAACAAATCCAACTGTAGACCATAACCTCTTCATCAATACAACAAATCTTAGCTTTATAGAGATACCAGAAAACAAATCTTGGTAACAAAACAGGGATGGGTCCAAACCAAACCGAATTATCCAAAATAAACTGAGACTAATTTAAAAAAACATGCGTTTCGGTTTTGATTTTCTTAGACTAAACATCGGATCAGTCCAAAATATTTTCCTTCAGAAAATTTAAAAATGAAGGTAGGAAAATTACTGTTATCACTTGTTCAAAACCCACCCGGTTAAGCGGAGTAACAATTAATGGGCTGAGCTGAAAGTTATACGATTTGGGCCATAAGAAAAGCCCAAACAACGATATATAAGTAAAGCGAAGCGAGATATTTACGGGCTTCATATTCATTTCTCTCCCCCTGACATAAATCCTTCAAATCGTAACGATGCAGCAACCACCGTCAAACGCCGCCGGAGCAGGACAGATACCATCGGGACAGCAGCAGTTGTGGATGATGATGCAACAGCAACAACAGCAGCAGCAGCAGAGGCAGTCAGCGCCGTCACTGGTTCAACATCAGCAGTACGGAGCTGGATCTCAGAATCCAGGATCCGGTGGTGAGGTCCGGTCGTTGTGGATCGGAGACTTGCAGCCATGGATGGACGAGAACTATATCATGAACATCTTCGGTCAGTCTGGCGAGGTAAATTTTGTGTTTTTTTTTTTTTTTTACATATGACGTATGCCCTAGCTAAGTACTGTGATTCCTAGGGTTAGTGAAAGGCTTTGTGTTGTTTAATTTGTGGTTGTAGGCTCTATCAGCTAAGGTTATTCGTAATAAGCTTACTGGACAATCTGAAGGTTATGGATTCATTGAGTTTGTAAACCATTCTGTAGCAGAGAGGGTTTTGCAGACTTACAACGGTTCTGTGATGCCGAGTTCTGAGCAGCCCTTTAGGTTGAACTGGGCTCAGGTTGGAGCTGGAGAAAGACGTCAGACTGAAGGGACTGACTACACGGTTTTTGTGGGTGACTTGGCACCTGAGGTCACTGACTACATGCTCACTGATACATTTAAGAGTGTGTATGCGTCTGTTAAGGGAGCAAAAGTTGTGATTGACAGGACTACTGGAAGGTCCAAGGGGTATGGTTTTGTTAGGTTTGGGGATGAAAATGAGCAGATGCGTGCCATGAGTGAGATGAATGGTCAATACTGCTCGACCAGGCCTATGCGTATTGGTCCAGCTGCTAATAAGAAGCCTCTTACAATGCAACCAGGTATGTTTTAAACTTGGGAGTTTTTTTGTGTGCGTTGAGTGTGTTGAATGGTGATATGTAGTTTGTTTGTGTTTAATCTTCTATGTTGAGCATTATAATTGAGTGTCTTTTTGGTTGATGTATTTTCTTCTGATCGGTGAAGTTTGTTATTCACTTGGTGCTCGAAGCATCCAAAAGCTTATAAAAATCAACTCATGTTGTGTTAAAGCAGGAGAACAAGTGGCTCTCTTTGGGGGAGCCTGGAACTGATTCAGCTGAAAATGATTCCACCTTATTGCGTGGCCTCATTTAGGTCAGTTGGTTATGTTTTCAGAAGAAGTTAAATACAAGCGGCTGTTATTAGCCTACACTTTCAAATTTCTTTCCAATTCACTTAGACGTACTTTATTTTCAGCCTTTTACCTTCAAATTAATTCTTTTCAGTTTCCTTAGCTCATTTTCCCCTACTTTTATTTTGAGACTTACTTAAAGTTAATGTTTCTTTTCTAAGTAGACTGTTGCAAGTCTTTTTCCTTCTTTTCATAGTAGTTTTCCTCTCTAGATTTATACATACTTAAACCTTGGCCAAGGCATTTTTCTGCAAGTTGATTACTAGGAGCTCCAACATTGAAGAAATTTGGATGTAGGATGAAGAGTTTTGCTCCCATTTTTTCTATGCCTAATGTTATGTACTACAGGCACTAACCGTTTGATATCCATGCTCAACAATTAGTGTATCAATAATCAACTGAGTTCAGATTTTCTTGATCATGATCTTTGACTTTATGCTGTTTGGTTTCTCTGCTGGCATCTTCTTAGGTGTTGATGTGAATGATTTTTGCAAACATTGTTTCAGTGGACATCTGTTGTTTTCCAGTTTAGTTTCCTTGGAGTTGTTTCACCATGTCAAGTGGGTTTTTATGCAATATCAATAGAATTTGTAGCCATCTCTCTTGACTTCACCCACCTGTTATTTGCAGCTATGTATCAAAACACTCAAGGAGGAAACGTTGGAGATAGCGATCCAAGTAACACAACAGTACGTTGTTAGTTTTCTTTTGAAATTTTTGCTAGTCCATAGTCTATAGGTCTAATGCGTTCTACTTTCAGATTTTTGTTGGAGCTCTTGATGCGAGTGTTACAGATGAAGAGTTAAAGTCAGTTTTTGGTCAATTTGGGGAGCTAGTTCATGTGAAAATACCTCCAGGAAAACGTTGTGGATTTGTGCAATTTGCCAACAGGTATAAAACATCGTATCAGCCATTTACTATGATTGAAAACCTGTTTTGTTCTTTTCTTGCATGCTTCATGATTCTCTTTGTCCTGCTTCAGGGCATCTGCAGAGCATGCGCTTTCGATGCTAAATGGATCACAATTAGGTGGACAAAACATCCGTCTTTCATGGGGTCGTAGTCCTAACAAGCAGGTTGGTTTGGTACCACTTTTACCTCTCTCTTTCATTGTCTCAAATATCTACCTTTAAAACTTGATACAGTGATATAATGACCAAATTCATAACTTATAACTTTATAGTCACAGCCTGATCAAGCCCAATGGAACGGTGGGGGATACTATGGATACCCTCCACAGCCACAGGGCGGCTATGAACCATACGGTTATGCACCTCAACCTCCTCAGGATCCTAATGCCTACTATGGCGGCGGTTACACTGGCTATGGCAACTTTCAGCAGCAACGGCAGGTAACTCAATGACACTAACAAATAACAATAAGATTTTACCACATGTGAATATGTTCTTCTTACCATCTTTTGTTATTCCAATGCAGTGAAAGATCAACATGAGCCTTTTCTACCAATGTCTTAGAACAAAATATGAGTCATTGAGTCTTGTAATAGAACTTAGATTAAGAGTGGTCTCTCTTTTTGTTTGATGTGAGTTTTATGTTGGAATATTGGATCTGTTATGAACATCATGTTTGGTGAATGTTAAAACTCTGTTCTGTTTTTTTTTATTAAGTTTTGTCCAAAAACAATCGGATAACTATTTGCTAGTGGTCAAACCTTTAAACGGGCATCACAAGAAAATCTTAAAGTACAAAACTCATCTGATTAAGACCAAAAGTAATGCCAAGAAGTAATATAATATGGAATCTACAATGTAACAAGTAAATTCTCATAGGTAGAAACAAATCACAAAAATTTCCACTGACACAACTATTCTCGGTGTACAACAGAAGTAAGCTTAAAATGTCTATTGAGTTTTCATGACTGCGTAATCAATTTGAGAGCCATTTCTTCTAGCTCAGCAATGGAGAGAGAATCTGTGTTGATTTTTCCTCCTTCATTTTCTTCATTGTCAGAGACGATTTTCTTCGCTCTTTTGCGGTTTCTTCCTGTTTCTTTATCTGATGATCCAGAATTATCATGGCCTTCTTCTTCATCGTCATCTTCTTCTTCTTCTTCTTCATCGTCCTCCATGGCTCCTCTCTTCCTCTTAATCTTCTGTTTCATTTTCTTTTCCCTCCTCTTTTCCCTCTCTACTTTCTTGTCCACAGCATCTGCTTTCCTCAGTTCCGCTCCCATTTTCTTATAGAATTCCTTCCTTTTCTCTGCAAAAATCAATTCCACATGTATTGTAAAAACTTATCCATTGCTGGTTTGTGGCAACAGAATAATAGGGATGTGATGTATGTTGAGGTTTATATTCCTTTACCTTCATCAAGGGCTACTTCAGTCTTTGTTGCAGCAGCAACTCTTGCTAAGGGAGCCAATGAATTGCCTTCGTCATCAAACACGACCCTGGACCCAATTGGTCTGTGTAGATTGATCTTTAGCTTCTTCTTGTTCAAAACCCGAGTTCCTGACCTGAAAAGTCAAAAGGAATCTATACACATAAATAAGGATGAAAAGATTGGATCCAATGAATACAAACAATGTTGATGGAATGTGAACCATACATGGTAACTTCTTGGTCCTCGGTTGATTTTTCTATTTCCTTCCCCGCTTCATGTGGCTTGAGAGCAAAATCGTCTTCTTCTAAATCTTCACCAAGAAGATCTTTTTTTACAACCGGAGGTGCTTCATATTCCTGTGCATTAGAACTAGCAGATACCCCCTTTCTCGTTTTTATTTTGAATTTAGGAGGCATTGGTAGACCAAGTGAAGCAGAAAAATTTTCAATCGACAGCTTCGTCACATCAAAAATCTCTTTGTCACTTCTTTTTTGAATGGACTTCAGATATGTGATGACGGCTTTCTGAGCAACATCATGAAGATATGGATAGTCGACTAATACTCCAGCCAATTTTCTAGAAACCTCCTCCAACTTTTCTTTGTTCGGCTATGTGAACAAAAATCTTTAAAGTCAAATAACCAAGCTATGTTTTCTACCACAGCAGAGACTCAAAGAAAGATAAGGACGAGATCCACTACCTTGTTGCGTACTACAGGCACTCTAGCTTCTTGTAATCTCTCAACCATTTTTTCCTCCGAAGGTGTCAGAAAAAGGAGTGACCTCCCTTGAGTTTTGAAACGAGCTGTACGCCCAACTCGGTGAATATAAGATTTGACATCTTCAGGACAATCCACCTATAACATAAATAAATATGACGATGACATCACACTTCTGCCCCCACAATATCATAAAGTTTTCTAATTCTGAATGTGGATCCTTACCTGAACAACCCAGTCCACAACCTTGTCAAAATCAAGACCTCTAGCAAGAACATCAGTACAGAAGAGAACTGATTTTTTCTCAATGAACTGAGAGTAGACTCCCATCCTTTTCTCCTGACTCATTCTTCCATGAAGGCTCTTCAAAGGTATACCAGGCCGGAGTTTGTTGAATGCTTCATGAACAAATTTGACCTATCAAAATAGTGATTCATTCATCAAATCTCAAGATAGGACAAAAGTAGCAGAAAGAAAGTGAACAAAACTACTATCTCCAAGATTATTATTCAAAGAGGAAGAGAGGTAAAATCATGTAACCTGTTTAACGGTGGAGAGAAAAACAAGAGTCCTAGAATTAAGATGATTTTTGATGAAGCTCCATAACATGTCTAATTTTTCTTCAACTGGGACAATTATCACAGACTGCTTTAGGCTAGTTGGAGTAGCTGTAACTGACTCTTCATGAACACTGATGTACTCAGGATCTCTCAAACTGAGTCTTGCTAGATCCTTGACTTTCTTTGTTTGGGTTGCAGAGAAAAGTAAAGTTTGCCTGTGCCTAGGTAACTGTGAGATTATAGGATCCAACTGCCCCTTGAACGCAGCATCAAGAACTTGGTCGGCCTCATCTAAAATCAGAATCTGCAGCAAAAGAGAACATTTATTATGGGTTTCGAAACAGTAAGACTATATAAATTTTAGCAGACAAAAACAAAAACGGAGACAGGATGCCTATAATATCCTTAGACGGTACATGATTTACAATCTATTTTATCCTTGGTGTCCGCACAATGATTATATAGTCAACAATATAAAGTGTCGCTGGGACATTTCTTTAAAATAAGAGATAATGAAAACATGAACAATTAGTGTCAGCAATACCTGAAGATTTGAACATTCGAAGTTTGGGGTCTCATCCAAATGCTGAAGAAGCCTACCAGGAGCACAAACCAAAATATTCATCTCATTAACTCGCTCCTTCTCAACATCAACACCTTCACGACCACCAATTAAGAGCCCCGCACTAAACTTATGAAACTTCCCAACTTTATTCAACACATTGAAAGTTTGAGCTGCCAATTCCCTTGTTGGAGATATAATTATACATCCCACTCCATCTTCAGGACTCCATCTCTCCCTATGTAACTTCTCCAATATCTTAAACACACACACACACACAAAACCATCCATTAACATCAAAACCAAAATTCAAATTCCGGAAAAAAAAAAAAGAAAAAAAAAAAAAACAATCGTTCTAACTATACAAAGATATAGAAATGATCTGGCATTGATTAGTGTATCATCACTCAATAGATTCAGGCGAAATGGAGAAAAATCGAAACTCACCGGAATAACAAAAGCTAGAGTTTTGCCAGACCCAGTTCTAGCAGCACCGAGAATATCTCTTCCACATAAAGCATGAGGTAAAGCAGCTCTTTGTACATCAGTCATATCTTTGAATTTCGCATCTTTCAATCCTCTTTTCGTTTTATCCGAAATCGGTAGCTGATCGAACTTCCTTACTCCTGCGTAACGCGAGAAAACGGTGCCGTTTGGCCCGTCTTCTAATTTCCCGATCTTCGCATCTTTAGGAAGAGGACCAAATGAAAGTGGATTGGATCCTGAATCCGGTTTCTGAGATTCGATCCAATTGTTTAGAAGATTTATTTCCTCGACTTCGTTGAGACGCATCTGCTTCTTCATTCCTCTAGTTTTAGGTCTTCCCATCTTCACAAAACACGAAATTAGAGCTCCAGAGAAAGAAAAGCTTACGACTTGAAAGCTAGAATTTGCAGGAGCGGAGAAAATTAGGGTTTTAGTATTATCAGAAGATGAGATTTTTGCAGCCAGTGTGAAGAAGGGTTTAACGATGACTGCTTTTTTTGAATTACCCAAACAAAACTAACGTAGGCCCAATAAGGATATATAAAGGCCCAATAATTAAGGCCTTTTCTCTTTTCTTTTCCCTCGTCTTCTCTCTCGATCTCTCATTCTCAAAATCCCAATTTGTCTTCGTCTTCTTTTGTTCCGATACATATATATACACACATACAGAAACTGTGAGAATTTTCCGATCAAATTGTGTGAGAATTTTTTGAAACGAATAGATTTGAAAGATGGCAATAGCAAAGAAATGGGAAGATGAGATCTCACCCTCTTCTTCTCGTTCGTCATCATCAATGCTGAACGAGGCTCTGTTAATTGACTCTACTATGTGTATCATCGGCTTACAAGTCCATGTCTATATCAAGGATGGATCGATTTTTTCTGGGATATTCTACACAATCTCTCTTGAGAATGAATTCAGTACGTTTCCTTTGAGGTTTTATGGATTTTTTTTTTTTTAATTTGATAATCTGTATTTGAAAATTGATTCGAATTGGTGGTGTGAATCTGAATGTGATTATTCAACCAGTGTTTCGATTTTGGTAATTATATGTTAAGAGTTTTTGACATTTTCTGGGTTTGTTTCTGAATTAGGCATTGTTTTGAAGAATGCAAAACTTATTAAAAAGGGAATAAGTAAATCGAATGTGTCAAGTGGAAAGATTGTGGAGACGCTTGTTATTCAATCTTCCAATATTGTTCAAATTGTTGCAGAGGTTTGAGTCCTTTTTAGCTATAATATAATTTTTCATTTTTTTAAGAGATTTCGTTTTAGGGCCAGCTTATGTGAACTTTTTCTTATTGTGTTTTTGGTTCGTAGGGTGAAAATGTTGTCTCTGCCGTAGCTGATTTGCCTTGCGAGCCTCGTTCTTGTATTGCAAATAAGTCCATAAATTCTGACAATGACAGAAGAGGCAATAACCATAGAAGGTAAACCTATTAAGTTGCTATAAGTTCTTTATTCAGACTGAAAGTTAAAGTTCAAGTGTTATGGAGGCATTAGCACTTTATGAATCTTGTTTTTTCTCCCTGCACTGCACCATCTGTCTTTTAGTTTTGTTTAGATCTCTGTGTGGATTTTTAAAGCACCAGGGGACAGAGGAAAGTGTTAAATCTCTTATATTTTGAAACAGATACTCTGCCAAACGTGAAAATCGTTTGGGAAATAAAGTAAAAACCTTGAAATCTGGCAAGGATCAAGTACCAAAGGGTCTTTCACCAAGTTGTACTGAAGATGCCATGAAAGAGCCAGGGAGAAGAGAGGGGGTCAGGATTCCACAGGTAAGCCTTTTTTCTTCTATGCTTCTGTATTGTGGAATTTAAATTACCACTTCTCCTAGTGTGGTGGGAACTGGAAATTATACAAGAAGGAATTGACACTAGCCTCCGTTTAGTAGAATGTAGAATTATGCACATGGTGTCGGTTTCTGTAAGGGATAGACATTCAAGTAGAGGCCTTGTATAGATTACAGTAATGTTGTTTACTTCACTTTTACAGTCTGAATCCCTTTCTTGGCTTTCACTTTTCACTCTCTTGATGTTTTTTCCATTTTCCTCTTTTGCAGAGCAAACATCATCTTAGTTCTCTCAACCATCAACGGTATGGATTATCAGTATACTGTTTTGGTTTATAATTAGTTTCCTGTTAAGATTTTTATCTCCGTCTCAAACTTCTCTTCATGTCTAAATCTTAGCAATCTAGTTTTCTAGCTACAGTAAATATCTCGGTGTTCAGTGCTGCACTAGTTACTTTTTGTTTGACATATCAAATTCTAGAGGTTTCGTAGGTAAACTCTCTGATTCTTGTGAATTTTTTTGCTGACAGACAGGCAGGAGCCCGGATTTTGAAGCATAGTAAACAAAATACTGACGTTCATCGGAAGGATAATGTTAGTCTTGCACATAAATAGTAAAATTCTGTTTTTTCCAGATATTGCTAAGCAGCTACTTATTAGTGTATTCACCTATTGCAGGTTAATGCCCAAAGAAGTTCTAGCTGTGAGTTCCATTTTTTGAAAAAGCTTTTTTGATTTAATAACCATGATGGACTCGTTTCTGCTTCCTTTTGACATTAAATTTTTTTCTAACATGTGTATCCTCAACATTCATCTTCGTGTTATAATGACAGTGGACAACACGTCTGAACGTGTAAAACCGATAGAACAAGAAAAAACAATGCCGGAACTTTCTGGTAACAGTTTTCATGACGCTGCGGAAAGGCCCTCATCAACTGAAAATTCATCATCACAGAGCACAACTCTGGATGAAAACTCAGAAATGGCTACAAATAGGCTACTACCTACGCAGACAACCGACCCTGACAAACAGGCTAAGGTTATTAAAGAATTTTTATTGATTTCTCACCTTCAGAATATCTGCTAGTCGCTACTATATTTTCAAGTTTAGTTCGGGATGCTCGTTTCTTGGTTTTGAGGTTTCATGGCTCATGCATCTTTCCATCTCACTTTATTTGTTACTCGTTTTGGAAATCCAGGAGTTTAAGCTAAATCCAGGAGCAAAGATTTTTTCTCCATCCCATACAAACCGTCTTTCATCAACTCATGCTGGTATGGCGCCTGTTATTGCAAATATGGCTTATGTTCCAATTAATACTCCTGTGTTACCAGTTCCTGAAGCTGTTCAACGAGAAATTAGACTCAGCCCTTTCTTGTCTCATGCATCTTCACCTTCCAAGTTTGTTCCGTACACTAATATGGCTACTGGAAATGCTGGTGCTGGATCTCATTTTCCCCAACATGTAAGTATTCAACCAGAAATGAGTTATCTTCTATTCTCTCTATCTCTAAATGCTACCATTTTTAGAGGAACCTTTATTCATGTACTAGCTCCATATTAGATGACCAGATTATGACACAGAGTATCATCTTCACACATGAGATGATATTGATATAACTTAACTCTAAACAACGGTTTTTGTAATATTAAAATTCTTCCTGTTACTTTGTACTATCATTCTATCAAATCTTGTTCATAACCGGTGTTTCAAAGTCCTTTTGCAATCAATGAATCATTTTTTAATTTGAACCCATTTTTCTGCAGATGTTTGGACCTACTATTAACAGAGGACAGCCACATAGATTCACCACTCAGTACCATTCTGTTCAAGCCACACCAATGCTTGTAAATCCCAATCCTCAGGTTGTATTTCACTAACAACACTATATTCTCACTTATCTTTAAAAAAAAAAAGAGAAATCAAATGTTTATAAGAAATGAGTCAAGTGTATGAGTTTATAAAGGCTAATAGAATTATATATATTCCAGGTGATGGTCGGGAGATCAGGACAGCTTATGTATATGCAACCAATATCTCAGGTAAGAACTAAGAACTCAAATGATAGTTATTTTGTGAACACAAACCATTACATTAGCCTTATTTGCTCACAAGAAACTCAAATAATCTTTGCTTTTATGTTCTTGTAAGGATTTGGTTCAAGGAGCACCACAGTTACCCTCTCGTCCTCTATTTTCTCCACAACAGCTCCAATATCCAAAGCATCAAAGTAAAAACTTTCTTCTTTCATTCAGTATGCTTTCATGTTGAGACTAAATACTTTGGTTCTCACTAAAACAGATCATTTTGTTTGTGGTGATTCAGGTCTAATCGCAACTGGTCAACCGATGCAGCAGCTATACACTCCCCAACCACCATTTGCAGCCAATGGACATCATCAGCCTTACGCAATTATGCCTAGCAATATTCCGCTTATGCAGCCACCTTTTCCCACTAACCGGCCCATGCCAGTTCCAGTTCCAGTTCCTAATGGTTTCTATGGCACAAAGTTCCTATAGAGAGACTTGTTTTTTCGTCTTCATTACCTTATTACCCAACATAATAAGGCTATATTATAAAGGTTTTGATTCATAGTTAAAATTAAAGACTTTTTTGTTGTTTTGGATTCTTTTTTTTTTTCTATATATAAATATTAGCTAAGTGTAGTTGAAGAATAGTAGGACATTTTGGATGTCATACGACTACTCAAAATCAAAAGAAGGAAGACTGGAACTGTGGAAGCTGAGATAACTATAGCTGATGGTTATAAGCTTTAAGATCACTTTCAATTCTTGTAGTTGATAAGTTGATTTTAATGTGTTGTTATGCAGTTTTTCTTTGACGCTTAGTTCTTGTTCTTTCTTTTATTGTTAGATAGTTGACTGATTATTAAGGTTATGGCTTTTGTCTTTATAATAAATCTAGACTTTCCAAAATGGTTTATCCCATTATTGGAAGATGATGTAAGTTTATTTTGGCTTGTATAATAAAACATCACCAGTTGGAGAAAAAAAAAAATAAATAAATAAATATTAGCTAAGTGTATTGGATGAGTGATGTTAAGTAATTTTAAGGGTTATAGATTTGGTGGGATTTAGGTGAATGAATATTAGAAATAGGAGAGCGTATATTTTTGTAAGATGATCTAGACTCATTTTCGATAAAGAGTTTATTCAGTAGTTTCTTCTTTGTATCCATTAGCCGAAGTTATCATTCAATTCAATAAAAAGAAAAGATTCGAAAAGATATTCAAACCACTAAAGAAACCTTTTAAGAGTTATTATGAACATCTATATAAACAATAACTGTAATTCTGCTGAAATTATCAAGCTAGAAAAGTTACATTGCTTTAGTTTTCCTATTTCTGATTACAATGAGATGAAATCAGACATTTAAAGCTCTCAAGGGCTTTGCAAGAAGAAAGAATCTACAGCAGATCATTGTCCTTCAGCAAAATGCGGCTCTTTCACATTCTCCTGCACAGCCTAAGACAAATCAACATCAATCTTTGTTTTGTTGATATAAAAAAAAAAAATGTAAACTTGGGATAAAATCATTGGTAAGGTTTGTCTGAAATACCTGAAGCAGTTCAGTCATCTTGCCTCGTCCGTAACTCGGCATGTGTACAGGATGGACTGGATGGATTGCTTGCAATGGCTCAATAGACAGAGCTTGCTCTTCTGCAGCTTCACTGGACTGTGTGGTCTGATGGACTTGAGACCCGGTCTCGGTCTGCATAGGACCATGGTTGACTGAGACCCCACCACCACCATTATGTAGATGAGCAGGCTGGCTCTTGACGGGAGCCACAGGATTCTGGAGTATTGTCGGATGACCAGGCTGAATCTGGACCCCATCACCACCGTTGTGCCCATGGACAGGCTGGAGCATGACAGGAACCACATGATGCGGGGGTATCGTCGGATGAGCAGGCTGAATCGGGACAGGAACCAGTGATCTGCTTCTAACACCACTGCCACGCCTCTCACGGACTCTAGATTTCCGAGCTCCGTTAGCTGAGCCATGATGATGCACGACCTTGCTGTTTCTTCTAATCATTGGGAGAAAAGGAGCAACATCGTTATCAACCGATACAGGATCACAGTGACCAGGCTTGAACACCACACCTCTAAGCACGCTATCTGAATTCTCAAACTTAACCGAGAGCAAGAAACCAGCTTCAAATGTTGCCTCAATCACACCATGAATGGGTTGTCCAACCATAGCTTCATCCTCGTCCCTCTGACGAGTCATGCTAAACCCTGGAGGAGGACCAATAGACTGCACATTCGACTCCATCTTCAGGTGCTTTCTCGGACGACCTCGCTTCCGCTTTGCCATCAAATCTCCAGAGACAGTGTGGTTGTTCTCCATTTCTTGAAGCTTTGACAATGCAGTAATTATTGTTAAACCCTCTCTAAGACAATAAAAGATACAATGCAAGTGAGAATCATCAATACACATAAACTAATCAAAATGCCACCAAAGCCAAAACGAATTCCAAAATTGTGAACTTTAAATTAAAAACCTTAAATTTTGTTTTTTCGAAAATATCTTTCACAATCCGAGAAAAATCTGGATAATAAAGTGTTGTTATTACACACATTCTATCTAAAAATTTGGGATTAATTCAGATAAGATCGACAGTAATAACAAAGTCTTATCATTTTAACGAACATGCAATCATTTCTGAAGCCACATAAATCGGGAGTCCTAATTATGAAAATCAAACCCAGTAATCAAAGAACAAACATCATAAACAACCTAAAAATAGCATCCGAATACACAAAGCGCATTTAGTCTAGGTCAAGTTTCTACAGAGCGATGAAGAAGCTTGCTTACCTGGGAATTTAAGACAGAGAACGCAATTGCAGAGCGATGAAGAAGAAGAAGAAGTTGAACAAAACCCACATCAACGGAAGTGAAAGGCGGAGAAATCCTGTATTAGACTTAGAGATTCGGCGCCATTAACGTCGACCAAAGCCTCAAAACTCTCCAAACTTAGATCTAGGTATGTTGAAGTCGACGCTAACAAAACGACGTTGTTTTTTGTTTTAGTGAAAAATAAAATTGGGAAAAGACCATTATTTTTGTTTTCCCGAAAATATCTGAACCCTTAAATCGAGGGACTCCTAATTACAAAAATCAAACCCATTAATTTCTGATAAACAATTTTATTCAATTACTTTTTTCTTCTTTTTTTTCCATTAGTTTCTTCTTTGTATCTATTAGACTTATGTTTTCATAAATTTTCTTCATATGATAGTTTAGAGAGATTGATTGAATTCTATTTCATCACATGAAGAGTAACCAGAAGTTATGCTGAATGAGTGATATATTTTCTTTCTTTTAAAATATTATCTTATGATGCAAGATAATACTATATCATAAGCTCTTCGATTTAGCATGAGGAAAATTTGGTTTTGTTTTAGAAAATATAAAAGATTGAAATTCTTTTTTTTATCAAATATCGAGAAAATATAATCATTCAATAACAAAAGATATTAAAACCACTAAAAAAATGGAAGAATTTATTATGAATATTTTTAAAATAAATAACTGTAATTCTGCTGAAGTTTTAAAGATAAAAAAAAAGTAAATGGATGTAGTTTTTTATTTCTGATTACAAAGATATGAAATCAGAAAAATAAAACTTTGAATGGTTCCCCAATAAGAAATAATCTTCAAAAGATCATTGGTCTTCAGCAAAATGTGGCTCTTTCACATTCTCCTGCATAGCCTAAGACAAATCAACATCAATTTTTGTTGATATTAAAAAAATGTAAACTTTGGATAAAATCATTGGTACAGTTAGGCTGAAATACCTGAAGGAGTTCAGTCATGTTGCCTCGTCCGTAACTCGGCATGTGTACATAATGGACTCCCTGCAATGGTTCAGTAGACAGAGTTTGCTCTTCCGCAGCTTCAGTGGAGTGAATTGTCTGTTGGACTTGAGACCCGGTTTCAGTATGCATAGGATCACGGTTAACCGGGACCCTCCCACCACCATTCTGTAGATGGGTAGGATTCGGAGGCACCACCTCACTGTTTCTTCGAATCATTGGGAGATAAGGAGCAACATCGTTATCAACCGATACAGGATCACAATGACCAGGCTTGAACACCACACCTCTAAACATGGTATCTGAATTCTCAAACTTAATCGCGAGCAAAAAACCAGCTTCAAATGTTGCCTCAATCACACCATGAATCGGTTGTCCAACCATAGCTTCATCTTCGTCCCCTTGACGAATTTGTGGTTCAGTCAGGCTAAACCCCAAAGAAGAACCAATAGATTGCACATCCGACTCTGTCTTCTGGTGCTTTCTTGGGCGACCTTGTTTTCGTTTCGCAATTGGATCTCTAGAGACACGGGGGATGTTCTCCATTTTTTGAAGCTTTGATAATGCAATAATTAATGTTAAACTTTCTTCGAGAAAATAAAGATACAATGCAAGTGAGGATCATCGATACGCAACAAATCAAAATGCCACCAAACCAAAACGAATTCCAAAATTGTGAACTTTAACTAGCAAATGCTAACATTAAAAACCCTTAATTTTGTTTTTTGAAAATATCTTTCACAATTCGAGAAAAATCTGGATAATAAATTATTGATAAGATCCACAGTAATAACAAAGTCTATAATCCTCACGAACAAGCAATCATTTCTAAACCCTTAAAATATGATTCCTAATTATAAAATCAAACCTAGTAATTGAAAACAACTAACAAAAATTTGCATTTTCAATTTCTCAGTATCCCTAGAATCGAAAACACATAAGAATCCATACAAAATATGTCAATTTCAAAAATTTCGAGTGAGGAGACACATCGCAAATATTATTACCAACCCAAAAAAAAACGACCAACAAAATAGAAAAAAAAAGTTTAAAACTTTACAGTTAATCTCAATGTTATCAAATCAAATACGAAAGACATACCTAAGATTTTATCGTCTCCGTTTCCTCAGATTTTCTTCCAACGATATTAACAATGAGTGTGATAAGGATAAATACAACAAAATAAGATTAAAACATTAGCCAATAAAAATGGGCGTAAATTTAATTACTGAAAATATTGTGAATTTAGTGAAACTTAATAAATTAATGGGTTGTTTTTGTTTGGGCTTTTAGGTAATATATTTGCTAAGATATTATTTACTTCTTATTATGTTTATGTCTGTGTTTAGTCCCATATTATTTCATTTTTGGGATGTCACATAAAAAGCACGTGTATGCAAAAATGTTTGATTCATATTACTATTCTAACTAGATGATGTTCGTGTTATGTCCGATTTAAGAAAAAAAAAAAAATCGATTGGGTTGGATGGCATGTTTCGCATTCATCGAATATCTTTTATTTTCTTTTTTAATATAGTTGCATTTTGCATTCATCGAATATCTTATATCCCAAGTAATCTTCCATTAAAACCAATCGGCGGAATCGTTAATTTATTTCATACAAGTTGTTGGGGATAATTTTTCATAAATTTTTAATGCTAATGTGACATAATATCTCTAAAACTTGACAACATAATTTTAAAAACACATTTCTTTTACATTGAAAAACTATTCTATTATGCAAACATTCCCATCAGCATTTCTCAATAGATTATCTCAAACAAAACAAAAAACATAGAATCATTCTTAGTTAATGAGAAACTCCCATAATATGTGTCATTATTTAAAAGGTCCAATTTATTTTACTTAAAAGTTTAAATATATATAAATAAAATATAGATGATATAGAGATACTATTCCAATAAGAATGCTCCAAGCCTCCAATGAGAATGGTGTAAGAGACTTAAAAGTAGAAACACCGAAATATTTATCATTGAAAAAGCCAAAGTATCACACCTTCAACCAACAACAATTTTAATAAAAAAAAAAAAAACCTTGAAAAATCCTAGTGATCACACACACACATCACACCAAATTATTGGCATATATTAAAGATAATATCAAACGATCCAACACAAATTAAAAATTAGAAACCGTGGATCTTGATCTGATCCTTGTTAGCAATCCCAGTTTGAACCAAGAAGTGAGAAACTTTCTTCCTTTGATCACCTTGAAGCTGAATGATCTTGCCAAGCTCTTTGTCCTGCACAACGTTCCCGTTGCAGCAAAAATCTTTCTTCAAATCCTTGAGAATCCTCTCGTAGCTATACTCTTTCTTCAGACCTTGAACAGTCGTCAAGCTCTTTTTACCATTCCTCTGCTGGATTCTGATGTGAATGTTCTCTTTTGTCCCTGGTGCATCTGAATCTTTGGCCTCTGCAAAAGGATCGAATGCTGATGGAATCTGAATGTCTAGCTCAACCATGTAAACTTGGTTACTTGGATCTTTCACTTGTCTGATTCTCTCTGCGAACAACAATCATAATTGAGGAAACTAAGATTAGACTCCAATCAACAATAAAAGATCCAGAACAGAGCATGACTAAACCTAGACTTTATCAACAAGAAACAATCCAAAACAGAGCATAACCAAACCATATTTCTCAAATAGATTATTGTATTCAACAAAATGGAACATAAACAAGAACAGAACAAGATCTATTGAAAGGAGGTTATTCAAAACTGAAATAAATAGTCCTATAAAGATCAAGACTTGTCAAAACCTAACAATCAAGAGAAACAAGAAAAAAGAGAACGGCAAGATCATACAAATCCGATTTAAAAACGAAAAAACAAATCAAAACACTAATCGGAGGAAAACTCGAGCAAAGTCAACATATATAGATAAAATCAACGATGAATCTGTAAAAGTAGAAAACTTTCGAAAGAAGAAATCGTACCTGAAGTTGTTGTTTGGAAGAAGACGATCGAAGTCTTTGTAATTTTTGTTTCTCAGTTGATGAATAAAAAATCGAAGGAAGGTTGAATTTATAGGAATTTTTTTTATCATGAGCATCTTTTTTATGGCGGTTAAATCGTAGCCGTAGATCTATCTATTCTTCACTTTAGACACGTGTATGGATATGTGCGAATTAGTGACCAAGTTGAAAGTTCCACGTTTAGTATAATTGGTGTAAGACGCAGAGAATCATTGCTATTTCGCGTACAATGGACGCGCAATTCACGAATCTAGTAGGGCCCATTAACAGCATTCATTACAAACAAGAAAAATATAATAATTAAAAACTGTCGTGTAAGAGCCACAAGTGGGTCCAAAGTCAAACACTTGCTAGTTGCTAGAGCTTAGAAGAATCGCGAAGTCAATAAACTTTATAAATATGATTTCAGATTTTTTGAAATGTAATGTAATTGGAGAATTAAATTCGAATTGTGTGGTTGTCTGACAAAAGAAGAGACCGTCTTATTGCATATTGTTCGATACTTATAAATGATCTTTTTTTCTGCTGACATCAAGCTATAGGCTGTAATGGGTTAATAAGTGACACAATGAAAATATCAACAACTTGAACGTGTATTTGCAAATGATTCAGGTGAGTCATTTTCATAAATTGTCATGGAGTCAGATTCACGTCTAAAGCTTAAACAAACTTTATAAAAGAGGTAATGACGCATCGTTAGCTTAGCTCCAAAGGTTTTGCATAATGTATATTATTAATACATACAGGCGCTTTAATAAAAAGGGCACAATCGAGTGATCTAAGTATGCATGAGATGAAATCACTATTAACAGATTTGGCAATCAAATGTTGTTGATTGCCGTAACAACATGTAAGGAATTGCATACCAAATCAACAAGAGGATTAAATTGAGATTTTGTGTGGAACAGCAAAATCTTTGCAGTCTACACCAGATTCATTGGAACCACAGTTCCCATTTCCGCTTTAAAACAAGCTCATCCACTATTCCACTTTCAAGATCATATGTATATCTCAAGCACTTTTAGAATCAAAGACTTGAATTAATCAAAAACTTATAAAAAGACACACTGAGCAAAAGAAACGAGACGCAACTTTCATCCTAATCTTAGCATAGAACCCGTGTACCTGACCTTCTGTGAAGGAAACAACATGGTCACTCGTCAGGCAGTGAAAGAAACAGCTTTGGATTCAAGAAATAGTAAATTAATTATTGGCATCTTTAAGGGGATGATCTCAACTTACTTAGAATGTTCTTCTAATCAAGACAATCAATACACAGACCAAACCAACACAAAAACAAACAAAAAATTATTAAATCTCTGATGAATCAACGAAAAGATAATCTTTTTCAATTGACAAAGGACGAAGCAGAGGAAACAATTTCTTATTTTTACACTCAAAAGAGTTTTATCCTAAAAGGAAACACACACTGTTTTCCCATCCAAATGGATGTAAAAAGGATATAAACTACTTTATGTGATAAAGTGACGAAGGAATTACCAAATCTGAAATATATTAGATGAGAGCATCTCTGATATCTACTGAGGATTCGGGGGACGGCTGTTAGCAGCAGAGACTCTAGAGCCCCACTCCAAAAGCTCCTTGCTTGTATCATCTTTGTGAACTATCACTTCAATGAAACACAAGCTCTCTTTTTCCTCATTTGTCGCCGTGCTGATCGCTTTCACTAGCTCTTCCTCACATCTCACCTTGGCAGTCCAGCATTTTCCTTCTCCATTGTGTATAGCATCAACAAAAGCTGTGTAGTTCCAGTTCTTTATGACATTGTAAGGACCATCGTGAATCTCCACTTCTATTGTGTAGCCTCCGTTGTTTATGAGGAAGATTATCGTCTTCTGCCCACACCTTATCATCGTAGATACATCCTGAGCAGTTACCTGGAAACTACCATCTCCAATACAAGCAATGACACGCTTGTTTGGAATGGCTTGAGCATAACCGAGAGTAGCACCCACTGACCAACCAATTGATCCGTATTGCATTTGGAATTCGTAACCGCATCCTTCAGGGAGCTTCAGCTTCTGACAGTTGAACCATGAATCTCCTGTCTCAGCAAGCACAGCAGTCTCAGAAGATAGCAGATTCTGAATATGTTGAAACAACACATTAACCCTCAAAGCCTCATTGGGGTTCTCTCTCAAAGGCTTTCCTTCTGGGACAAAGATCCTGTGGTAATTCTCAAAGGCAGTGTTGTTATGCTTAATTCGTTTAGCCAATTTGCTAAGAAAATCCTTCATAAGAACACACCCAAACGCAGGTCCGTTACCGATAGTAACCCGATCAGGCTGCACGATGATTGCCTTCTCCTTCTTGAGAAGCAGAGAGTACCCAACAGAGCTATAATCGTTGAAAATAGGACCTGCAAACAGATAAGCATCGGCAGATTCAACAATCTCAGCACAAAAAGCTGTACTCACAGCTCCCCAATACGTTCCTATGAAATGCTGATGGTGCTCAGGTACTTGTCCTTTAGCAGAAGGCATCACAGCTACACCATAACCAGAAGCATCAGCAAGCTCAACAAAAGCATCAGCGGCTTCCGCAACCCGCATTTTCGGCCCACCAACAAGAACTGGCTTAACAGCTTTGTTCAAGAACTCAGCAGCTGCTTCCACCGCCGCATCTAAGCCTATCTGATTGCTCACCTTCGCCGGAAGTATGAACGGAACAGGATGACGACTGAAACTCGGAAGAGGAATCGCAGGCAAGTTACAGCTGATACTCAAATAAACAGGTTTGCTTTCTTTCAAAGCAGTCGAAATCGCAGTATCGATGAGCTCATGAGCCTCTTCTAAGTTATTAATCACAGCTTGAAAACAAGTAACAGCTTGAAAACACCTAAGCTCTTGAGTGAAATCAGGTAAACCGATCGTATGGTGAAGAATCCTATTGGTACCGTAATCGTTGGAGTTTGGACCACCGACGATGCAAATCAGAGGCAGATTCTCGCTGTAAGCACCGGCGATCGCGTTCAGAACACTCAATCCACCGACGGTGAACGTAACGACGCACGCGCCGACACCACGCGATCTGGCGTAACCGTCAGCAGCGTATCCGGCGTTGAGCTCGTTGCAGCATCCGACGAGCTTGAGTTTCGGCTCGGCGATGAGGTGATCGAGGAGCGTTAAGTTGAAATCTCCAGGAACGGAAAAGACGTCGGTGACGCCGATCTCGACTAACCGTCTTGCTAAGTAACGGCCAAGAGTGGAGTCGCCGGGGCTGATGGTGGTGGAGTGAAGTGGACTAGAGTTTTGAACGGTGGAGACGCCTCCGTTTGGTGGACCGCCGATATCGTCGTTGGTTGGGTTACAAGTGTCGATGGATCCGATCTTAGTATCCATAGTGAAACGAGTTTTTTTTTTTTTCCGAATTGTAGAGAAATGAGAAAGTTGATAAAGAAAATGCGAATTTTCTGGAGAAAAATACAGTTAGGTTTTGGTGTATGATTGAAATGAGATTAGTGGAAGATAAAGGAGACTGAAACCGCCACTTAAATATAAAATGTAACGTAAAACAACGGTGGCAAAAAGTAATCAAAGGAAAACCAACGGTGGTATGAAGTATGAACAAGGCGGCTAAGATTTTTAGCCGTAGATATTTCTGTTGATTTAAGATTAGACACGTGTACTACATAATTAGATGAATTTGGAGGTTAAGAAGAATAGTGGTTGTCGGGACTCGGGAGTTTGATAAAAATTGCTCTCACGGATGATGACTCCAAAAAATCCAAAAGACTAAACGGTCCTCTAATAAATCCACAAGTGGATCTAACTAGGGGATTGTAATCTGTGTACAGTTTCGTTTTCTGGTTTACAAAAACCAAAACCTTAAGAATATATGATCTGTAATTTGATTTAATTAGTTTTTGTATTTTGTTTCGATTTGGCTACTGTTTGGTTTCAAATTCGATTTTTTTTGTTTCTCAATCACTGAAACCAATCGGTCCGACCAGATTGTACAGTAGTCAAGTAAAGAAAAAAGGTCACGTGACCCGGAGGAGATTCGTGTCAATACCACGTGACATCCCAAAATAAAACTCCCGCTCTTGATGACTTTTCAAGAATCAAAACCCTAAAGAAACTCATCTTTTTCCGCCCAACGCGATTTTCCCGCCGCTCTCATTTCACTACAAAATCCTTAGATCCCACACTAATCTATCATCACATATCTTCCACATATCCTCAGATTCCATCTCTTCGTACGTAAACTAAGCTCTTAGCCAAATCGAATCCATGAAGGACATCTCTAGATCTCCGGTGAGAAGAAACGACGGATTCCACCGTTACTTGAAACCAGGCGCGCTTGCTCAGATCCGAAACTCGAGAATCAACTCTAGATCTACGACCACCCTCGTATCTCGCTCCCTCTCGCATCCAATCGATCCGCTCTCCCTTTCTCAGAGCTCTGTTGCTGATGTCACGGCGGCGCAAAATCTGACGATGGATCAGGTACCACATCTGTTAAGAAAGATCTATGGTCCTTGTTCTCTCAAGAGGAAAAAATTAGCTGCGTCTAGATCCGTGGCTTCGATGATGATAATGAATTTGAACCCTCCGATAAATTCAATAATTGAATCCACTGGTGGAAACAATTCTCTATTGAGTAGTGATGTAATTGCTCATTGAGTTGAACTAGTTGTTCTCTATGTACTGTAGATTGTTTTCTTAATCTGTAAGTTTGATACAATTTGGGGGAAAATGTTCAATACTCGTAAAACTATTTATATAAAAATCATTAAATTCCCAATAAAATTTTGTGTGTTGATTATACTACAATTGATGATGATTTATCTTTGTTAATTGAATATGTGTGTGTTGGTTTGATTTTATTATGCGTGAGATGAGAATACTTTGGGGAAAATGATTGATGTTCTTAATGACTTGTATCTAATCGTAAACGTTGTAGCTGTTTTGGAAGATTAGTCAATAATTAACAATTTAACAGTTAATGATACAAAAGAGTAATGCTATTTTTTCGAGAGACTGCATAATTTCTTCTTGTTAGATTGAAATCGCCACTATAGGGTATATCTGCTTTGCTTTGCTTAGTTCACAACATCTCAAAGCTAAAAGTTTTGATGATGTCTCTCTGTTTGGTGTGTGGATGGATAACAATGTTTTGTCTACATGTTTGGCTTCTGCTATTGTCTCAGCCCATATGGTTTACCTAAGTTGTCGAGAGGTGTAAATGAATCTCATTTATTTCGTGGTAATTAGAGCATATGGAACACTTTTCCTGGTTTATTTAGTTATAGGTTTGTCTATATATGGTCTCTTGGGTTTGTTTTAAATGATGATAACGAGGGAGAGAATGGTGATGACTGATGACGATCATAAGAATGTGTCTTATTTAAGTACTTGATGGTTTTGAGCTGATCATAGTAGTTCTAGTCTCTGTTATGGGTGGAGTCGGTAGAAACACACACAAAGCTAGGAACATGATGCTGAAGAAAATCGTGATTGTGTAGTAAATTCTTGTTCATTTTTATTAGATAGATTTAACCGGTTAAATCAATTGGCAGAAGTATTAAAACGACTGTTGGTTACACGCATTGTTACATTCCCAAAAGCCCATACATAACTTTTCATTTTCTCACTTTCAAAGTTGTTCCAACTCTTTAATTGCCCAATCCTTCATCTTTTCTACTTTTTTTTTTCAGTATCGCTCTTTTCTCTAAAAGTAAAAGTTAACCCACCAAAAAGTACAACCATCCCTTATGGACATTGATAAAGTGATATGGTAAGCTAATATCAAACTACATGTAAAAGTGAACACACAAATTCTCATAAGCTGAAAATGTTTGAAATAAACCAATATGAACCTCACCTATAGTTACTAAACTACAGTTAATAGAACCAAAACGAAGTAAATTCAAAGCCATGAATAAGCTCAAACCGAACAAAATACGAAGTTATGTTCGATTTTTGATATTTTTCTCACTGAATCAAACCTAAACCTACACCGAAATGGCGAAATTTAAAAGAAACAAATAAAATGAGAAAACGTAATAATGTGGAAATGCGGACTCCCTCCCTATGCTCGATCATTTGTATTACTCTTTGAACTATGATATGACATCACCTTGACTAATGCTAATGTCATCACTTTATTTCCCCATCTACCGATTAATTTAAAAGTTATGGGCTTTCCAGATATTAAAAATAAAGTGGTAAAAAATTATTTATTTACCTTTTTTTTTCTTCCTGGCACTTAAACATAAATTAAATATAAATATTGACGAATATATTCATCTATCAATTCCAAAACTCTAAAGATGTAGAAAGAAAGAAAACATTGTTTAAGAGAAAACTATATTATATATTTATACCCAAAAAAAAAGAAAAAAAACTATATTATAGATAGGAAGAACTCAAAAAAAAAATGAAAAAGCGAACTAATTTTTGTTACAATTATAAACTGTGGTATCATAAGTAGAAACTATCCAAAGCCATGATTCGTAACCCTACCAAGACGAAGCCAGATGTCTATCTCTCTGCCTCCCAGCAACCACCGCACTTGCCTCATTCTAATCACTTCCACTACTAGAATTTTTGGCGCCACTCTCTCTATAAACAAAATTAAAAATTATATATTAATCAAAATCATTAACTTTTGTTTTTGATAACAAATTACTAACTTTTATCATCACTGTAAAAGTCTTGCAATTTACAATCCGGAGATGGTGAAGAAACCTTAATTTAATGTGAATATATAGGATGCTTAATCTAATTTACATTTGAACGTTCTTTTTGTCTTATCACATACTATAAATGAAAATCACTATTTTCCACGCGGTTTCTAAGGAAGAATTAGAAAAAAGGAGAGACGTTACAGAAACCTTTTTTTGTATCTATTATAATTTGTTTTTATATGTCTTGTGACCACAAATATCGTACATATTTTTTTATATAAAGAGATGATAATCTAACTGAGAAAACCCACTTGGAGTCGACAGTTTCTTTTACTTTTCTTCATCTCCAAAAACACTAAAAAAGAAAAAAAAGAAAAAAGAGAGACATTTGATTTTGAGATCCAATTAACCAGAGATGGGAGACAACAACAACACAAGAGAAGAAGAGAGAAGCAGTTCTTCAAAGCAGCAACCACAAGCTCCTATGTCTTTGAAGCTCATAGACTCATGTCTCAGACTAAGTGTGGTTCCTCTCAGTGTTGCAACCATCTGGTTGACTGTCACTAACCATGATTCCAACCCTGACTATGGTAGTTTAGACTACAACTCCATCATGGGTCTCAAGTATACTCTTCTTTCAATTTTTTTAATATTTTATAATTATATAGTTTTTTTTGGGTAGAAAATTATTTAGTTGTTTATTAATTGATTAGTTATTTGCAGGTATATGGTTGGTGTTAGTGCCATATCTGCTATTTATGCTCTGCTCTCCACAGTTTCTTCATGGGTCACATGTTTAGTCTCCAAAGCTTGGCTCTTCTTTGTTCCTGACCAGGTTATTTTTTTCTTTGTCTAATTTCTCTGCTCTTTTATTTTTCCCTTAAAATCATTAATGAAATATCTAGTATGCAATTTCTTATATGAGTGATTTTTTTTGTTTTCTGTTTGTGAGTGAAGGTTTTAGCTTATTTGATGACAACATCAGTGGCAGGAGCAACAGAGATAGTGTACTTACTTAACAAAGGAGACATAGTAGTGACATGGAGTGAAATGTGTTCTTCTTATCCACACTATTGTTCAAAACTCACAATTGCTTTGGGACTTCATGTCTTTGTTCTTCTCTTTTTCTTAGTTCTCTCTGTTATTTCTGCTTATAGAGCTTTTAGTCTCTTTGATCCTCCTTGTGATTCTCAAACCAATATTGATGCTTAATTAGTCAACTTTAGAGTCAGTTTTATTAATATGTTGCAGAAATTTCGGTGTTTTTACTTCCTTCTCAAAAATAATATGATCGATCTTTAGTTTTTTTTTTTTTTTTGTCCCCACCAATTAATTGTTGTTGTAAAGTTTTCCAATTCAGCCAAAATCTCGAACGTTGATAAAAATTCACTAAAGGAGATGGTATTGTACCTTTGTAGACCTTTTAGACTGTATGGTGCGAACTAGTTTATAGGATTTCAGTATTCAACTGTAAGATATTGAGTTTGACACCAATAGGGCATAGCCCCAAATTTAATTGTGTTGTGTTTTATCAAATTTTTTTTTTTTTTTTTTTTTTTTTTCATTTTCTACATTCTAGAGTTTCATATTATTTTTATTTATTTTTTGCTTTCTACAACTCATACACATACACATTCACGATTATGTCAATATAGTTTTCGGTCAAATTCTTGTAGTTCATGTAGAAATCAGCTTTTATAGCTAGCAATATTGTTGTGTAAATTTTGGCTTCGTGAATTAGTTTATAAAATATATCATCACGATGACGAGAATTATAGTTGGTGTAAGAATTGATAATTTCCCCAAACAATATGTAACACTGGAATACTGGATGCATATTCTCTAATTGGATTTTGATTTTTGCGAACAGTGACAACAATATTACTTTCGCGACTTGTTTTGTTTTTTTTTTTTTTTTTCCCGTTACGATGACACACGTCACACGGTCTTTGGACCACACTGCTTCTGGCATCGTGTAAAATTGACTTTTCCTCCTCATTAGGTCTTCGCGTTTCAAATTCTCATCCTCGCTCTTTGATCTTGTTATTAATTTTATTAATTGTTGGTTTTTTAATGTTAAGAATCTTGTTATACTTTCTCATAATAATAGATTTTTTTTTTTAAGAAAAAAAATGATTGCCTAAACAGGCTACTTATTATATAAAATTTTAAGGAAAATTTGTTGTTATCGTGTCACCATTATTGTTTAAATTAGCATATTGCATCTTCTTGAAAAAAAAAAAGAATAATCCAGTTCTGATAAATAGTTTATGAATTAGTATTATTATTATATTGTACTTTAACTGTATTATTTAAGTGTGAAGATCTCTTTTTATGATAAATATATCTTACATAATTTTGCGAAAAAGAAGATGATTTTAGATTTTACTTTAGTTTTTGTTTTTTCCGTCAGATTTTACACTAACTATATAAGTTTTATCATTTAGGTTAAGCTTTAAATAGTTATTTATAATAAGTTGGAAATCTTTACCTCGATTTAAAGATGTACATAAGTTCCCAAAAAAAAATTCCTGAATTGGTTGACAAACAAAAAAGAATTATGAATTAGTGTTCTTAACATAATACTTTGAGGTATATATTTAAAATGTGTAAACTATATAACATTTTTTTATAGTTATTATTATGAGAATCAAAGTGTGGTTGATAAAAATAAGTAACCAACCAAATAAATAATTTAGAGATTAAATTGATAAGGTGCCAGGTGGCAACAAAACAAATTAAATATTGTACTTTTTATTATTTTTGGGGCAAACAAATATTGTATTTTATACAGTAAAAAATCATTAAATTGTTGTAAGTGAGTAAACCACGCGCGTTACCCATAACTAAATTTCCTAATCCTAGGTTGAAAAGTAAAATAAAAAACTTCCTAATCTACATGAGTTAACTTTTTACTTTTTCAACGACATCTATATATAATTATATATCCACGCGATATATACTAGAGAGAACGTTCATTAAAAGATCTTATGATCTTATAGATCTTAAACGATAAGATCATATCTAATTGTCCTATAAGAGAGATTTGAGTTTGTTCCTTTGGTATACACGAACCATGGAGGGCGGCTACAAGCATGAACATGTCTCAACCTTAACGACCGTGACTGATCGAGTCGTTCATGGTTGTTTCCTCTTGAAAAAGACCCAAAAAGAAGTCAACCATCTCAAAGCTTTTCAGGTCGAGTCAGAATCGTATTCCTTCATCATAACCTATCAGCCAAATCTAGAGCTTCATCACGGAAACCTAGATGGACACAAAATTATGACCACTTTTCGTCAAGATCCTATACTTAAACTTGAACACAACATCCCAAAACAGTATCTTGTCTCCCAAGAAACATGCCTTGAACACGTCATGATCATCTTGTCGGAGATGTATCTCCCACCTTCCATTCAAGAAGGCCTTGTCCGTTTTATCTCAACAGAATTTGTTAATTTTAGCAGCCGCCACCTCGGAGGAGGAGGTTTCAGGGTTGAAGCCAACGTTAAAGTCAACGTGGAAGTTTGGGTGAGGATTGGACGTTGCTTAAAAGAAAAAGATACGTGTCTGGTCCCGGCGGCGAGAAACGTGACGGCGATGGATTGTCCAATATGCTTAACGGAGTTATCTAGTGCGGTGAGCCGCATGGAGTTACCATGTTCCCACGTTTTTCATAGAGATTGTGTGATAACGTGGCTGAAAAAGAACCCTTCTTGCCCTATATGCCGAACCAAAGCTCTTGGCGAAATTGTTTCTATCTATTAGGCCTGTGTGGTTTGTAAACACTAAACTTGTTATGTATTTCGAATTTTTATAGTTCGTCTCTCGTCTATTACGTCAACATTCATTAGAAAGTTTCTAGTACTAATTTGCTTATAAATAACAAACTATATTATATATCATTTGACAAACAAATTTGCATATCTATCCCATACATAAATAAGCTAACTGGTAGACTTGAACAATTTACTTATTTTGATCAGAATCGTCTCAAATGTGCAATTTTTTTTTGTTATTTACCAAATTCTTGGACGAGAGTGGGTATTATATGTTTTATGTTCCAAAGTGTATATGTATATCTCTATGTTGTTCCATACGTGATTTCGTAAGATGTTTTTCTTTCATTCGACGAAATTATAAGCCCAAATCCACTAGTAATGATAAAAGTCCCTTTTATTGGGCTTGAACTTCTTATTTGGGCTTTAATCCTAATTTAACTAATCTGAAAAGCAGAACAAGTCTTTTTATTTATTATTCTTTTCGAACAAGTTCACATCTCTCTCGCAGCAAATTCTCAGCAAAATCAAAGAAGACGAAGAGAGTTTGAGAAAACATTTTCAGGTAAAATTTACGAATCTGAGTATTCCTCGTGTTTCCTGAATAAAATTTGAGTATTTGCTATGAAATATTCAGTAGAAAAATGCCACAAAGATGCGAGATTTCTAAAAGATCTAAATTCTGTAAAATGTAGGCATAAATCATCATCAAGTGATTAGTCTCTCACAGCTCACTGGGTTTCTCTTCTTCATTCATCTCTCAATGGAGACGAGTTCTGACTTATCTTCTATGGTTCGTCTCAACATTGGTATATTTCACTCTTCACTTAATTAGACGTTTCAAATCTTGGGAAAAATCCATCCTTTTTGATCCAAAATGTTTAAATTAGTACTACAACATATTGATTCATTAGTACTGGTTGCTAAATCGTGTGAGAAATATTGTTCTTAGTCATCTTTATTTAGTTATGTTTCTGTATCCTGTAATAGAGATGTTGCATCCTCAAATTCAGCAAAAATTATATGGAAAACTTGGGGCTTCTGTTTCAGTTGTAAACCTTTAATGTTTCTTGGATTGATGATAATTTACTATGAATAGGCCAGAACTGTATTGTTCAACCATCTTCAGAGTGAAGAACCTTTTCTTTCTTTCACAAGGTTTAGCTCTTCAAAAGTTTTTAGAAATCTTTTGTGTTTCATGCAGGTGGAAAGAAATTTTGTACTACCATTGATACTTTGACTATCCGTGAGCCAGACTCAATGCTCGCAGCGATGTTTAGTGGTCGGCATACAATGTGCCAGGAATCCAAAACGGTATTGCTGCATTTTTTTGTTAGGATGATGACATTTCAGAACCTGCATATGAATAGGTTTCACTGAGTGTAGTAATTGGTCCTTGGATCGAGTTTCTTTCATTTAATGATACATTGAAATTTAGTTATGTAGAGAGCCTATGATTTTAGCTACCCACTCTAAGAGGTGTTTCAAAATGCAAGAATCAATTAAAAAGGTTGTGGTCTGATCTTCAACATATGCTTAATTGATTCAATAGTATATTTGAAGCCGTGTACCAAGAAAATCTGTTATATATTCATGTACATACACACACACCTTTATATGTAAATGAGTATGCATATGTGCATGTATGACAAAGTATATCCACGAAACTAGTTGATTTAATTGTTGCAGGGATATATATTCATAGATAGGGATGGAAAGCACTTCCGTCATATTTTAAATTGGTTGCGTGATGGTATTGTTCCCAGTCTGTCAGATCCTGATTGTTCTGAACTTTTGCGCGAAGCAGACTACTATCAGCTTCTAGTAAGCTAAAATTTTCTTTTACCTTATTATTCTCGTTCTTTTCGTTGTTCAGCTGGTGGCTGCTTAATTTTTTCTGAAGATGTAAAACACTTTCAATCTTTCCCTATTTCAGGTGCTGAAAGATGGGATAAAAGATTCGAGAAGAGAAGGTGGTGAAGTAGAAGCTGAATTATCACGTATAGATATCATCAAATGTATACAATCTGAAAGAGTTAGGTTCCGAGGAGTTAATCTTTCTGGCATTGATCTTTCTAAACTGGTAATATTTCTAATCTTATATGCTTGTAGGTAACCATGCTATTGGCTGACTTTAAACTCACTGCAGTTCTGATCCCCAAATCAGTTGTTTCAGAGATTATTTGTTGGTTTGATAAACCTCTGTTGAGGAAAGATTAGTAGAATGTATAGCACTAACCGATTCTTGTTGTTTTAACCTGGAACTTAAAAAGAACTTGCAGTTACATTTTTAATCACATCTTTAATTGATTATCTCAATTGGCATACACATCTGCTGTCTTAGTGAGTGTCTTTTCTTTGTTGTCAACATGTTATCCTATATTAAGAACATCAAGCGGTATTGGTACACCTAGAATGAACTCTTCTGTATATACTGTCTGAATGTTTCTCTCTGAATAATGTAGGATCTATCCCTTGTGGATTTCACCTATGCTTGTCTCAGGAATGTGTTCTTCTCTCGTACAAATCTTCAATGTGCCAAATTTCGGGTAAATATGCTATATCAACCTTCGTTTCTGCAGAAGAATTTTATCATCCTATCATGGGAGTTTGCTTGAACAACTGCTTAATAATATCTACTGAATTACTAAATGCTCTAACAGGAAGCTGATGCTGAGGGCTCCATCTTTCACAATGCTACTTTGCGCGAGTAAGGAATTTGTCAGATCCCGTCACATATATTAATATTTGTACTTGAAAACACTTCCAGAAAGATAATGATATTATTCCTATAAAAGGTGTGAGTTTACCAGCGCAAATCTTAGAGGAGCGTTGTTAGCTGGTGCAAATCTTCAGAGTGCAAATTTACAAGGTGCATATAAGCCTTATTTTGCTAGTTAATGATCCTTTCGACAGCCATGAAATGAAATGTTTACATATAACATATAAACATGGTTTGACTAAAACAATCCTACTTGTGGACTGTAGATGCCTGCTTAGTGGACTGTAGCTTCTGTGGTGCAGATCTTCGCTCTGCACACTTGCAGGTGCCTTAAGTAGTCTGTGTAGAATTTTTGCTTCCTTGGTTTAATCCACACGTATCTAGGAGGTCTTAATGAGCATAGCCTGATTCGGTGATAATGTTTGATTCTCTTTCTTATGTATCAGAACGCTGACCTTACAAATGCCAACTTAGAAGGAGCAAATCTAGAAGGTGCAAATTTGAAGGTAAGCAATTCCTTTATTGACAATTACATAGCCGTAATTCGAACTGTCTGGATGAGTTGTGGTGAGACAGATAAGCGATATATGTGGCTCTTAAATGAGTGTTTAGTTTCGGTTTAATTTGATCTTACATATACGTAATATAGGATGCAAAGTTGAGGAATGCCAACTTCAAAGGAGCAAACCTTCAACGAGCTTACTTGAAGCAAGTGAATCTGCGAGAAGCGGTAAGTCCAAAAAAAAAACTTCGGTATTGAAACACATACATACAAGCACAGATTAATATTGGCCAGTAATTGGTTTCATCATGTTTTGTCTACTTCTTCCTCGAGTTTCTGAGAAGAGCTTAAACGGTTAATCCTTGCGATATGTTTATATGTAAACAGCATTTGGAAGGGGCAAACCTCGGTGGCGCTAACATGACCGGTGCTATCCGATAAACTCCATTTGTTCAGACGGACTATTAGTCTGTGGTCTTATATTCATTTGGCAAAACGTAAAGTGTAGTTGGTACAATCACAGATCGTTGTGTTATATGGAAGTAAAACATAATCGTTGAATTAAAGCTTCTTGTTGTTGAAATATATTAATATTCATTCTGTCTAATAATGTTTTTGTTCTCTAATTTTGTTGTAATTGTAACTCAAAATCTAGCTCTGGCAAAGATGATATGTTAAGGGTATATCTTACCTAATGGTATTTTTTTTTTTGAAAATAAATAGATAATGATTACATGTTTTGCGAACTATGCCTAAATTTATGCTACTTTTGAAAATCTCCAATATGTTATATTATTTTACATGGATTTTAATTTTTAAAGACTAATGAACTACAATAGTTTAGTAAATAATGTTCCTAAAGGAATTTGGAAAACAAACCTCCAAATCCTAAATGAATTTGCTTACCGTAAAACAACAAAAAAAGGAGCACTATATATATATATATATACACGTAGAGAGAGCAAAGTTAAGAACTTGAGATCTAAAATCATGTTGAAAAGATTAGGGTTTAGTCGTACTAACGAAGTAGCAACGGAGACCAGCATCGAGCTACCTGAACATGTTACCACCATACAACGAAACCGTACGTGTTTCCTCGAGTCAAAGACCACCAAAGAATGCATTCATCTCAAAGCGATTCCGGATAAATCAAATTCGTTTTCCTTGTCGGCAACCTATATGAAAAATCGAACGTTTTGTAATGGAGATCTCGCTGGACACATATTCCCTTTACCACTTGGATATGAGGATCCTAAACATCTAGTACTCGAACGCGAAATCCCGAAAGCGTGTCTTGTCAACGAAGAAACCTTCCGTAACCACATCACAATGGTCTTGTCGGAGACGTGTCTCTCACGTTCTATTCAGAAACGTCTTGTAACTCATATATCCAAACTGAAAATTAGGAGTCATCGAAGAGGTTTCAAGATAGAAATCGATATTAACGTTGAAGTGGATCATAGGGTGGAGATTGGAAGTGGCTGCAAAGGAGAAGAAGCTTGTCTGTGGCTAGTTTTCTGGGATAGACACGTGGCGGCACGAGTGACCGGAGCAGATTGTCCGATATGCCTGACGGAATTATCGAGTGGGGTGAGTCGCATGGAATTAGAATGTTCCCATGTTTTCCACGCAGAATGTGTGGCCAAGTGGCTAAATAATAGTAGTTCTTGCCCTATTTGTCGTGCCCAAGCTATTGGCAAAATCTCTGCGATCTATTAGCTTAAAGGCTTGTGAACAGTATAACTCATTGCGCACGTTCAATTATTATTATTTTTAAATTTCTTTTTATAAATTTATGAGATAAAATGCATCGATCGCTTTGTTGTTTCTTTCTATGAATGACTTGTGTCTAACGAGACCGTAAGATAAGTAGCGAAGACTGAAGAGTATGATGAACAATTCATGATAACGTATTCATAATTACAAAATTAAGTAAGGAATCAAATAGTATTTATAAACAGATGATTTTCAACGAATATATATAAGAACTCCTTTAGTGTAATCGTAAGACCCAACATGATCATGATCATGAGTTCCATCGCAAACATCAACAAGTACATAAGCTTAAGACCCTATTTGTATGGAGTCAAATAGCATTAAATAGTTAACAGAAGATTTGCAACAAATATAAGTGAACACGTTTTTCTTTTGGTTTGAAAGTAAACAAGTTAAATGATACAAATTCAATCAAAGATCAAAAAAAAAAAAAACTCTGTTCTTTTTAAGTTCTTGATCTTGGTCTGTAGATTGTTTTCAGACTTTTTCTAGCTTATTCTGTGCAAGTCATCCCAGGAGCAAGTATTGTTGTTATTGTTGTTGTGTTCGTTGTTTGTTGCGGTTACGACGGCTGTAGAATCAGCTGGGAATAGTGAAGCGAATTGATGAACATCAAGAACAAGATTGTCGTCAGTGACAACAGATGATTGTCCATTTGAGATCTCTCCACTATCACTTCCCCAATCAAGAAGCTTAGCTATGTCCTCTTGCATTGTGTTCATTTGAAGAGACTCTTCTTCCTTTGATTTCAAATCTGCGTTTCAGCCAAAAACATTTAAACTTTTTACCTGGACAGTAGTTTAGATTTGAAGCGTTTTGAGCGGTTTTAATTTTTTACCTTGTAAGGAACATAAGTTGTCAGAAGAATCATAATGTCCGAAACTAACCGAGAAGAAGTTGTCATTATTGTTGTTGTTGTTGTTGTTGTTGTGATTCGGAGGAGAAGCTGTGAGTTGCCTTCGTTTTGGAGGCCGGCCTTCGCATCCACCGGCTAAAGCTTCAGCCTCTTCGAGGACATCCTCTAAGAGGCTGCAGCTACTACTTCTTCTATGAACACTGGAACCGTTAAGGTTATGATTCTGTCTCTCATTGTCTGAGAAGTTGTTGACATTATTGAAGACATCCATTTGGGGAATTTGGTTTGAAGGGAGCTCTTGTTTCATGGAGTAAACCGGGTTGGTATGAAAAGAGGTGGAAGAAGGATTGTAATGGGAGTGAAGAAAGCTTGGGGAAGAAGTTGCTGCAGGGTAAGAAGAAGAAGAAGGGTTTAAGGAAAAGGATGCGTAATTGTTATTAGTGTTGTGGTAAGTAGCGGTTTGAGCGGTTGGGGAAGAGTAAGGCAATGTTAGAAATGAAGTGTAGGAGTCTCTTGAAACAGGGGAAAATGGTGCGGTTGAGACGCGGTTAATGCAATTGAGAGGACTAGTGTTAGCATTGTTGTAGCGTTTTGCGAGGAGCGATGAAGGCGATTGGAGGAGAGGTGGAGGTCTAGGGAAAGTGAAATTTGCGTTATTGTGATTGTTGTTGATTTGGGAACGTGGTAAGGCAAAGAGAGGAAGAGTAGGGTATTGGTTGTTGCGAGGAGAAGATAAAGGAGAAGAAAGTGGCGGTGGAGGAGGTGTGGAAGAGAGTTGAGAAGGAGTTTGCGGTGTGGTTGGAGTGTGAGGGCTAAGAGGATGGAGGAGATTAGCGGTTGTGGTATGGAAAGTGAAAGATGATGAGGAATTAGCGTTTGCGTTTGCGGTTAGTGGTGTTGGAGATGGAAGAGGGGAAGATGATGGTGTGTTTGGTTGTGAAGATTGTGGTTGAAAATACATTTGTTGATGTAGTTGATGATGATGATGGTTATGTTGTTGTTGTTGATGTTGTTGTTGATGATGTGGATGTGGGTGGAGTTGATGGTTAGGGATAATATCTGGAGGATAAAGAGGAAGCCCTTGGCGTTGAAGGCGTTTCAACCGCGTGTTCCAATAGTTCTTGATCTCGTTGTCTGTTCTTCCCGGCAACTAAAAAATTTGCAAAACGATTAGTGTTGTTGTTTTATTTTCCGTGTAACACCTAGTAAATATATATTAGTTGTTAGGTTATTACCTGAGCGGCCATGCGAGCCCATTTGTTACCGAGCTGAGCATGAAGTTGAATGATGAGACGTTCTTCGTCGCCGGTGAAAGAGCCTTTTTTTAGATTAGGCCGGAGGTGATTAGCCCATCGGAGACGACAGCTTTTGCCACAACGAGCCAAGCCTGTGTTTTTTTGAACTGCGTTCCAATTTCCTTCACCGTTTTCTCTAACGTAAGCCGCAAGTATCTCATCTTCAGCCGCCGTCCATGGCCCTTTCTTCAATATTACTCCTCCGTCTGATATGTGATTGGTGGATCCACCGTCCTTCCCTGCTCCTCCTCCGTAGATGATCATAGCTTCCCTTGCCGATTCAAGAGAAACAAAGAGAAAGAAAAGAAAAGAAAAAACAGAGTTTGTGTTTGATATATATATATATTTCTTTTTTCTTTTTCTTTTTGATAATTTGATCGTCGGATTGTCGGAGGTGGGACCCACAGAGACTGATTGTCACCCCCCAAGTTCGGCCATCGGAAATATTTTTTTTACTGTTTCCTCTTGTGACGAATGATGACAAAGAGGGGAAAACAGCAACAGAAGAGAAGAGGTAACTTTGGTAATTTACGGTGTAAAATTACAACGGAAAAAACAAGAAATAAAAGATATATAAATAAACAGAGAAATTGACAGTGTTTGTTTCTCTGGACACAACACAAGTCTTTGAAAGACAACTCAGAAGATGGGTTGTTTTTTTTGGTAATATTTTTACTAAAGTTTTTATCTTCTATTTTAAGCAATGACAATTGTAACGCGCTTATGTTCATGATCATATCACCACATTCAATGTAAACTGTTTTCTTTTCATACTTGTATAGAATTAGAAAATCAAGATTTGATCATACGACTTATATTTTTTTTTTACATAATTAGCCTTTAAAAATATTGTTTACAACTTTCAAATAACATGATCACATTTCTAACCATAAACTCAATAGTTTATATAGTTTTTGGTTTATACCCGTCTGCAAATTATTCATTTTACTCGGCGTTTCAAACGTTAATAAATGCCGTATGGAGAGTCTTGTCAATCTTTGACCAAAAATCCAGGAATACTTGTTTTGTTGTGACCATCCCTTATTTCAAAGCAAATGACGCGACCCACTTGTGCATTGCCATAACAAAGACTCTTGACCATGGTTATATTATTATCATATTATATAATAGTAATGAATTTTCCATTTAAGCTATTGCGTTTCAGTGTGGCTGTATCTTGAGGTCGGCCTTTTCGATTTAGCTTAATAAAATATGTCAAAAAAAAAAAAAAAAAAAAAAAGAGGAAGAGAAGTGTTGGAAGAAGACCAAAGACTTTCCGGGAATCAAGAAACTACTGTAGTTTGATTGAACATCTAAGTTAGGAAAATAGTTAGCTAACCGGGAGTGTCGATATCTCAATAAACATTCCCCAAATTCAACTTTTAGACCACACTATACTGATGACTCTAAACCGGCCTCAAACCAAAACTAACCACATCAAAAAAATTAAAGAAGCCTAAGTAATGATTTTGATTCACATGTAGACTCTCTCACCTGGTTAAAACAGCTCTCTTGGCCTTGTGTTTGTTTCCGTTTCCCTCCCACAGAATTCAAGTTACATATAGAGCCGTGGGATAACATTTGCTCGGGACAGTACTTAAGATTCTCCTTGAAACGTTGGGTTTGTTCTTGATTGCTGTTTGGTTTAGAGCTGTAGTGCCAAATCAGGCTGTTGGGAATCGACACGAACACCAGAAGATTGTTTTGCAGGAGAATCAGGCGAATGAACTCCAATGTTCAAATCTGGTGGGAGATTGAGATTCTCTTGTCTCTGCTTTAACTGGATATGTGGACTACTGCCTCCTCGCCATGGAGACTGGACGTGGAATCTTGTGAAATCCGAAGTTTGAGCAGCCATCTGAGGGAAAACAGTTGGTCGGTTGTTCTGAAATGGTTGGGATCCTCCGTTCATCATCCCGTGAACCGGCTGGTGCACAAATGTTTGGAAAGGGAAACCATTCCTTTGAGGATGGAACTGTGTCTCTTCGGGCTCTCTCGGTTTAAAAGCTTGTTGGTGAAGTTGTTCCCTTGAAGGATTATACAAGGACTCCGCAGAAATCTGGCTGTTTTTCGGAATACCAGGATTATCATATGTTTGTTTATTATTCCCTCCAGCTCCTATCGACATCCATGCTCGTGCTGCTGCTACAGAAGCATTGCCCGAATCTTCACTTCTTGCGGATTGTGGTGACGAAACATTAAGTGGAGTATTAGCTTTAGGATGATTATGAGCGGAGATGTGCTGTGTTCTAGCCTTCTCACTGAAGTTTCTCATTAACTGTGCTTGTTCGCCGTGGCTTTGACTCTGTTGTCTCATGGGTTGTTGTGAACTTGTCGCTGTGCGACTCATTTGATTAGCAGGATCAGTAGACAGATCAAACATTCTGTTGTTCACACCGGGGGAGACTTTGCCATTACTCAATCCACCATGGAAGATCCCATTAGTAGTCATCCGACGCTTGTAATGCTCAGAATCTGTAGGAGTCACATTCCTCATCATGTCACTTGATGACCTGTACGATGCCACTGTATCTGATTTTCCAAAGCTTCGGGTTTCTGAAACACAAGTAGAACCGGAATTGGTTTGTTCTGCTGGTGGTGGTAAATTCAGTTCTACCTGCTGAGGAATCCTATTTTGAGGCTTGACAAAATCTAGCGGAGATGGATTTCGATATTCATGCTGGCTCAAAGATTTTAAGTTTCCTATTTGAGAAGTAACAAAAGATGGACTCCCTTCTGACACAGCTCCAATAGATGTTGGAAAGGGGAAAGCACGGTTTCCATCTCGAACTGGTCTGTTACCCTGTAGTTCTTTTGCAGGTACAGGAGTCTTAAACAGTGTCTCATTCTTCTTTGCAGCAACATTCAACTGTGGCTTCAAAAAGACAGATGCTTCTTTAGGTGGTTCTTTAGGTGTGCAGGTTTCAAATAGAAGTACTGGTGTAGGAAGCGGCTCATATTCTCCAACCCATCCCCGACCGAACTTAAAGTCTGCAGGTAGTGCTTGCTCGATTCGCTCTGAAGCTATTTTCCATGCAACGGGTCCAAGAGTCGCAGCAAAACGTGCAAGGCTCCTACCATATGCATGTTCTGCATGAAGCCCTACCTGATGATAAGCGAAAAAGATTTAGTCAAGAAAGTTAAGCGGAATCATAAAAAGATAATGAAACTCCGGGCATAATAATTATCACTTACAGCAACAAACTGCTTAATTTCACTCTCAAATGTTGTGAATATGGACTCCGATCTATCGGCCAGCTGATCAGAATTGCCATAGGTTGCACGGCGATCGTCCTCAGCAACCGACAGCTTCCTCCCACACTTACCAAAGAGACCCTTTCCTAGGAAATGCAGAAAAAATAATTTTTTTTTCTTTTATATTAAGAAAAGAGAAAAGGTTGAAAAGGGCCATTACTCTTAGCGTCTACAACTAACTGTAAAAAACCATACCGGATGACAAGTCTTCGGCTTTCTCCACACTGTCTACTAAGGATGTATTTCCCTCAAAAAGCACATCCGTGTAGCTGTGCTTTTCATGTCCGCCAGTTTGAGCTGAAACTGGCTCGTTTAGAGAAGCTCCTCCACTAGCAAGGTTCGCACCAGAGGAGAAATCTAAACCAACAGGCTCTAGACCATTCCGACTGAAAGGCTGTCTCACTTGCTTCTTCACAGAGCTGCCAGGTTTCACCTTTTCATCTGTTTTAAGCTCTTTCTCAGCACGTTTAATCTTAATCCTTGCCTTTTCGAATTTCCTCTTCCCCATTTCCTGAATAGTCCTTGCCTGGTAGAATAATATAATTTAAAGAAAACGAGTTTAAAATGCCAGCAGGCAGAAAGTAAAAACTAAGATGCAAAGAAAGAAGATTGGTGAGAAGATAAAAACATCATTCACCTGTTTATAGTAGACAGTGTCTGAGGAATTGTATTGCATCGCATTTGAGCAAATCAACAAAACATCGCTCTGCAGTAAAAGAAAATACAGTTCCAAAAAACCAGCTTAGCAAAAGAAGTCACACCGATGATGGATTTCAATACAGGATCCTAGCAAATACACAAACCTAATATTCTACAAAGAAGCAATATCCTAAAAAAGCTAGAAAATCAGTACATCATGTAAACCTGAGAAAGAAACTTATGACCCACCTCAAGCTCTTCCAATGTAGAATATGATCCATTCGCAAGCTTCTTCCTCACAGTGGAAAAATCCATGGGATGCTCTATAATATCATGATAATCAGGAAGCTGCAAAATATACAAAAACCAAAATATATCAAACAAGACAACTTTTAAAACTCCAATTGTCGCACTTAATCAAACCATTACCTCTTCAGGATCAACAGGTTCTGCATACACACCATAGATGTCTTTCCTGTTTGAAAAAAATTCCAAATAAGATGAGCAAAACAATGTGGTCACGCAATCACATCACACAACAGAAAGCAAAACAAAAACAAAAAGGATTATGAGTAAGTGTACTTCTGAAGTTTGTCAAGGATCAACTCCAAGGACTTCTTATCAAGAATAGGTGTTGTTTCTGAAGAATGAGTCCCTAATCAACAAGATTGAGACTTAGCCATGATCAATCAAAAAGCTCAATACCAAAGTAAGAGACTAGTAATGATTAACACATACCAGTACCAGAAGCACTTCTCTTCCTTTCCTGACAAACAACAAAAAAAACAGGAGAAACAAACATATCAGAAACCTCAAAACGTCATTAGAATCAAAACCAATGCCAGACAAGAACAAAAAAACACAGAATTGATTGACAGAGAAAGCTTAGACTAAAGAAAGATAAGAGTGAAGAAAAAGAAGTGGGAATGGAGAGAGAAAGGTGGGAAGCGTGATCACAGATTCTATGGGAAGAGAGAGAGAGAGAGAAGCATAAGTTAGTTTTTTTTTTTTTTTTTTTTTAACAGTTGACCCGACAGTTTAATTGATCTCCCAAATCCCCAACAAACACTCCCATTACAAAGCAAACACACAAACCACAGAGACGACACAGAGAGAAAGATATATAAAGTTTATAAATTTCTAGGGTTTCCGTACATATATATATATATATACCTTCTCATCCGAATCAACGTGACCTTCTTCTTCCTCTTCCTCTTCGTAATCTTTCTCTTCTTCTACTTCTTCTTCTTCGTGGCGGTTAAGTTTCCTCTTCTTCACTTGCCTTTTCTCACTCGCGTCTTCCTCTTCCTCTACTTCATCCTCATCATCAGCTTCTTCCTCTTCTTCATAGTCTGACGCGTTACTCACACGCGCTCGACTTCTAATTGGAGGATCAGCTCTAGCTCTGCTTTGATTCAGCTTAAGAACTTGCTTTAGCTTCTTCTGCCTTCTCTTCTCTTCTTCCAACTCATCTTCTTCTTCCTCGTCGAGGTAATCATCGAAATCGAAGTTGTATCTCACATTTCGCCGCCTTTGACCTCGTCTAAGCTCATATCCCGATTCACCTGGAGACGAACTCCTACGCCGTGCCAGATCTGATTTCGACGGACGACCTTTCCTCCGTCGTCTCCCGATCTGACTCATCTTCGACCTTCTTCTTCTTCTTCTTCTTCTTCTCTATCGAACTCAGTGCACCACCACCCCCAATCCCTTTCTCTCTCTACAGCTAAGGTCTCTCTGCAACTTTCTATTTTATTTACTTAACTCGCTTTTTTTTTTCCGGGTAGGAGAGAGAAAGAAGAAAATGAAGAAATTTTGGGGTTACCGAACCTGAGTCTGAGCCTTTAGGTTCGGATAAACCTGATCGATTGATTCTTTTAAAAGTTTTTAAACCCTGCGTCAAGTTAACGGCGTCAGTAGCCGACGTTAGCTTACTGCCCGTTGCCCGGCTTGTTTTATTTATTTACTTATTTTTATAATTGTATTTTCCACATCATCATTTCTCATTTGAGCTTAGACACGTTTACTCACGCGCTCTGTACATTATTATGCTCTTTGTGTTTTAATACTTATTTCATTCATACTTAATCAAAGCTAGAGAGTGAAATTATAATAGAACGAGTAGGGGGTCCTGTATATTATATATATGCGTTTGAACCTTTTCTTTTTCTTTTTTGCTAAAGAATGCGTTTGAACTTACCAAAAATGTATATAGATGTACACGTTTTAAATGAAACATTATGTTGAAGTACAAAAATTATTTTTACTTTTTTAAGTCATATATCGGAAAAATGGATCTATATATGTGTTTTTGTTCTGACCACAAAACATTCTTTACACTTTACAGTTTACACTTTACAGTAATTCCTAGAGGCTATAGTTAATTGATCAGCAATACGGATGTGTATATCTAAAACATATAGCAATTTATGAAAGAAAAATATAGTAGTAATGTGTGACAAATTGTTCCAAAAGTGTAGTAATTAGCAACTTGGAGTCGTGGGAATTTGCGAACACAAATTTGACACGACGCCTCATTTCGAAAGTGTCACCTTTTTTTTTGTCCCATCCTTTTTGACAAAATGTCCAGCCTAACCACTTTTACTAGAAAATATAACTCTCCCGATATTTTCGACTACTTCATCGACAAATTGCTAAAATCGAATGGAAATATAATTAAATTTGAGTTTATGGATACACGTTACTTGTAATTTTTAAAAATTGATGCCTCCTAAAGTACTAACTAATTGTTCATTTTCGTTTAAACTTGATCTTCTTTAGAGGTTAAAAATAAAAGTGGATACAAAAAGCAAAACGGTATAAAATTTTCATCGCTTTATAATATAAGCTTTGCCATTTCCTCTTGTTTCTTTTAACTACTTTGAAATTCTTTCACATTTTATGTCATCAATTGGATCTTTTGTTTGTTTCTTTCTTTTTTTTTGGTAAAAGTTGGATCTATTGTAATTTTGACAGATGAGATGATTTTGAAGGGCAAAAAAATCGTTAACATTTGATGTCACCAATTGAATCTGATTAGGCTTCTCTTGATTTTAGCAAAGTTAACTCGTTTTAACTGTACATCTGATACCAACTCACCAATCATATTTCGACACTGACTTGCACCAGCTGCATCACTTCTTACGGTGGCATGCAGCAACTTGTAACCTTAAATTGCATAAGATATATACATGCAGATCAATAGAACAACATTTTTTTATATTCAAAAGAAAAAAAACATTTTGAGAAATCTTGGATATTTTTAGTGACAAAAATGTTATGACAAGAAAAATAAAAGTTCGGCAAATATGTTGAAATGCCCTAAGTTTCTTGTGAACGCTGTCACAAAGCGCGCGTGATATGCAAAACTCCAAACGCCGTGTATATAATTAAAAAAAAAAAAACTAAAAAAATATCCCATGCTCTAAAAATATTTTAATAGTCTAATATTAATAGTCAAAACCAAAACTATGATGAAAAGGCAACGCTGAGTCGATAAATTATAAACAAAAAAAATAACATTTGTCTTATATAGTTCCTTAATGGTTGAATTCGCAACATTTGATTATCTGTTAACAATGAGAAATAAAGGATTTGTGAGTGTGTTTGCATGCACCCAAAAAAAAAAAAAAAAAAAAAAAGAGAGAAAGATTTGTGTGTTTGGAGTTTGAATAAAATACAAGCCGTCCAATTACAATCACATCGAGAGAATCTGACGATTTAGAAGATAGCGAGGAGATGCTGCGTGGAAGAAGATAATAGTAATACTAATAATAATGGGCCCCACAATCATCAGAATATTATGCGCTATATATATCTGAGTTATGTCATTCAACAACACTATTTATTGCATATATCAACAAATCTAGTTTTTTTTTTTAACTTTTATTGTAATGGAATGGAACACTTGTTAAGTTTTGTTTTTCAACAATTTGAAGAGTGAAATAATTGAATGTGTAGAGACATAGTACTCCCTCTGTTCCAAATTAATAGAAGTTTTGAGTCAATTTTCTTGTTCCATTTTATTAGATGTTTTGTTAGTTTTTATGCAAACTTTACATTTTGATTGGCTAAATAAATTTTAAATAAAACATTAAATGATAATTTTGTAAAGAAAAGTAGGTTTCTTACTATGTGTGCTTTTAGCTAAAACATCTATTAATTTGGAACAGAGGGAGTATAATTTATTTCTTGATTAGTTTCACCAACTATTTGCATTTGCAATTAAAATGAAACCATCCACCGTTTTTTTTTGTTCAAACGTTGCAAACTCGAATCTATGTCGTTATGTAGTTTTAAATGAAATTAAATAGTTGTGTGTTAAATCGTACTCCAGTTTAGTGGTGGCGTTTTGTTAGTCCCTCTGAAAAAAGATTGAACTCCAGACTCCTCGTTCAAACTTTGCTTGAGAAAACAAACAATCATTTTCCGATTATAGAAAACGAAAGAATAACTTACTCGGGCAAACGGAAACCGAAGAACTTACTTTTTATAAATAAATCATATAATGTATGTCTGAAATTTTTAATTATCTTAAGACTTTAATTTATTTATAGTTTCAAACTAAGATATCGTTTTTAATTCGATCGGACGATTATGTTCGTGAGCTTAATTGTTAGCATATGCAATTTATAAGAAAATTAACTGTGTCAAGTTACTGAGCTCAGTTGTCAGTTTATGGCCGATTAACACAGTAAATTACCACTAAAGCACTATTGATGGAAAATTTTACACATTTCCAAACTTAAATGCATGCATGAAATAATAATCTCCAAACGAATCCTTTAACAAATAATAATCTCTTAAACTTACATGAATTGGACTGCTAGAAGTAGACATGTTACATGTACATGTAATAATGTAACTATACCCACTGGGCTGGTTTTGAAGATTAGCTCTCACCTTTACAAATACCAAAAAGCCCACGAAGGAAATGAACCAATGTTCAACCGTAATCCAAACTATAACCGAGATAAAAGTTAACTAACCGGAATTACAACATTGGTAAAATCTCGAATCCATCAAAACATTATTTAACATTTTTACTAAAATACTAAATAAATTGTTTTTATGTAGAAAAAAAGCATATCAAATAAGATAATCTAGAAATCTTGCTTATAGCCAAAACATAGCATCCGGCCTACAAAAAATGGAGCCAGTCTAATATAATACTAATGGTGATTAGTGGAAACAATCAGGAATTTAGAATCTCATCTATATGTAATATGTTGATTGCATGTACGAGCTAGAATCATAATCTAACATTCAACGTAATAGAACCGAGTCAGAGGAGTTGTAAACTTGATAATTAGCCGATATGAGATGATGCATCAACAATCCCCCGGTTTAGGGTGAACCTATTTCCTAACGTACCACTTAATTATCTACATATTCACATTTGTTTTATAGTGTATATATCGATCCGTTAATTAATATTTTGATTCGTTGGGTCTATTAGTTAGTGACGGTGTCCGCTAAATTAATCACTGTTAGATAGTAAGATTACAGGTATACCGTATTTGTTTGCATATTTCTATGTACGTTAGGACACAAACGTGCAGTGCAATAACATCAATATATCTTAGAAAACGTGCAGTTCCATAACATCTGTCTTTTGCTATAACTATAAACAAATTAATTCTTTTTTTTTCTTTCTAAACTTATACTCGTTATCTGCAAATCTTCCTAAAGAGTGGTATGTTTTGGTATAATCAAACCGACATCAAACTGAAATCCAAATCTTGGGAACTGTCGGATATGACTTGGTAGATCGTTTTTTTTGTTTATAGTATCAAATATCAAAAATCAAACAAAAAGAACAGATGAAGCGGTCATAATGAGCTACTTAAATAGGTGCTAATTTAAATGGTGAATTTGTATTCATAATTAGTTGGTAAAAGATAAAATCATAAAACTGATATAGCGTGTATTATTAGTTACGTTGCAGTAGATCCTATAGTGTGTACATGAAAAAAGCAAGAAAAAAAGTAGTCGAAAGTATAACCAGTTTTTGCGATGGTGATTCAATTTCCATCAGTCGGCAGTGATCGGCGGCCTTCAAAAAACTTTGTTTTGTAGTGTGTATTTGACTTCGTTCGTATATACCACACGTATTCTCTATATGCTGTAACATGACTCTTCGTTTTTCTTTCAGTAGCGGTTCTTTTTTTTTTAATCTGTTTTTGTAGTTATCCTTTATTCTAATAATAAAAGATGAGCCCCCCCCCCCCCCCAAAAAAAAAAAAAAAAAAAAACTATAACCAGCTCTAGTTAGTAAACTACTCTGGATATTTGGTGTTGGAATTTTAGAAAAAGTTATAGAAAAGTCAAACTAATCAAATGAAAATTATACTATTAAAAATTTTTGAGTTTATGTTTTAGTTCTTTTTTTTTTTTATGCTTTAGTTCTTTTGTAGCATCTATTTGATAAGGTAGATGTCTATCGATAAATAATATATTCACATAAAAACTAAGACGTTCGAAAAAGATATCCGTCCAATAACAATTAGTGAAACGTAGAATTAGATAATCAGAAATCTTTCTTTTTGCTTTTGGTTATATTTAATTTTTTCTCATTGTCATTTACATAATTTACCTTATCTATTTGTTTGTATCATCTACCAAATTAACTCTTTTCAAATTGCAATAGTGTTGGATAAAAAAAACCTTTTCCTAAAAGTTTAAATATCGTGATGCTACAGAATAAGATGTCCTAATCTCGTAAATATGCGATATGTACGAACGGTTTCTATTTCTGTTGTTATTATGTGAATGCAATGAATTAATGTGTGGTTTATTTGGCCTTACTCGCAGACGCAGTCTCTGCAAATTCGGCATAGTGGAAAATTAGCCTAGTTGACACGGTGACAAACTGACAGTGACCACCTAGAAAAAGAAAAGAGACTTGTCACTTGATTTCATTCATTTTAATTCTTAGTTTCTTTTTTAATTATTATTAATTTATTATTCAAAAAGTCTGGTCTATTTAAGCCTAAACTAGAGAAATTAATGTTGGGAAAACAAAGATACTAGAAAATAACTAAACAAATGAATATTAGTTTTTTTTTTTCTTACATAGAATCACGGACCTGTGTATTTAGGTTTCACTTTGTAGCTCCATAAAATTGTATGATTATGATAACAGGCAAAGTCGCGTTAGGAAAAGGATTATACGGATATGAGCTCTATATAGGAGTGAAGGACTAGTGAGTCCATGCCTCAATGGCTCTCTCAAGTCTTGAGTCAATGAATAAATTTTGAAACTGCAATAAATGAAGTGGCTTTATCTGCCTCCTCGAGACTGTTATAGCTTTAATTTGGTATTACCGTATTAGTACTTGTCCTGTTATTATACACATTAAATTCAGCTAGTACTTTATAAGCTGCCGTATCATAAATCTATCTTGGTTTAAATTTGAATGTGGGACTCAAAACACTGAACGTGATTGAGTTATCAAAAGAAAACAAAAAAAACGAAACTTATCTTAAATAATATTTTTTCATTCACTACTTGCTCAACTTTGTAATCTCCTTATTTTCTCTCGTAAAACAAACTCAAAAAAGTTCAAGAAAAATGAATAGAAAAGCGTATTATATCCAAAAAAAGGAGAAAAAAAAAAAAAAAGAAGAAGAAGAAAGGGTACTAAAAAAAGAAGGTACTAGTAACAATAATGTAAAAGTCGTAAGTTCCTTACGCGTAGATAGTATAACACACGGCCGCGATAACGATCTTACATTCCCACTACATGTCACATCATGAACAATAACTCGTTTTGACATAGAAATACAAAAACATACTATTCATTTTGGTATATAATTTTTAATCATATTATGGTTATATACTTATATATGATTTTAATCTGTTGTAATATATATGCCGTACAAAAAGAGTCTATAGTATCTATCAAACAAAAATCTATAGTAATATTTTCTTCAAATGGTAATCTACTAGATCTACTGGTACTATATATGAGTCGTTATAATTATTCACAAACGTCATTTTTATTTTATTTTTGTAAAATGTGAAACCATGACATACGATTTAGGGGTAAGATAATAATTCCGTGATTTCATTTTTTTTTTTCATTTCCAATTTTATTGATCCATAAATGGGTTTATGTACATGAGCCAACCAAAAAAAATCAAAAAATCATTAAAAATAAATCAAAAAAATCATAAAATAATTTGTTATGAAGCTTGGATTTAAATGGATCGACGAAGATTCTATACGGAGGCTGATTACGGACTTTAAACCGATGCCGGAGTAGTTGTTAAAGTTTGTTAACATATGGTTTTATTGAATCTTGATAAGGCGAAACAAATGACATCTATGAATCCAGATATGGTTATGCCTTCACAAATTTTTCTCCTTCCACTTAAAAACAAAACCTAACGAGGACAAAATCCAGGCTGTGAAATATCTTAGCTTAAAATTAGGTGATTGTATCTGACCAGTCCAACGTTTTGCCTGAGCCGATGAGCCTTGCACTGTTATCAGACCAACTTGTAAAAGAATAAAGAAAAACAAAAAATTGCATGGCTTGTTACCAATCACACAATTATATATGTGTATTCTTATTTATATATCATATATAATCAGTTTTTTTTTTTTTTTTAAGTTTTTTGCAGAGTATGAAAATTCTAACATTCTAGAATATTTTACATATTGTTACAGGATAAAATCCCTTAAATTACGGATCTACAATTTGCAATAACTTCTTTATTATATAGTTTGTTATTTTTATGGTATAAACGGATTTAATCATTTAGTCAACTGCTGAATAATTGAGTTTTTTTAAAAATAATGGATTTTCATAATAGCCAAACGATTTCTGTGAAATTGTTGAAACCAAAAGTGAACAGACGAAAAATAAGTGTTGAGGAAAAGGTTGAACTTTGAAAAGTGGAGGACGTGTGGGTCGGTGTGGGGGTGCGTGCGTTATCCACATACATGTTTATGTTTTTTTTTCTGTTAAATGTCACATGGAAAATCAAATCATAATTTTTTTATTATCAAAAAAGTTTGAATAAAAAAAGTATAATGCAAGGAATTTAACGTCTGTTTTTCAACTATTGCATCAGTTAGAAACTAAAAATACAACGCCAGTTTCTAAAATTATTTCTCAGAATTCAACGCAACAAAAATACAACCATACAATTATGATTATTATTTTCACATCATACGATTATACGAGGGACAACACGCGTTTAAACAAAAAAATGAAAAGTTTAATTGATTCATGAAGTGACACATCATTTTTGTTTCCTTTATATTCTACCAAAAAAAAAAAAAAAAAAAAACAATCGAGTATGAACCTGGTGGTTTTGGGTTACGGAGGTGTTTCTAAGCGGTGCTGGTAGATTACGTCACTTTTAATTGTGGTGGCTCAATTGATTGCGTCCACTTATAGATTTGGATAAACCCTTTGTTCTCTTTAAACTATTAGTGTTTTTTCCTCTTCGGTGCGGTCGATTTTCATGTTGGGTTATCGACAATACCAATATTGAATGTCCTCAAATTTTCAGGATTAAAAGATCTTGAATATATTTCACAACAAAAAAAAAAGAGAAGATATTTGAGTATTGGTCATGGAGACGAAAAATCTGTATGTTTTGTTTAATATTTTATTGTATAGTTTTAATATATAAAAATTTTGTTTAACATTTTAGAAAAATTTATGTTGCGTGCTAACTCATAATTTATCAAAAATTCTTCATAAAACTTATTCGTATATTGGAGTCTCTTTGATGTCATACGCATTGGCATGCATGAAGGGCTCACGAAGGTGTTTATCGGCTCTTCCTCGGCTCTTCACTCGGAATTGTTGGGACTAATATGGGTTATGTAATGCGTCTTGGATATTAAGTCATCTTGTTATGCTTTTGAAACGGACTGCAAGGAGCTCCTCGCTATTACGGAAAACCAAGAAGATTGACCAATTTATAAAGCTGAACTCGCTGATTTCAACTCTCTACGAAGGAAGTTTCATGTATTTTCTCTCTTTTTTATCCATAGAGATTCCAATTTTCATGCAGATTTTCTTGCCCGTTGTACAAGAACTAGAGATTTAACTTTTTCATTTGTAAACTCTACCGTGCCAATGTGGCTACCTAGCGTAACTTCACCCTTTGCGCATGGTTTTTGAATGAAAAATTTTGTATTTGACGTCAAAAAAAAAAAAAAAAAACTTGTCATTTCAATTAAAATCGATCATCTAACCTATTAATCAAATGAACTCAAAAACATAACTCACAAGAAAGTTCAACTAATGATGTATTAACTCATGAAACACTGTGACTCATTTGACACTTTAATGTTCAACAAGAACAACACGCTTTTTTATTAAAATGATTTTTATATTGGTTCATGAAGTGACATTTATTGTATTCTGTTCCATTTTATTTGATTCTTTTGCTGATCTACAAAATCAAAACGAGTATAATCTAGTCACCAAGAATCCTTCTAATCGACCAAACTTAATCGGATCGGTGTTAGAGTGTTGTCTCATATTTAAGTTTTACTTTTATGTATTTAACTGTTAAACGCGTCCCTCGTCGATTATAGTTGACTCATATCTCTATCATTCGATCACACACCAATAATAATTAAGTTGCATATAATTTTATTAAAAATATATTATTTATATAAAATAATGGAAAGGGGATGATTGCATGGGCTAAAATACATAGCGCACATCACAACTTTAAGGCAAGACATCAAAGAAGATATTATTATTAATAATTATATGGCTTGGAATGATTAAAGAATCTAGTAGTTTAACTAGTTAAGCAAAATAAATAGTTGAGAATGATCATGTACGTCTCACGATGATTACACGTTGGATCATACCCATATACATATATATATATATATTGATAACTATTTATTTTTAAATTTTGTTCCAAACTCCAACATTGATATGTAGTATATGATGCTAATCTGGCATGATAATAACTAATTATTTAGGATGTTTGACCTTACATTATAAAATCCTCTCTCGATCGGGTTATCAATTACTAGATGATTTGAGTTTTCACACATATTAAAAACTCATTCACAATTACAACCTTTATTAATATAAATATAAACTAGAAGATTTTTGAAAGCAGGAAATTGTAGTACTAAATAAAAAATGAAGTAGAATAACCATACATAAGAAAATGATCAAATATAAAATTTCTAAATTTTTGAAAAGATTTTCAATATATTTATCAATTAAAAACATATCGAGTATTATTTTTGACTAGTCGTTTTTAATATTTTATATATTTAATTTACGTAAGTAACACGCATTATAGAAATCACGTAGAAATATAACAGTATATGACCTTCAGTTAAAAACAAAATATTGCTTTTAAAATATATGATAAAATTATAGCAATATAGAGAAAACTGATATGATTCACATGCAAAGATAATATATGCAGAGATATAAATTGGTTTAAAATTAGAAGTTTTCGGTGCAATATACAGTAACAAAATGAAATTGCCATAACACTCGCAGGAAATATCATAGAGTGACATGCTCTGTCTGACAATGACAACAACAAAAGAAGTTGTCTATTCTTCATTTATATATTTTCCTCTTTTCACATTATTAGTCTTCATTTTATTTTCTTAACATTTTGTTCCTTTCAAATTCACACTTCTCTTCTCCCTCTCTATATAAACCACACTAACGTTTTCATCTCTCTTTACAACTCCAAGTCTCCAACATTCTCGGAGCAATAAAACCAACATTAAAAAGTTCGCCGGAAAATAAAAACATGCCGACGAACAACACACCGTTCCTCACCATATTTCTCCTCTTCCTTGGTTTACTCCGGTTCGATTCATTCCCCGGTTTAGAAGCAGCCACGGGGAAATTAGCTTCGATTCCGGCAGTATACGTGTTCGGAGATTCGTTAGTTGATGCCGGAAACAATAATTACTTAGCAATTTCAATATCCAAAGCTAATTATCCACATAACGGCGTCGATTTTCCGAACAAGAAACCCACCGGAAGATTCTGTAATGGCAAAAACGCCGCCGACTTTATCGGTGAGTTTTTTTTTTGTTTTTAGATATATAAAAAATTTATTCTGGTCACTTTTTTTGAGGTATCAAATGAAATTAATAGTGTTGGCATGCTATGTCACGCTACGATTGGTTCGATTTAGATAGCGTGACGTGCTGGCCATTAAAATTAAATATATTCCCTCATAATAATAAAAGAACTAGTTAGACGTTGAAAAATTTATAAATTTAAAATAAAAATTACATTATGTTGACCAAATAAAAAGAGGAAAAATTACACGTAGTTGTAAGTTGTAACAATTAATAACTAGTTGTCGACGTTAAATGTTACTGTTGCTATGAAATTCCAATTTTTTTTTATTTTTTTTTGTTGCTGTGACATTCCAAATTTCATATACGAGGCCGAGAATAGTAGTATTTTTTTTTTTTAATTAATTTTAATTTTAACTTTTTGGTCGATTAGCTGAAAAATTTGGGTTACCGTTACCGCCTCCGTATCTCTCATTAAGAGGCTTACTAAGAAGAAACAAGAGAAAAGCCGCCGCCGTGACAGGTGTGAATTTTGCTTCTGGTGGAGCTGGAATCTTCAACAGTTCCGATCAAACACTTGTAAGTTACGCAAAATAACTTATTTATACATTCATTCCATGTTATATATATTAAATTATTTAAAAAAAATTCTGGAAAGCAAAAATGAAATAGAGTATTGATTCGATGGTCAGCTTTACTTACCGAAAGTTGCACGGAAATAAAAAAAAAAACTTTAAATTACAAAAAAGAGAGAGTAACGATCTATATTCAGATATTCAGTCTGATTTGTTATTAATTTCTTGATTTAATTGTTACAGAGACAATCTATTCCTTTATCACATCAAGTGAACCACTGGCTCTCTATTCATCAAGAACTCACGAGTCAGCTTGGACCATCCGAAGCACAAGGTCACCTATCGAAATCTCTATTCACTGTGGTTATAGGTAGTAACGATCTTTTCGACTATTTTGGATCGCTCAGACTCCGACAACAGAGCAATCCTCAACAATACACACAATTAATGGCTGATAAACTCAAAGAGCAATTGAAGGTAAACAAAACAAAACAAAAGAAGAATTTAAATATCAAGCAGTTGTTTTCTTGGTTATATCTTTATAAATTTATTTGAAAATTTGTATCAACAGAGAATTCACGATTCTGGAGCACGTAGATTCCTTATAATCGGAGTAGCAAAGATCGGTTGTATACCGGGAAAAAGAGCGAAGAACTCGACGATCCATGAGTGTGACGAAGAGGCAAATATGTGGTGTTCTTTGTATAACGAAGCTCTTGTAAAGATGCTTCAACAACTGAAACAAGAGTTACAAAACTCAATGACTTACACTTACTTTGATAACTACAAGTCCTTACATGACGTTATCTCCAACCCTGCCCATTACGGTACGTCGATAATGTTTATATTTCGGGTATTAATTTTTTTTTTCTTTTGTGACCACCAATAAAATCTAGGGATAAAAAATCGAACTGAATTAAACCATATATACTGCAACTTTTTTTATTTCTTTCAATTATTATGTTTATTATTTCTAAGAAAAAAAAAGTTTAAAAGATCTTTTAAAAAAATTTTACTTTCACATAAACTATTTTTTTCTTAAAAATGAAAATTTTGATAATAGGACATGTAAAACCTAGATGTTTTGAAATAATATAGAAATATGTATTTTTATTAAGTATAATACAAATGCCAAACATCATAAAGATCCAAAGTGGACACACATGATCCACGTACCGAACCAAAGTGGTAATTAGACAAAAGCAAACAAGATCGAACCGACATAGGAAAATAACAAACTGCTGTCGTTTTTCTGATTACAGGTTTTGCTGATGTAACATCAGCGTGTTGTGGAAATGGAAAATTAAACGCGGACATTCCTTGTCTTCCTTTTGCAAAGTTATGCTCAGACAGAACTAAATATCTTTTTTGGGATCGTTACGGTCATCCCACAGAAGCTGCTGCTCGGACCATTGTTAATCTTATGTTGACTGATGATTCACAATATTCATCTCCTTTAACTCTTACTCAATTGGTCTCTACATGATCAATACGGCTTTGTTTTTTTTTGTTTGAGAAGAGTACATTAATCAAGTAGACAAATGGTTGGAGGATGTTGATTTGTACTCAGATATATGTACTAAACTCGTTAGCAATGCAAAAAATATATACTTGTTTACCTCAGTTTCTATTTGAAGTAGTTATATTTTAAGAACATTACAAAAGAATTAAGAAAACGTAAAAGAGGATGTTTTTGAAATACAAGATGAAATAGCCCAACAATAATCAGTACTCGCGTTGAAACCAAATCAATTTTTTTTTTTCTTAATGAAATCGGTAGTCTCTATGGTCTGTAGGATATTCGAGCCACCATGTACAAGAAGATATTATTATTAAGTATATGTCTTGGAATGACAAAAGTATCTAGAAGTTTGACTAGTTATTATGCAAAATAAATAGTTGAGAATGATATGTACGTCTCTCAATAATTACACTTCGGATCAAACCCATATTTTAGTATAAAGTTATTAAACAAATATAGTTACCGCATATTTATTTATCGACAAAAATGATATATATATATATATAAAATGTTTCAAATTTAATGTTTTATGTGCAATATCCTGTAACAAATGAATTTACCATGACGCTCGTAGGAAATATCTAGAGATTTTGCAGTGGATAATTATAAACAGACACAATTTTAAAAATTATAAGAATACAATACATTTGATTAAAATTCTAAAAATATTAGAGACTTGTGGTTTCGATAATAAAGCAGAACTTCTGTTTGTTGCTTTAATTCTGATTTAGAATTAAGAATTTAGCAGAATTTAATATTGCGATAATAAACCAGAAGCAAATTAGTTAGGAGCCATTACTCCTATTTTTTTAATAGAAGCAATTTCAGCAACACAAAAAAAACTTCAGGTTTTAATGGACAAAAATACATGCAATCGAGAAACCCCTCTTCTCAGGCCAAGGAATCAAAAATAGAGAAGAAACTGTTCCAATCGAAGAAATTAGTGGTGAGGACAAAATCATATTTCACAAACTTCTTTGGATTCCTCTCATTTAAAAGAGACGTCATGTTTCAATCAAATCTTACAAATCTCCAAGAATCCTATAGGTAAAACCCATATAAAATTCTATTTTTTCTGATATCCCCCATTTTAAACCCATACTTTTCAAATACAAAACCCAGGTATGTGAGTTTCATATTTTATATGGATTTTCAATAGATTTTAAAAAGATTTTTAACTCATCTTTAATATTTCTAGAAGTAACATAGAGTGAAATGATATTTCTGACAATGGAAACTCTTCAGTTTTAAAATTTCCTCTTTTTACATTATCAGTCTTTATTGTTTTTTCCTAACTTTGTAAGTTTTTTTTTTTTCCCGTCAAGTTCACATTTCTCTTCTCTTAACCACACTAAGTTTACATTTCTCTTACAACTCCAACATCCTCGAAGCAGTAAAACCACATTAAAAAAAACATGCCGACGAACAACACACCGTTCCTCACCATCTTTGTCCTCTTCCTCGGTCTACTCCGGTTCGACTCATTTCCCGGTTTAGAAGCAGCACCTGGAAACCCATCTTCGGTTCCGGCAGTATACGTGTTCGGAGATTCGTTAGTAGATGCCGGAAATAACAATTACTTAGCAATTTCAATATCCAAAGCTAATTATATTCAAAACGGCGTCGATTTTCCGAACAAGAAACCCACCGGAAGATTCTGTAACGGCAAAAACGCAGCCGACTTGATCGGTGAGTTTTTTTTTTTTTTTTTTTTTTTCTATCAAAACATTATCCGTGTCACTTTTTCTTTTAGGGGATCAAATGAAATTAATAGTGTCACGCTACGTTTGGTTCAATTTAGATAGCGTGACGATCAAGCTGGCCATTAAAATTAAATATATTCCCTCACAACTATAAAAGAAATAGTTAGACGTCGAAAAATAAAAGGAAAATTACACGTACTTGTAACTTGTAAGTTGTAACAATTAAATCAGTTGTGGACGTAAAATGTTTATATTTCGTAATTGTTGCTATGAAATTCCAATTTTTTCTGTTGCTATGACGTTCCAAATTTCATATAAGAGGCAGAGAATAGTATTTTGTGGAACTAATTCTAATTTTAAATTTTGGTTGATATTATTAGCTGAGAAATATAGGTTACCGTTACCACCACCGTATCTCTCATTGAGAGGCTTACTAAAAAAAGACACGAGAAAAGCAGCCATCGTGACAGGTATGAATTTTGCTTCTGGCGGATCTGGAATCTTCAACAGTACCGACCAAAAACTTGTAAGTTACACACAATAACTTTACTTCTTAATATATATACACTCATTTCTATGATATATTCAATTATTTTAAATTTGTTTGAAAACGAATGAACTATGTAGTATTGATTCCATGGTGAGCGGAAGATTTCAAGCCCAAATATGTCTATCATTATCATCAGGAATTTATTCGTTTTATTTAAACATAAAATGAAATTTGGAAATTAGTAAATGAAAAAAAGGAAAAAAAAAATGCGGTGAGCGTGGATCGAACACGCGACCTTCAGATCTTCAGTCTGACGCTCTCCCAACTGAGCTATCCCCGCAACTTATTAATTTGTTATTCCATCCATTTCATATTACTTATCGTTTTAGAAGTTAAAATTCATTTCATATTACTTGTCGTTTTATGAGTTTGATAAATTTTCTAGTTTTATTTTTTTTGTTTTAATGATTTTACTAATAAAATAAAACTAAATAAATATTAATTAATAGTAAAAGATAAAAATTAATTATTTGCTTACTCTATATATACTATAAAATAAAACAACTGGCTCGAGAAAATATTAATTACTTTATTCAATTGTCACAGGGACAAGCTATTCCTTTGTCACACCAAGTGAACCACTGGCTCGAGATTCATAAAGAACTCAAGACTCAGCTTGGACAATACGCACAAGGTCACCTATCGAAATCTCTATTCACTGTGGTTATAGGTAGTAACGATCTTTTCGACTACTTTGGATCGCTCAAACTCCGACAAAAGACCAATCCTCAACAATACACTCAATTAATGGCTATTAAACTCAAAGAGCAATTAAAGGTAAACAAAAGAAAAAGAATTTGAATATCAAGCCCTTGTTTTCTTGGTTGTATTTGTATAGAAGTTGATTAAATTTATATGAGAAATTTTATTAACAGAGAATTCACGATTCTGGAGCGCGTAGATTCCTTATAATCGGGGTAGCAAAGATCGGTTGTATACCTGGAAAAAGATCGAAGAACTCGACTGTCCATGAATGTGATGAACATGCAAACATGTGGTGCTCTTCGTATAATGAAGCTCTAACGAAGATGCTTCGACAACTCAAGAATGAGTTGCAAAACTCAATGACTTACACTTACTTTGATAACTTCAAGTCGTTAAATGACATTATCTCCAATCCTGCCCGTTACGGTACGTCGAGAATTTTTATATTTTGGGTAATAATTTGTTTCTTTTCTTTTATCACCACCACTAGTAAAGAGTAAAGACTAGGGATAAGCTGGCAAAAAAAAAAAAAAAAAAAAATACTAGGCAGAAAATATCGAAATGAACTAAACGATATATAATGCAACTGTAAGACGTAAACCAACTGAAACCGGTCCGATCGCATGTCACTAGGTTGATGTAAAAATAAAAGAATATATACAAATTTAAAATGAAAAAAACTTTCTATTTCTTTTAATTATGTTTATTTGTTTATTATTTCTGAAAAAACGTTTAAAAGATCTAATAAACTTTTTAGTTTTTACTTTAACAGAATAAATTTCATTTTTAATAATAGACTTATAAAATCTACGTACATGTATTGAAATAATATAGAAATATCAAATATGTATTTTTATTAAGTAATACAAAAGGCCAACATCAAAAAGTAACAAAGTGGACACACATGATCCACGTACCGAACCAAAGTGGTAATTATACAAATACTAGCAAAATAACAAAGATCGAACAGACATAGGGAAAATAAGAAAAATGCTGTCGTTTATCTGATTTTTGCAGGTTTTGCGGACGTAAAATCAGCGTGTTGTGGAAAAGGAACATTAAACGCGGACTATCCTTGTCTTCCTTTTTCAAAGTTATGCCCAGACAGAAGTAAATATATCTTTTGGGATCGTTACGGTCATCCTACAGAAGCTGCTGCTCGGACCTTCGTCGATCTTATGTTCGCTGATAATTCACAATATACATCTCCTTTAACTCTTAAGCAATTGGTCTCTACATGATCAATCGGCCGGGAAGAGTACATAGTCAAGTACGTAGACAAATGGGCTTTCCACACTTGATTTTTATACGTACTAAATTACGTTAGCAATGATAATATATTTACTAGTTTTCCTCAATTTTCATTTGTAGTTATTTCTGTTGGGTATAATTTCTGGTTGTATATATAAATTAAAAAACATTACAAAAGAATTAAGAAAAAGGTAAAAGAAGGTGTTTATAATACAAGATGAAAATAGCCCAACAATATTCAGAACTGAAAATGCGGTGAGCGTGGATCGAACACGCGACCTTCAGATCTTCAGTCTGACGCTCTCCCAACTGAGCTATCCCCGCTGTTTGTTGATTTTTAGTAAATGTTTATTTTATTACTCAAAGACAGACAATTCATTTATGACAATTATTAACCGATATACAGTATCTTGCTCTCTCGATCTCCAAGAATTAGGCTGCAAACGATTGTATTTTTTAGACAAAAAAAATTTCAGAGGAAAAACATATTTCTCTCAACTAATGTGGAATGAGTTAACTACCGTAGGTGCACAAGTCGAAATGTGGTGGTTCAAAAACGCGTGGGACAAGCCAGCCTTGCCCTATCATGATGGTTCGAGTCGAAGTATGTTTCCAGGCTTCGATAAGAAAATTAAAGTCAGCCCCATGTAAACCACCCTGCCAATACAAAAATATAATTACTCGTCAATCCCATCATTTACTCAAGAAATGATATATTTTTCCGTGTTTTATGTTTGATTGTGGATGTTTCATGTTTGATTGTGGATTGGTCGTAGCTAAAACTGAACCGGACCTAACTAAACTGAAAATATATTGCTAGTCACCGTAAAACCGGCTTGATTAGGGCTGGACAGGCCCATCACTCGTCACAGCATCCCTAGTTGCGAGCAACATGAGTTATAAATTACACTTAAAATCAATCAATAGATCAGATCAAAGAAGTTATAAAACACCACAAGGGAGCTGAAAAAAAGGAACATACAATAACTTCACCCCTTGACGCCAAACAATATAAAACATGCAACTTTACCCAAATGTTGAATTAAAGATTTATCAAAAAAGTAAAAAAAAAAAAAAAAAAAAAAAAATTGACAATAAAACAACTAATTTGGTAAAATAAAAATCATTTGATTCATTAAGAAAAGTACCTATTCAAATGATCATGTAAAAAAATATAAAATAAGACTAGAATGAATGTTTCTGTATTATCCAATCTAATCTCGAATCCTAGAAGAAGAAAAGGAAAAAAGCAATTGTAGGTCCTGAAGGTTCCATATCAAAGGAATTGATGAGCATTCTTGTAGTATCGGTTAGTGAACCGAGCCTGCCAAAAACAAAGAAGCAAAGAAAGTTGATTAACATATTCAGAGCTTTGTAACAAACTATACTCAAAACATACATATATATGATTAACTTAGAAAACGTATTGGAGAAGGCGGGGTTTTGTTTTTTCTTTTGTTCTTACCTTCTTGGTGAAAGCTCATGAGGGTAGTATTCGTAGAACTTGATGCTTGGAAAGGCTTACTTAGTATCTTCACTCATATCTTCTATATTGCTATCTTTCAAGCACCTCTTGCCTTCAAGAATAATATCGTATTTAGCAAACAGTTTCATTGAATGTAATTCACAATTACATTTTTACCTCTCGATTAGCGTTCTTTGCCGCTCGAACATGTACGCTCTATGACAATTTACTCAGCAAAATAGTAATCACAATCCAAACTAATTTTTTTTGTTGGTTATATGTAACCTATCTCTCTTTATTAATTAAGAAACTTTTAAATGATTTTGATGCTGAAAATTAAAAAATATTTTGAAACTGTTGATTTATTGTGATTAAGTTTCAGTATAAATAAAATTCCACAATCAATTAATCACCTCTTTTGGTAAGGCCATAATCTTTTTGTTGAATAAGAAACCATTAATATATGCGTATACTACTAGCTTTTACTGTCTTTCTTATCACAATTGAATTGTCTTTGACTTTGACTAGATAAACATATGACAAGATGTGGACAAAAAAAACATATAACTTCATTAGTTTACTTATAAGAGCTCACACCTACAAACATATAAATAGACACGCCTAGAAAATACATTTTATTCCTCTTAATCTTCCAATTAGTACTAGAAGATATATACCTTAAAAGAGAGAAAATGACAAATATTAAGATGGTGATGATGATGATGATGATGGCTATGACAATGGGAGTTGTAGTGGGAAATATTGTAGATGAATCATGCAAACAAACACCAGACTACAATCTCTGCGTATCTCTCCTCCGATCCGATCCAGGTAGCTCCTCCGCCGACGTCTACGGCCTCGCTATCATCCTCGTCGACAAAATCAAGGTTTGTCTCTTTTACTATATATAATCTCAATTGAATAAGACAAATTCTCTCGAACATGCACGGATTTGTAAAAGTTCTAGGGTTAAAATGTAAATGCTTAATCTTGTCAATGTAGGCGCTTGGGACGGAAACGCTCGGACAGATCAATGTTGCGTACAAAACAAAACCCATGCTGAAACCTGCATTGGACAAATGTAAACTGGGATACGAAGATATCGTAAACGTCTATGTCCCTAAAGCCATTATACATATGAGAGAAGAATCCAGGACCAGTGACGTTACTGTTCTTGACATCTTCAATGAAGCCTCTGGCTGTGAAGGAGATTTCCCCAAAGGCCAATCTCCGTTGACCGGTTTGACTCAGAGAATGGAAAAGATTTGTGATGTAATCAGAGCTATTATCTTTTTGTGGCGGTGAAAGTGTGACCTAATTATATATATCATAGAAGTGATAATTAAATTGATAAATATTGATTTTCAGACCTTTTTAAACCGGATGAAAAGAGTTCAATAGCGTTACTTCTTATTATTGAGTATGCTCACATTATGAAGAAAGAGATTAATATTATAATCTCATAGATGCAGTAACCAAAGTTATAAAACTTTTTAGTTTTTAACACCCATATTCTTTGAAAGTCTCTTAGGTGCATCTGGTTCTTGGCTTAATCAAAACATACATGGCTAATTCCAGAATCTAAAAGTTCAAACTTTTACCAAAAGCCAATTAATTTTCCCAGGAGAAATCTTAGTTTTTCATAACTTGTAATCTAGCTATGCAAACAGAAGTGGGGAAAAAAAAAAAAAAGATTTAATATTCGTGAAGTAAATTCAAAACGAAATTAAGGGTACCTAAAAATTCCTCAATGCCCTACACAAGTACAGGAAGAAGTTTGGGATATATATCAAATTTCTAACTTCGGTTTTGATTGGAGAAATTTTTTTTTTTGTTTTTATTTATTTATTTTATTGAGAGTGAGTTATGTTATGAGTGTTATGACCAAGAGAAGTTAAAAGCCTAAACAAAACAATGGCTTAGTAACTTATCTTTATATTTTTTTCCGACGTCCAGTAACTTATCTTTTATGTTGATCTTGGAAATAAGCCATTGACCTCAAAGACCACATTATCATGCAAATGCAACTCTTTTCGTTGACTAAGAAACCATTAACATTTGCGCGTATATTAGCTTTTATTGTCTTTCTTATCGCAATTGAATGTCTTTGACTAGATCATATAACTAGATTTTAGAAAAAAACATATAACTAAATTAGTTTACTTATAAGAGTCACACCTACAAACAGTCAAACACATAAATAGACACGCCTATAAATTCATTTTATTCTTCTTAATCTTCCAATTAATACTAAAAGCGAGAAAATGACAATGATTAAGATGGTGATGGTGATGATGGCTATGACGATGGGAGTTGTAGTGGGAAGTATTATAGATGAGTCATGCAAACAAACACCTGACTACAATCTCTGCCTATCTCTCCTCCGCTCCGATCCACGTAGCTCCTCCGCCGACACCGTCGGCCTCGCTCTCATCCTCGTCGACAAAATCAAGGTTTGTCTCTTTTACTATATAAATCTCAATTGAATAAGACAAATTCGTGAACCACGGAGTTGGTTTTTGTAAATTTCATAACTTAAGGCGATTTTGTTAGAGAAATGTAAAGTTCTAGGGTCAAAATGTAAATACTTAAATCTTTTCAATGTAGGCGCTTGGGACAGAAACGCTCGGACAGATCAACGATGCGTACAAAACAAAACCGACGCTGAAACATGCATTGGATGAATGTAAATTGGGATACGAAACGATCGTAAACGTCGATGTTCACACAGCCATTATAGCTATCCAAGTAAACCCTAAGTTCAGCGAAGGCGCTGTTGTTGACGCCGGCGTTGAAGCCACCGGCTGCGAAAGAGGTTTCTCTAAAGGTCAATCTCCGTTAACCGATTTAACTCAGAGAATGGAAAAGATTTGCGATGTAACCAGAGCTATCATCAGAATGTTGTTCTGATAAGTGATTACCCTTGAAACTGTTATCTAATCAAAAAAATAAATGTTGTAGAAGTATGATAATTAATTAAGTTGATAACCATCTATTTTCAGACCTTTTTAAACCGAATTAATGGAAAGAGTTGTTAATTTAAGTTCGTAGCGTTACTTATGCTAAATCCTCTTTAAAATAAAATAAAATTTATTAGACCTTTTATTTTTAGATACGTGATGAATTGTTCCATGTTCATGCCCGGAACCGAAGAGATCAAAGAATCTAATCAACCCGACGCCGTCTTCTCTTCCGATTAATCTATTATATAAAGACTCAGTTAGTCTCACCAGAGTATGACACATCAGCTTCCCCCTCCATGACACATCAGCTTTAATATAAAAATAAAAAAAATCATTACAAAATTAAACAAAATGTTAACTTCTCATTTTCTAAACATGTGTTCCAAATTCATCATTAATAAATTAAGAATTAAGAACAATTAGTAAAACAAACAAGGTTTTTCTTAATCGTAGAGAAAAAAAAAAAACTAAACCAGAAAGATAATAAGACCACTCACTTCAACTGCCACTTCAAATTGAAACTGGAAAAAAAATCAAAACCAGATTCTCAATTCTCCCATTAGAGAAAAACTTGAAAACAACAAAACTCACACTCTCTTTTTTTGTTTTCAATTCTCTTTCAATGGCTTCCATCTCTACAATGTTCCCTAAAACAACCTCATTCCTCTCTCAAGCTCTCACCAAATCCCACAAATCCGATTCCATAACCAAATCAATTTCATTTCCTTCAAATTCGAGAAACCGAACCTTAAGAACACTCCAAGTACTAGCTGGTCTAATCGAACCTGATGGTGGTAAGCTTGTAGATCTTGTGGTATCTGAGCCACAACGAAGGGAGAAGAAACACGAAGCGATCGATTTGCCAAAAGTGAGATTAACGGCGATTGATTTACAATGGATGCATGTTTTGAGTGAAGGTTGGGCAAGTCCGCTTCGAGGGTTTATGAGGGAATCTGAGTTCCTCCAAACTCTTCATTTCAATTTGCTCAATCTTGATGATGGATCTGTTGTTAACATGTATGTGCCTATTGTTCTTGCTATTGATGATGAACAAAACTCCCTAATTGGTGAATCGAAACGTCGCTCTTCTTGATTATGATGATAATCCTATCGCTATTCTCAATGAGTAAGTTCAATTAGTTTTTTTTTCTCAAATCAATTCAATTACTTGAATGAAAGTTTCGTAGGTTTGAGGAATAAAGTTTTGATTTTTATAGTTTTATTGTTGTTGCTTGAGACATTTTGGGGATGTCAAGAATTTGCGTTCAAAGATCACTAAATAGTAATGTTTTTGAAGAATCAAGTTTCGATTTTTTTTGTGGTTTGAGACATTTTTGGGGATCGAGGAATAAAGTTTAGATTTTTATACTTTTGTTGTTTGCTTGAGACATTTTGAGGATTTTGGAATCAAACTTAATCTCTTTTTTTGTGTGTTTATTTCAGCATTGAAATTTATAAACATCCTAAAGAAGAACGTATAGCGAGAACTTGGGGTACGACTGCACCGGGCTTGCCTTATGTAGAAGAAGCGATAACCAATGCTGGAAACTGGCTCATTGGTGGCGATCTTGAGGTTTTGGAGCCTGTTAAGTACAATGATGGGCTTGACCGTTTTAGGCTTTCTCCATTTGAACTCCGTAAAGAGTTAGAGAAACGTGGCGCGGATGTTGTCTTTGTGTTTCAGTTAAGGAACCCGGTTCATAATGGACATGCTCTTCTCATGACTAATATTCGTAGGAGACTTCTTGAGATGGGTTACAAAAACCCAATCCTTTTGCTTCATCCATTGGGAGGGTTTACAAAAGTGGATGATGTTCCTCTAAGCTGGAGAAGGTAACATAACGAGAAGGTAAATGCAAGCAAAGACATAATTTGCATCTGGCTATTAGACATAACAAGCATAATTTGCATATTGAAAGGAGTTTGGAGGTGCTTTATGATCAAGTTTCCTTTCTGTACAACTGCTGCAAAGAAGCATATTGATTCAAGTACTACTATTCTATATGTTCAAATTTAATATCCAAAGTGTTGTGAAATGAGTTTTTTTCTCATGCATTTTCTTCCTTCTTATAATTTAATATGCAAAGATTAAAAAACTTTACCAAGTCTGCTCGAGAGTTTATCACAAGATTCCATTAAGTATTAATTTGGAAATTAATTTAAGTATCCACTGACATTGTGTTCCTTTCAGCAACAAGGAAAATGTCACTACATGTAATATGATCGTTCCACGCTACTACATATTCAACCATGTTTAGTTAAGCAAGAGTTTGGTTGTATTAAGCAAGAATAGGTATTTCATGTACTTACTTTTAAATTTCTTTCATTATAAGATATTTTTTTTAGTTTATTTGGTCGCAATAGTTTTTATATAATAGATAACCAAAACAATAAAATGTTATTTAAAAATATGATACTAAGTACAATTCCATAAATATATAACAAAAAATAAAGCCGCGTGTCCACGCGGGTCATCACCTAGTGAAATATAAAACGTTAATATACGGTGTTTATTTTAGTCTGGATTTTGTTTCTTTAGTATAAAAGATAAATAAATTTTAATTACTTATTGTTTGTTTTCAGTTTTTGCATTAGTTTGTTAAGATCTAGCTAAAAAGAAATAAACACAAAAAAATATTTAGGCCATGAAATGGCAATAGTTTTTTGAATGGTTTTTGGATTTAGATTTTCCCAAAATCTACTTTATAGCGATTCATGATTTTGAAAAAATTAGATTTCCTAAAAATTAGGAAATCTAGATTTTGATGGTTTTTGCATATTTGTGAAGAAAATATAGAATCCATGTTTTAGTAGTTTTTAAAAGATTTTGTTGTGTTAAAATCAAAAACCAAAAACTAAAAACCTAAAACTAAAAATTAAAATTCACTCAAAAACTCTCAACCATTCATTGCCTTACTTTTGAACCGGAGTCAGAGCCGTCACACAATCCTCGTAAAATTAAAGCAACGTCGTAGAGCCCCACCAATTACGCACAAAATTATTATAGTCTCTTTTTAAATTCTGAATTTCTGATTAGTGATATAAATAATGGTTGGACAATGGAACAAAACAAGCATTAAGAACAAGAAAAAAAGTTGACAAGTTTTTGATTTTTCATCACCCCTTGTGATTTTTATTTTATAATCTATAGTCTGATGAAAATTTTAATACTTAAAAAAGGGACCAAATTTTTTTGAAGTCTTCTACTGTCTTCAAAAATCTAGGCATGACCCTGACTCCGGAATCATAGGGATTAATTAATACCGAGTCGTGCACGACAAACCTTTAAAAAAACCATTAGTGTTGGTAGTGGTGGATCAAAAAAAAAAACGTGTGGAACAAACCATTTCAGACCTCTCATGGTCAGCTCTTGCCCAATTTTAGGGGTTAATTGTAGATTGTGGCTCTAAGCTAAAACCAAAACGGACCGGACCTAAACCTTTTAAACTGAAAGGTGAAGCCGGGCGTGATTAGGGCCGGACCGGCCCTATGCATGCATCACAACATCCGTAGTTGATAGCAACGTTGCGTTACACAAATTACAATTAAAAAAAATGAAATGGAATCAAACCTACCAAAGAAGTTAAAAGACCAACAAATTAAAGGGAGCCGGATCAAAAAACATACAACTTTATCCGTTGACCCAAACAAATAAACCATGCAACTTTACCCAAAATGTTGAATTTCTAGAAACGAAGCTTTTGGACCATTTCAAAATTTACAAAGTAATAAAATTTTGACAGGTTAACAACTAAAATTATAAACATAATATATAATTTACTTCATTAAGAAAAAAAGATAAAAGATGAGACTAGAATATGAAAATGTTCCTATATTTTCCGTTTTTTTTTATTTGATAAGAATTTAATTTCGAAATCCTAGAAGTAGAAAATGAAAAAAAAAAAATATACTAAAAGATAATATTAAATTCCATACCATAACTTATACTCCTACATTGCAAAAACATTATTCTATGTGATTGTTTTTAGTACTAAAAATCTAAGAATATTTAAAATATTTGACAATAGTTTTTCATAAATTCGTCTGCTTCTTCACAGCGACTTTCCTACGAATCTCTTTCCCCCCTTTCTCCCTCGTTGATCTCACCTTCTCCTTCTCCTTCTCCTTCTTATATTCATTCGTCTTCTCGTTTTACTCAAGCTTTCAATGCCGTGTCGTTGACAATAAGACTACTTCTTAACTTACGCACGTACAAGTGCGCATGATAATGGAGACGGCGCCGCCGTCCTTTGTCTCCAAAGCTAGAACCGCCTTCAATTCCGCCGCGGCTAAAGCTGAGCGCGTCTTCACTGATCTCAAATCTGATCGAGGTTATTTCCGTAGCTTCCGCTTTAATTTGACTTTATTTTTTCTTCTTCTTCTAATTTTCATTTACTAAAATTTGACTGATGATTAGAAGCTTTTCGCTCGACCTCTGAATTTTATCCCTTTTATTTTTTTTTTCTGTTTCGATTAATTCAAATTCTATTTTGGGTCAAATTCAAATCTATTTCTGTTGCTGTTTCTGCCTGGAGTAAAAAAATTCAAATCTATTTCGGTATTCTTGTGTTTTTTTTTTCTGGTGATGTTTATTTGATTTTATTTTTTTAATTGGAATTGTTGAAGAGGAGGAGAAGGAATCAGCGAGGAATGAGATTGACCCTAAGGTAGGTTCATTGCACATAACACAATTATCGAATCAATCTTTGGCAATGGAATAATATATTCGATTTCAGAAAGAAAAAAATTCTGGGAAAAATGAATAGAAAAAGAGAACATGAATGATGTGAAAGATTACACATTTTAAAGGATTTGAATTTTGGGATTGAGAAGAAGTAAGCTAGTCACTTTCTTGCTAACCCAGATAAGAAAAATTACAGAACATAGATATGTGTTTTTTTTTGGAAATGATGAGAAGAAAAAGGAGTTTACTTTTTGGAGACTGTTAAAGAGTTGTATAGCTTTATATGTATGTGTTTCTTTGTATTTTCGAATTTTAATGATGAAGTGGAATGCTATGTTAGTATTATCTATAGGTACATTTTTTAGTTTCTGCTAAATGGAAGTGTTGTGAACAGGAGGATAATGAAGTGAAGCATCAGGGTTGGAGAACTGCACATATTAGGAAAAAGCTAGAGTGGCAAAATAAACTGAAAAACTTAAGAATTGGGAGGAAAGAGGTTGAAGATCAAGAAAAGGTCGAGGATTCAACCATGGCTGCCCCTTTTTATGACGAGAATTTATTCATTCTTAAAGCAAAGCAAGACCAAGAAGCCAAGGTATCAAGGGTCCACCTTTTCAGATCAGTTTGGCTGCTACTGGCATTGTCAGCATTTTTATTTGCATGTACTCAAGATTTTGTTTGCTTCTCTGTGTTGAATGATTATGTTTTCTTTTAGGCATCTGATGTCGGCTGTTTGGTAGAATCTCTAAATGCCGTTGATGTTAATAGCATTCCTTCGGCATCCATTTTGAAGCAACTGGCTGTAGCAATCGAGTGAGTCTTGATACATAAGTTTTAACACATCTTAGTCCATGAGGCTGAAGTATATGTGTTCACCGATTTATGTATTCTCTGGCTAAGGCATTTTGCAATGCTCTGCTTTGCTTTCTCATTATCTTCTTATGACTTTGTTTTTTTTCTAGAGCGGGGAAAAAGGCTAAGACTGTGAAAGACTTTGTTGCATCATCTGGAAGTTCATCACCAGTGAGGGAGAGAGGGGGCTTGAGCCTCTCTGCGGTGAAATCACTGGTTCTTGGTGAAAAAGAGGATAAGCTTGGTTTTAGTTCAGGAGATGAGGAAAAACTTGTTTCTCTATTAAATGCCTTGTTTAATGTTGGTAGGTTTGCCTTAGAAGGAGAAAATTTTCTTCATCAAACTATATTCTAGTTACAGCTATTTGCCTTCCCACTGTTTGTAATTTTGGCAAATTATTTACAGATGGTAGCTTCCTCAGCAGAAAGATTGTCTCTGATTTGGGGTCTCCTACCAACAGAGCATCTTTCGCAAAAGATCTTCACGCTGCTCCCCCTAGTAGCTTTGTTGTTAAGCTCGCCGAAGTAATTGGAAGTTTCACAACACCGAGGAGAATGGCTTTGTTCTGGTGCAGGGTGGTTGATGAAGTAAGTTATTCTGTTGCAAATTTTGGATTTAAAATGTGCTTCAGTTATTGTTCCTTCTTCACTTTTCTAGTGTGATTCACATATGAATTAAGATTAGTTGATACATAGTTCACTTTGTTGGTGAATTTCCTTTAATAAGTCACTACAACAAAATGTGACATATGGTAGCTCTTTTAATAATTTCTTCCAAATAATCTGTATGTGCACAGTTGAGGAGATTTTGGAATGAAGAGAAACACATACCATGTATACCTCTGGACGATATTCCAGATTTGAAAAGTTGTCTACTGCACCAATGGTTACAGGTTATAAACTGCTGTCTTGCCAGGAAAGCCCGCTGCTTAGCTGCTTCCGAAGCATTAGATGCGGTAATGAGGCAAGCGAGTTCTGCTAATGAAGATTCAGACGTTTCAGAAGCAATGGGTTCTCCGGGTTCTCTTTTGTATGCTAAAAGTAACTCTGGGGAACTCATACTCCGCCTGGGCGTTTATCACCCAGTTGATAACTTAACAATGTTGGAAACTGGTGAACATGTGTACGCCCCAATAACGCAGGTTTGTAAATCCGTCATAGTTGATAAAGCTGTAGCTACCTTCTCCATCTCTTAAGCCCTAGTGTTTATATCCTTGTAGGAAGGTCCTCTGTTGACAGAAGATCTTATTAGAGAAACAGAGGAATTTGTACTTCGTACAGGGAGGTCAGTGCGATCATTATTTGTTGTAGTTTTATATAAAATTTTATATGCCACAGCAAAAAGTTTCCTATGTGTTGTGAAAGTTGGATCAGTCTGCTATTATATTTTGTGTTGGTGACTAAAAGACCAGGAGCAGTGAGTTAACTGAAACATAATAGACGTGTTATCTGGCTTAATAATATATATTCTATTTCAGACATTTTTCAGATATCCAATTATCTTGATAAATTGGATTGTTGTCTTTCTTATGGTTCAGCATGGGGGCTGGATGTTCTCAACTCTTATCTGACATGCAGGCTTTCAAGGTGATTATTTAAAAATGAATAATAATATTGATGTTTTGAGTATACGCATTCATATATATTTAGGAAACAAACTGTAACTGGTGTGAAATTGATTAGATCTGTACCTCTATTAGGCAGCAAATCCTGGCTGTATTTTGGAAGATTTTGTGAGATGGCACTCTCCACCAGACTGGACTGAAAATGATAACTCGTCTGGAGATGACTCTTCACCCCCTCGGGGTCAATTAAGTACCCGGATGCAGAAAGAAGGTTGAGCATTTTCTCATATATATGTATATCTCTCTGTGGTTAAACCATAACTGTGATCTTTCAAGTCTGTGTTCTCAACTGGTCTTTATAACCTTTGTTTACATCATTAGGTAATTTATGGCGCGAGCTGTGGGAAACAGCTAAACCACTGCCTGCTGTTAAACAAGCACCTCTCTTTGATGAAGATTTAGCTGTGTAAGTTTCAATAGCATGTCATCTTAAGCATAGTGAAATCTGTATCTGATCACTCATGGAATCACTCATGGAGATCTTGTCCGTTGCTCGTTAAACTTATAACAGGGAAGGAATCTTGAATTCTATGGAAGACATTCCAGCTGCTGAACTTTTCGAGCAGCTGTTTGTTTCACTTGTAAGTTTTTCCCACCCAATTGCGTATTATCCTTTCTTTTAAGCTCTCTATCTGTAAGGTCACGGCGCAGCCCGTGACATCTTGTCTAGCAGAAGATTCTTCTATTACTCTGCATATTTCCTCACACTCAATTATAAACTGCAGTTTGTAAACACTCAGAATCCCTAAATTTGTGAACTAGGTTCTTTGATCTCCAGGAAAATGAAAAATTAGAATCTCAAATTCTCTCACTTGCGCTATGTTAAACGGATGTCGTTGGTTACAAAGTTAAGATTTTAGCTGTAAACAGCACTCTTGACGATTGGATTGGTTCTAAAATTTTCAGCTTGCCTTGGGATTTGTGATGCTGGAGCCAGTATTAGCCACAAAGGATGACTTGTCAAAGCTTTTCTTTGAATGCAAGGATTATGTAGTAGCTACTTGTCAGGGAGGCGCATGGACTGATAAGCTTGATGATCTCTGCCAGGTACTTACTAGAGCTGTGCACAGATTCAAAAACGTATATATACATGGTTGGAGATCTCAAAACAACGACACAGCTGTCACTTAATAGAGTTACGAATGTTTTATAAAATGACAACATAAGGCATGTGGATATGAACATCGTGATCACTAATCATACATTCTAATAGCATTAGAATTTGTAGAATCAACAGAGAAGCTAAAGATTTGGTTTGGTATGTTGGTCTGTGTAGGTCTACGAGACTGTGGAAACAATGCTATTACGTCCAGAAGAAGTCTTGAGATCAATGAAACAAACAGAGGACTCGCCATCAAATGGGAGCGAAACAAAACGCCGGTTTAAGCGGCTCGGTTTCATCTTTCGTGGTAATAAAGAACGAAACCCGACAAGAGTTCCATCAGAAACTGAACAGAAAAGCACTGAACCTAGCCCGCGTCAGTCGTTCTCTAGTCTTTTTGATGGCAAGTCGTCTCTGTTTGCAAAGAGACCTCCTAAACCTGAAAATGTGACTCTTGTCTGAATTCTTAATTATTTGATTTGTTTCATTTGGTTTTAAGTCATTTTTTTAGTTTTTCTTTCTAGGGTTTTAAGGTTGTTAAGTTGATCAATTGGTTGGTAACTGTAAATTTATATCATTTAAAACATTTATCAAGGGAAATTGATGAAATGGAAATGAATAAGATGTTAAGCATCTGTTGCAGTCTTTCAGAATTCAGACTAACAGTTTTGGTTGGGTAATATGGGCCATTAGGCCTATGAGCCGTTTGCTGTTACTAAAACCACATCGTTAGACGTTTTTTGTTTGTTTGTTTTAATTAATAATACTAGACCCAAATTTGGAAGAGATCTTAATCATATACTCCCTCCATTTTTAATTGATTCTATTTCTAAAAATATAATTTTTTTCAGAAATATGTAATTTCTCTATTTTCAATACATCTTTTATTAACTATTGATGATGAACTGTAAACTTCAAAAAAAATATTTGAATACTATCCATTTAAAGTTATAAAAAATTGTTATTCACAAAACTGATGCATTTATAATCAAATTTTAATTAGTACATAAAATATTCACATACGTTTTCCACTATATTTTTTTCAATCTATACAAACATGTAGTGCATATATACCTAAATTCATAAAAAATTCAAATTTTTAACCTAAATTTTCATTTCGTGTAGATTTTGGAGTGGTCGGATGTTAGTCAACCGCTACCGATACTGAGTTTGTGATATAAAACGACAGTAAGAAAATTAAAAAAAAATTAGTTGCAGTAAACACAACGTTTAATAAACAATTAGTTAGAGTAATATGGGCCATTGGTCCATTAAGGCTATTTACGATTATAGAAACGGCGTCGAATTCGAGCTTTTCGAAAATTTGGAAGAGTAAAAGTATAAATGTTCATATATTGATTGTACACAGTAAAAGGAAATTGACACGTGTAGAATCCTCAGGATTTGCCATATTCTTGTAACTTGCTCAAAGCTGAGAAAGGTCATATGCTTTTCCCGGTCCTCTCTCTCTCTCTCATCCTTCCTTGAATAATTTCTGCAAACCCTAACTTTCTCATTCGGCGCTCTAAGTTTCTCCCTAGCTCTTCGGTTAGATTTCAATCTCTCGATTTCTCTTTGCTTTTTTTTTTTGAAAAAATCCTCAACACAAGGTTTACGAATCTGAGCTTATTTTTTTTGATTTAGAAAAAGTTCGATTGAAGACTATATAGCAGGATTTCTGATTTCCGATTTCTGATAAATACCATTTTTGTTTATTCGTTTTTCCATTTGCCTGATGATTATGATTTTACGAGTGTTGAATCTCACTGACATCTATTAATGGCGACACAGAGATTAGGTGCGATGATGTTGCGTGCCCTTATTAGGAGAGCTTCCTCTAGAAGCTCTTCTTCTGCTTCGGTTAGTCTTTAGATTCGCCGTCGTTTTGTTTAGATTTTTCCGATTTGACAGTTTTTTTTTTAAACTTGATCTCTTTCTTTTTCAGGGATTGGGAAAATCACTGCAATCTTCTCGTGTTGCATCGTCTGCTCAAAGCTTTCATTCTGTTTCAGCAACTGAGGTTGGATTTATTCATGATTCGGGAACATTTTTAGTTGATTCATCTCTTTTTTTCATGAACTCAAAATCCTCTTATATTTGTTTGTTTTAATCAATTGTAGATTTTGTGATCCTTTATGTTTCTTCCATGAACAAGTTATTTAACTTTCATTTGAATTGGTACAGACTCTGGTGCCTCGTGGAAACCATGCTCGTAGCTTCCATCATCGTTCTTGTCCAGGTTTTTATTACAAACCTTTTTTTTTTTTTTATTGGCTAATGTAGGCACTTTAACTTGACAATCTCTATCTTGTTTGCATTCTTTGCAGGGTGTTCAGACTGCTCAAGGTTAGGAAGCTTAGTCTTTTTGTTCATGTGTAGACTATAAGGCTTGAATCTCCCGCTTTTTTTGTTGAAAATATTATATTCATGTGTGTTGTAGGACTGTTCTCAGCGGTTACCAGGGCACATCCTTGCAAAGATGGGTCAGGCCTTTTTCATCTGATAGTGGTATGTTTCCTCTCTAGCTGAAAATGTTCGTTTATTTCAAGTTATTACGTATGTTCTCCATGTTTTGGAACCCCACAGTGGATTAGCCTAGTAACCTTTTGATAAGTGTATTTGGATAGATGATCTATTTGAGCTGCCTACAATCGTCATTTCTCATTCAGATTCTTCTGAACCAATGGCTCAATTGGGTTTTGCTCTTTACTGTTTCTGTAACTTCTATTTCTAGGCTTTTTTGACACACTTTCTTGTATATGTGATTAAGGGGATGTCGTGGAAGCTGTTGTGCCTCACATGGGTGAATCAATCACTGATGGAACCCTAGCCACCTTTCTGAAGAGTATGTTTTTCTTTGCATTATCTTCTTGTTTGTTTCTTTCTGTTGCATATATATTTATATATATATATATTTAATATTTCTGTTGTTTGTGCTTCTAATGTTATTGCAGAACCTGGTGATAGAGTAGAGGCTGATGAGGCTATTGCACAAATTGAAACTGACAAGGTACCGAGCAGTTACTTGATTTATTGTCTCCATATTCATTTTTCCAATAGATGTTTGGCAGGTTTCTGGTGTAGCTTTCCTGATACTTGTGTTTGATTCATCCATGTGCTGTAGGTGACAATAGATATTGCTAGCCCAGCAAGTGGTGTGATTCAAGAGGTAAAGTACTTGTGTCGTTTATTGTTCCTCTGGTTCTTTCCCTGTGTTCTTATGCCTAATTACTTTTTTCTTTATGCAGTTTCTAGTGAAGGAAGGAGATACTGTGGAACCGGGAAACAAGGTTGCTATTATTTCAACGTCTGCGGATGCTGTGTCTCATGTTGCACCCTCAGAAAAGATATCAGAGAAACCTGCTGCCAAGCCTTCCCCTCCTGCCGAGAAGCCCAAAGTTGAAAGTACTAAAGTTGCAGAGAAACCCAAGGCACCTTCACCGCCACCGCCAACTAAACAGTCAGCTAAAGAACCGCAGCTTCCTCCTAAGGATAGGGAAAGACGGGTAAGGAAGTCGTGTCATTTAGTCTTTAATTAAATAATGTTCGATTTGTTTTCCCTATTAAAGGAAAATGGTTGTGTGTTTATATGATTTGATGATATGGCATCTAACAACATTGCAGGTTCCTATGACAAGACTTCGCAAACGGGTGGCAACTAGGTTGAAAGACTCTCAAAACACTTTTGCATTGCTGACAACTTTCAATGAAGTTGATATGTGAGTTGCAGCTAAATGTCCCATGTTGATATATCTGTTATCGTTATGCAGTTCTCTTACTGCAGTATATATTACCCAACTCTTAATTGACCAACAAAAATTCCCTTTCTCGTGTAGGACTAATCTGATGAAGCTCCGATCTCAGTACAAGGATGCATTTTTTGAAAAGCATGGAGTGAAATTGGGGCTTATGTCTGGTTTCATTAAAGTATGCTTGAAAACTTTAAAATTTCCTGAACTAATTAACATATCAGAACTCAGTCGACAAAGTAATCTTCTTTAACTATCATTACAGGCTGCGGTTAGTGCCCTCCAGCACCAACCGGTAGTAAATGCAGTTATTGACGGAGACGATATCATTTACAGAGACTATGTAGATATCAGTATCGCTGTTGGTACCTCTAAGGTTTGTTTCCGCAATTCTCTTGATGGTGACATCCAAACACTGAGTATATAATATCATCTGGGGCTTTTGGGTTAGTATTGATTGATTTCCTCTTCTCTGTGTATTGTATCCCAGGGTCTTGTGGTTCCAGTCATAAGAGATGCTGACACAATGAACTTTGCTGAGATAGAGAAAACGATAAACGGTCTTGCTAAGAAGGCTAATGAAGGAACCATATCAATCGACGAGATGGCAGGAGGATCATTCACAATATCAAATGGTGGTGTCTATGGAAGTCTCATAAGCACTCCAATCATCAACCCTCCTCAGGTTTGACTCGATCCTGTCCTCAAGTTACTATAAAACAAAACTAAGAAACGGCTTTTGTCCCAAACTAATGCAAAAAAAATCCTCTTATATGTAGTCTGCTATTCTTGGAATGCATTCGATTGTGCAACGCCCGATGGTTGTGGGAGGAAGCGTAGTACCGAGGCCAATGATGTATGTCGCACTGACTTATGATCATAGGCTAATCGATGGAAGAGAGGCTGTGTATTTCTTGCGCCGTATTAAGGACGTTGTGGAAGATCCTCAGAGGCTTCTTCTCGACATATGAGAGAAAGATCCGAGACAGAAGTGATCATAAGTTTCAGTCTCTTTTACCAGTTTCCTCTCAGGTAACCATTACAGACATTGCAATCTGCAAATGATGCTTTGAAAACAAAAACCAAACTACATTTTATTTTTTTGGAGTTTCTTAATAGTTCCAAGAGTTTTTGCCGGGCGGGGTAAGCGTCGGTGTATTGAGTTTTTTGTTATTTATTCATATACTGTTTGAACAAAATGTTACAATTTTGACTTAAAATAATGCCACTGATTTTTATTGGGTTAAATGATTTTTCATTTCCATGGAGGCGCATTGTATATGATGTGATGCTAAGGATATGGGTTAACACAAGATAAATTACGTTTACGTGTAAGTTATTCTCAGAGATTCATGAGACGAATGAAGATGGTTTTTACCGTTACTAGCAAGATTTTTTTATTAATCTCAAGCCAACTATTATCATATATGTAAATATCATAAACTTATGATTACAAATATGTGACCTGTAAATGGGTCTCTGAATCGTTGGGCCCAATAAATCTTAGATAGTTTTAGGTAATAATTGGTGGTGGTGGATGGGATGTGCAGCTTGCACAATGTTTTGGTAATTGATTGTTGGAGAATAAATAAAGCTCACAAAGATCTTCATTTTTTATATGAGATGCTATGAACGTTAACTATGTCAATACTAATTATATATATATATAAACTAATTAGGTATCATGATAAACTTTTAGCGACTAAAAAACATATATACAAGTTAACATAACAACCATTAAGAAATATAAAACATATATAGATATAGGTTTCGTTAGAAAATAATTTTTTTTTTTTTTTTTTTTGGCATTCTCTTTTGGCAGTATTAACTTTTGTTCATATTCATATAATATAATATGTAAAAAGGGATTAGAAGTTGAAATGGATAAGGGTTTAGGGTTCTATAACCTACTAATGCAATCCAAGTGGAATACATGAAAGATGAGCAAAACTATAGTATTTTTTTTTTTAAAGGGACTAAAGAGGATTTATGGTGTAGTGAGTGTGTGTGCCAACGACAACACTTCCACCTTTTCTAAAGTCAACCTTTTAATTTTAGAAAAGACATTTACATATTCTGGATGTTAGTGTATTCTGAAAACAAAAAAAACGGTGTCTCGTGTGATGCTAGTATCAAAGTCTACAACGGTGATGTGAATATCGTAGTTAAAAAAATTACATCGATTCATATAAATTTAACTATATGTTAATACAAGATTGTTCAATCCGTCAGTTATTTATATACTAGTATTCAGCCATTACGATATTAGTTATCTTTTTCTTGTATGATAATTGATAATTATGTCAGTTGGTCGTATTATGACAATATATGTACGTAACTTATGACTGATAAGGTTGTCACTAAACTTTTTATTAAAAATTTGATGTATTTTTTTTTTACTTTTTTTTTTCCCTCATTTATATGTTTTGACTTCGAGGCATGAGGTCATTTTGACATCCACATAGAGTCATCATTCATCACCGATTTACCATTCATGAACCTTTAGGACATTAAGTGGGACACTTCAACCTACTTTTCTTTATATATTTTATTATATCCCTATGGTGTTGATTAAGATATCATTCATTTAGTTAGGCATCAAATGTGTGTTTATTTTTATTTCAAGATCATAATGACAAAATTTTGTCTATCGAAAATATGTTGAACGCCATTCAAAATATCTTTAGATCGAGGAATCGGTCTTCTAAAATTCGCAATCTGAACTAAAATCATGCTAACGGGTTTGATTTGAAATTTGTATGGTTTTTCAGTAAACTAATATTACATGGAAAACAAGTTTGATTTAATAACTATACCTTCATTGACTAAATCTAAAAAATGTTATAAAACAACAAACTAGTTTTTCGAAACTAATATAAGAACAATTCGAAATTGGGACGACTTCAGTTATGAAGAATTATTAATTAATGAAAGGCATCGACCTAGAGAATTGAGATGAAAGTCAACGTGAATGAACTTGGCCAACAATACCAAACTTTGCTTTAGTGTGTAGAAAGTAAACGCCAACTTTGGTTATAGACCCCAAAAAAAGTCTTATGCTTTCACATTTGAATGAAACTCCTTTGCGGGTTTGGTAAACACAAAAATAATATTAAAACAAAAGGAATATAATAGATAAATGTTTAGACCAAACTAAATTAATTGGACTTCGTATAAAGTCAATCTCATGATGTATAGTGGTTTCCGTACTTAACTTCCTTACCAAAAACACATATCAACCGACGACGACGACTTTCCCCTACTACCACCTTTATAAGTTAACTACCTCAAGATTACAAGTAAATTATCATATAATAACTTACATAAACCTTTGAAGTTATACTAATTAGTCTAATACCTAATAAAGTAGTAAATACTTTATCATCTTTATCGCATAAGTTTTGTGAAACATCTTAATCATTTGGGAACCAAGGTTCAACTGTTCAAGTTATCTGATTGATACAATGAATATCTTAGGTTGCAAAAATATTTGGTGCTACATAAGTTTCGAGAATTAGTATGGGCTTTGGTTTGCAAATCTAAAAACAGTATCTCTATGTTTAGAAAAACAAAACTATATGACCACTATACATGCTAATTTCGAAAACCAAAATTATATTTTTTAGTAAATATGAAATGATCATCTAGTTGACATTGTTTTAAATAAATGATCATCTAGTTGACATTGTTTTAAATAGAATGTACTTAATTGACTATGTAAGGAGAGCTCAATGTGAATGTGTTAGCAAATTATGCGACAAAATGAGTAGTCAATAAGCGATGACTAGTCATACCTGATGGTGACATAATCGTCTAGCCTTTGTCAACAATGACTATCGTCAAACTATATGTATAACGTTTTTTTCCCAATGCCTAAAAATATTGAACTATGTATAATTTTACTTGTTGCTTTATAATTCCCGGTGTAAATAATAATTGTCAATACGGCGTCGAGTCGATTGTGATAAGGAATCCAAACCAAGAACTTGTAATGTGGCTAAAGAAATGAATTTTATTATTATCATAATCTTTTTTAGATACAAAACCATCTTCAAGATGATCATAATATAGAATAATATCTTCTCTAAAGAAGTAATTAGAGTAAAAATAATTAATGTTGTTCTCAGGAGAATATTCCAAGAACAAGCTGTCTTCTTGATCCCAGATCCAATTCTCAATTCCTACAACTTCTTCTTCCTCCAATGACGTTGCTTCAACGCAATTCGCTTCTTCGTCTTCGTTACGTTTCTCTATCTCTCCCCTAACTTCAATCCAACCGTCCTCCTCCGCCGTAACTAACTCCATTTCGCCGGAATTCTCATCTCCGGCGAGTTTCTTGATCCGATCAGCCGGTGAAAAATCACATAACAAATTAGAAGAATTCGCAAATGGGTCTTCATGATCCGCTTGAAGTAATCGACTTTTCGAGGTTTCGCATAAATCCCAGAAACCTTGATCCAACACAGTACTAGGAGATGAAGAATTCAAACAATTACGTGACTGAATTTGAGATTCTTCTTCGTCGTCTTCCTCATCAAGAAACGGGTGTTGAAGCAATTCTTCAACAGCCCATCTCTGTTTTGGATCTTTCCTCAAACAATTCTTCAAAAAGTCTTTACCTTTCTCAGATAACCACATCGGAATCTCCGGCGAGTCGTCGGTGAAACCAATCTTGTAAATTGCAGCAACGACGTCGTTTAGCTCCGGCCAAGGACTAAACCCTGTAGCCATCTCTATCACCGTACACCCCAAAGCCCACACGTCAGCAGGAAAACTCTGTTCTTCGCCACGTACCACCTCGGGCGACATAAACGCCGGTGTACCGGAAAATTCCAAATTCCCATTCTTCTTCACCGTTTTAGCACAACCCAAATCGACGATCTTTGCGATTTCTCCTCCGATCATCACATTCTGGCTCTTCACATCACAATGAACAATACCTTGATCGTGAAGATACATCAATCCCTTCAGAATCTGGCGCGTGTAGGATCTAATCGCCGGCTCCGGTAACTTCCCGCCGGAATTTTTGATCAGATCATGAACACTCCCGCCAGAAACATATTCCATCAAGAGATTATACATCAATTTATCATTCTCCGTCGTTAAATTAGACCCAATGTACTTAACTATGTAAGGCGAGCTCAAATTCGACAAAATCGATTGTTCTCTCTGCAAAAACGCCGATGAAGAATACTCAGAGGATTTGACGGCGAAGAATTCACCGGAGTTTTTGATTGCAAGTGAGACAGTAGCGGTTGAGCCTCGGCCAATGACTGGTCCTCTAATCCAGTTTTGTTCCTCCATTGAAACAGAGCAAGAAAAAAACAGAGGAAGTAAATAAACAGAGGAGATAGATAAAGAGAGAAATTAACTTTGTAGAGAGAAAGAGAGATCTCAGAGGTTTTAAATGTTAAAAGCAAAGACTTATGATGTGATTTATTTATATATACACACACTCACACAAACTTGTATATGTGTATATGTATGTATGTATATGACTTTGGCATGGGGTTTTGGTGTCTTAATACAAAGTCTGAACAGAGATGACATTCTTTTTATTTTTTTCTATCTTTTTCTTCTCCCCCAATTATTAAGCACCAAAACTTTACCTTATCTTCAATTTTAATTTAATTTTAGATTAGTACTTTCTTAGATCTAATACAGCCGTTTCAGTTCGAATTCAAAATGCGAGTCGTTAAAATTTTTTAAGATAAAATATGACTTGATCATTGGTAAGCTCTCATTAAAGAATCGAAGAACCATGACTTAATCATGTTCTTGAATGTAGTAGCATGAATAATTAGCAAAGATTTAAATTACAAATAATATATATATATAAGAAGTTAACAGCATGGTACAAGCGAATCTTTAAGGTCTTAAACTATTATTAAGGTTATTTTACTACATGATAAGAAGATCAAAATAATGATAGTTAAAATATTCATTGGTTATTGATGACCAAAATATATATATATATATATATATATATATTCATTGGTTATTTGTTTTCACGTCAAAGAAAAGTAATGCAGAAACGTTAAACTGTTTTTGGTTGGTAGAATGGCACATAATTCAAGCAGAAAAGTACCAAAATGGAAAATATTTTTGAAATAGATAAATTGCCCATCAAATTGTCAACCAATTATTGTCCATAAAATATACCATTCTACAAACATAATGACTTATGAAAAGTTTGTGATAAGAACTTAGTTTGATAAATATGGTATTATGAAAAGTAAGAGAACTGAAAAAAAAAAAACAAGAGCTTATTCAAGATTTGTGATGCATATACACTTGGTTCAAGTAATAATATTTATTTATAGTGAGTACTAGTAGTCTAGTATCATTGTTCTTCTAATTTTTACTATCTAACAAAACCAAAAGAAAATGCTGAACATTATTCCAAAATTGTAATATCTATAATATTTGTTATCATCAATGTATAATGGATACGTACATGCGTACATGATAAAAACACAAAATTTGGTAGAACTCTTACATTTTGTGGCCCTGTTTATTTATTTCTCAAACATTTTGTGTGGCAGAGCAATTTGGGATGCGTCTTGTGTGAATCTAGACACGTGGCGTAAGTAGATTGGAAGATGACAGCTTTGACGGCATGACGCCAGAGTGGACGGCGCCGTAACTTCGATCCACCAATAAGGGGAAAACAAAATCCCAAAAAATTTAAAGAAGTTAAATAATGTGGCCACGTGGCGGAAGCACAACCTAAGTGCGAGATTAGCATGGGATTAATCTATTGTTTAAAAAAACAAAACTTAGTTAAACATTATTTGCTGAGGCGTTTATCCATGTCACAATTCTACTAATTTTTTTTTAAAAACCAAATAAATAACATTGAAACTTGGAAATAAAGGTTTATATTTTATAAAGTAAAGGTTTAATTGGTGCTGTAAAGTTAAATGATGCATGGCAATAGTAATGTGAAAACACTGAAATGTGAATGTGGAGCTTCATTATGTGAAATGTATTTAATTGGAATGCAAGCTGGGGTTATGTAAGAAGATTCTATAGAAATAAAAAGGTTTTAAAAGAAAGATGAAGGTGTTGGAAAAATTTTATTCGCATCTCTACTTTGCTTAGAGAATACAGTTGGATTCAGATCGTTTTTTTCATTTCAGTTTCTAGATTGAAATTAAATATTGAATCTAGCTACTAAAGATCTTTTTTTTTTTTTTAATAATTGGGAATTATTTTATTATTTTATTATTTATTTATTTATTTTTTTTGTTTTGGGTGATGGACGGCTAAAACAAAAACGCGGCTTCATACATGTGATTGGGATCTAAAGAAAAAGGTTTTGAAAGCGTGAAGTAAAATCACGCTATGTTTTATAGCGTTTTCAGTAAGGTTTCTTCAAGAGACGTTCGTTTGTTTTATGCTTCTTTGTTCTTACATTTTCTACTACTTCCACTTCTATTATTATATAGTCTGTTACATGTTTTTTCCGTTGCAACTTTTTTGGAAACGTAAAAAGGAAAAAAACAAAATAAAATTTGAGATTTCAAAGTATTAGGACGTCTTATAATTTCACGTTTAAAAGGGTGGTAACAAACGATTTGTAAGTTTTTTTTTTTTTAACAAAATTGAACTTTTTTGCGAGTGGCATGTCATGTGTTTAACCCTGTTACACACAGCTCTCTGTTAATGATGAAAAACATGTGAAAACAAATTTCATTTAATGGAAAACGTATTAAAAAAAAAAAAATCTTATTCTTTCCCAACACTAATTAGCGGCGCCACTTGTTTCTTCATTTTTTTTAATCATTTTGCTGGAATCTAGTCACATACTTGTTGTGACAAACTGACTATGTTTTTCCTGCAACTATTTAAATTTTTTTTTACTTTGATTTAAAAAAAATTAAGTATACTTTGATTTGCTCCACAAAGAAACTACTCGAGATGTTTAGGACACCTTTCTTTATGATCGATTTGAAAGTAAACCCTTAATCCAAAGATTCTTTAGCACTAATAAGAAGTTGAGAACTAATGAGATTTTCATTCAGTTAATAAATACAAAAAGCAGAAAAGAAAGAGTTTACAATAGAAAAAGATACCTCCAAGGCTCCAACAAAGCATTAACCAATGAAAATTTAAGAAGATAAAATACAAAAGTCTTAAAAAGAGAGAGATTCGAACCCAAAAAAAGAGAGGTTTTACTAATATTATTGCCTTTTGAATGGAGAAGAGAGGCTAAGTAAAGTCCATCCAATAAGGGTAAGCTTCAAGTAAATGCACTATGAGTCTATTGACATTGACAACAATATATATTTTATAAAATCTTCTTTGTAGAGTTTCTTTCTTACGTCAACAAAAGTGAAAACTCACTCTTTAACTTCATCCCTACTTCCAAGCATCTCCAAGAGACGACGGCTCTTTACACAAAGGCATCGCCTTTTATGATCTTTTATGCTTTTGATCTTCACCGACCATTTCACCTGAATACCTTAGTTAACCCGATTATCGATAAGACCCTTATCATTGCCATTATTGTCAACCCCAATACCGATATGGACACTAGAAAGTCTGATCTGACATGATGATATCTTGTTAAGTTGGCACTGAGAAATCTAATGCACTGAAATCGAAATTTTGCCACTAATTTGGTAACAAGATCATATATTCTTTGAATAGGTTTAAATGATTTGCATGAACCCACTTTGCTCGAGTAGAGAAACCCCTGTAACACATCTCAACCGCCGAAAGGTGTTAAGAGATCGTAAAATGAAATTTTTTTTTTTTTTTTTTTTTACTTTTATAAAATTTAGAACAAATTTGTTGTCACACAAAACCCTGTAAAATTTAATTAAACTTTTACCAAGTCATCGTTACAATTTTGAATTTGTAATAAGTCTCCAAAAAGCCTCTTAGATTCATTGGATTATCCTTGAAATTTATTATAAGCACACCAAATGCAAAAATCCACCAAAACATCTTTAAATTTCTAAGGCCAATACACACCCCCCTCTAAAATAAACTTATAAGGTATCAGCTAACATGGCACGGATTTTGGCTCTTAGCTCGTCCGAAACTTGAGTTGGTTCGTTCTGCGGGGGCATGATGTTATCTTTAGGAGCAGCTTTAAGATCAGACTGATCCGACTTTGAAACAGTCCCCTCTTCCACTGTTTTATCATCTTTCTTCAACCGTTTGCTAGATTTGTGTCGATGACCATGTTCAACGTCTGAAGAGTCCTCGTGCTTACGTCTACTGGATCTATGTCGGTGGTGATGATGCTCATCATCAGATGAATCACGATGCTTATCATGCTTCCTTGATCTGTGATGATGGCTATGCTTGTCCTTGGAATAATCAACATCTTTGTTATGCTTACTAAATCTGTGTCGCTGCTCACGCTCATTATCAGAAGAATCGTAGAGCTCGTGCCTATCTGAAGATTTGCTGCGTTTGTGTCTATGACGCGAACGACTGTGATACTCATCATCCGAGGAGCTCTCATTCTTGTGCTTGTCCCGAGAATCTCTGTCCTTAGAAGAGTATCGTGTTTTATGTTTATGCCTATCATGTCGATTTCTACTAGAAGAATGCTTCCTGTCAGTCTTGGTTTCTTCTGTAGCTTCCTCCATGCTGCTCTCTTCCTCTTCTTCTTCTTCTTCTTGTCCCATCTTATCATCTTCATCTCTCTGTGATCTCGATCGGTAATTCCTCTTTGATCCTCTTTCACTGTTACCATCATCTGCTAGTTTTGACTCAGCTTCAAGTGGAAGTGAGCTACCTTCTCTTTCTTTGGCAGCAGTAGCACCTAATCCAGAATTCCCAGAGTCTAACGGTTCAACAGCTAAGCTTCGAGATGGTTCAGCTGGTTGCATTGGCTGGGCACCGGGTTTCAACATGGCCACAAACATTTTTGCACGTTTCAATCTTTCTGCCTTTAACTTCTGCTCCTTAGACAAGCCTATTTCAGAAGAATCAGCTTCACTAGCAGCAGCCGAGCCAGAAATCAGTTGACCCGTAGACTTGGCCAAATCAGGAGACTTAGATGAAGGGTATCTTCCATCATTTCCGAGGCTCTGAGAAGTCTCATCCATGGGTTTACCTGATAAAGTCCCCAACTGGGGATTCCTTATGCCTCTTCTGGCCGCTTGAAGAATAGCAGCAGCAGTATCCGCATCTACAGTGACCCTCATCTGTGGTTGGACAGGCTTGAATGGTTCTTTGTGCAACTCAACCTTTGTTTTTTCACTAACCATTTTTAGTTTCTCTTTCTTGGCAGAATCATCCGGTAAAACATTCCCAAAAGCAGGTTTGTCATCTTTTACAGCATTGCCCATCTTCTCTCGCTTCACATCTTCCTTTTTGGTAATAGCACCTTTGTCACATGATTTTAACTGCATATGAAATCAGCCGACGTGTTATATTGTTAGTAAAAGTTACAATCACAAGGTTCCAAAAGCACATGAAAACAAACCAAATCTGTAGCAGGAACATATAGGAGCTTGAAAAAGAAGTACCTCTTCAGCTTCTTGGAGAACCTTCCGATAATATGCATGGTATAAGCTACCTGGACGTAAGAATGGAAACATCCCGTATTTAACATCCTGAGCAGCAAGCGTAGCCTCAAGTTCTTTCCCGTTCTTTTGGATGAAGTCTACTATCTTATCGATTTTTCTTTTCATATCAGCAGTCGGCTCCACAATCGGCTGTTCAAGCTTGGATTGTGCCATCACTGCAGAAGATTGCAACTTATCAGACGTTGAAATTTTTTCTGTAACATTATCTTCTGTATTGATCTGCTTCCTCTCTACAACATTTACTGCACCAACAGGAGGATTTTTTTTTACAAAAGATGTTTGATCATTCGATCGAAGAAAATGCTTAGAGTCTGCATCTCTGACTGTGGCATTCTTTGCAGCTACTTTCGACCCTTCAGGTCCATTGGAATCAGTTACCTTAACACCATCATCGCCTTCAGCAGATTCGTTTGTTTTAGAATCATTTGCAGAGTCTTCTATAGCATCTTCATCTTCTACAGTCCCATAAGCCGAACCAAGCAAGGACAAAGCTCCACCATCCTTCTCACCTTCATTTTTTTTATCTTCTCCAGAAAATTTTCCTGTCAAAAGCTCTTGATGTTCAACAAGAAACCTAAAGTAAGGGTGAAGATGATGGTCTGGCATCAAGAACCCAAATGTTGGATTGCCTCCTTGTTTGACTCTCAAGACAATTTCAGATTGCCCACCATGTTTGCTTACAAAGCTTGAAGTTCTAGTGATGATCTGATGTAATTTCTCAGTTGGAGGCTGAAAGAATAGAAAGAAAAATGTACAAGAAAAACAATTAGTAATGTGAAATATTATGATGGCTGGCTTTAAAGGAGTAAACCTTTGGCAACACACAGGTATATACATATCGAAATCTCACATAAGTATCGAGAACCATAAATTGCAAATATCATAACTGTATAGAAATGCATCATCTGATGTGAATTCAGTTCCTAGGTTCTTTTCTATCATCTTAATCCCACCTGCACTGCCCCTTGTCATGGCAGCAAAAGGAAACAAGGTGCATGTGAATGACAACCTTAGAAACTCCATCTCTTCTCCGAGCATCTGAAACTTAGAGACATGGTAGTCCTTAGAATAACATATGCACCTTTCAGATGTTTGCATGGCCATATATATATCAGTTAAGTACCAAATAAAACGAGCAAAATCGCGCATAATTGCTAAAGAGAACAATCTGATAAAGCAGTAACTTACCAGGTGTTGAAGTAAATAATCAGGCACCGGGAACGGCGGCTGAAACACAGATTCTACATCAGCATTTCTCTGGTCATTGAAATCACCGGAGCTTCCATATGAAAAAGGGACAGTATGAAAACCACCGGAATTTGTAGTTTCTGAAGCATCATTTACATCTGCGATACGAAAGTGAAAACCAAAATATGATCAATTATTCCTAAATGGGAAACAAATTAAGATTCGATCTAAAATTTTCGTTATCATCATCCTCTATAAAGTTGCAAGTCTCTAAACATAGCTAGTTCGAGTCTCTTTGCCAGCTAAATAAGCTATAGATAAACGGAGATTTCTACGAAGTTGCTCCATCCTTACCGTTCTCATCAGGAGACGGAGATGGAGATTCAGTCGGTAAATCAAGGTAACGCTCGTGATTGAGCTCCAATTCCAAGTCAGGATCATCTGAAATCGGACGACGACGCTTGGGACGTGGAGGAGGAAGAGAAGAGAGGAGGTGACGAACATCGTAACGGTCAATAAAGAGGCTATTCCAGTCAACGAGCGCCGTCGGTGAGTTGACAAACGTTGCCATCGAATCGTCGTCGAAGAAAAGAGCGTGACGACCAACAATCTCCAGATCCATTGGTGAAATCTTCCAAGCACTGGACTCGATTTGAGAGGCGAAGCTAAATATGGGGGATTTGGTTGGGAATTGGGAAGAAGCTGATAAGTATGGATTAGTGATAAGAAGAGATAAGAGAAGAAGATAGATTAAGAGAGTGAGGAAGAAGAAGACCTTGCGGCCGTCAGAGAGAGAGGAAGAGTATAGGAGAAGAGATTGATTAATGTGAAATGTTATAATATTCCCAAAACCCTACAGGCCTCCCTTACATACGACATAAGTTTGGTTTATAATATAAAACGACAGCACATTAATAAATGAAAGCCTCTCATACAACTAGAGACTCCTACTGACTTAGCCTTCTCTTCTCCTTAGCCACTTCTCTGTTTCCTGCTTCCTTCCAGCTTGGACCTTGCCTTTCTCTTCATAAGAGCCAAAGGAACCCTGAGTCTATCAATACCCCCGGGAAGAGAACTAACCTTGTCCTCAAGGTTAAAGTCTGGAAATTGCTCTTTCAATGTTGTCACCCGCTCCCAGGTTGATTCAAAATCTGGTAACTCTTTCCATTTCACCAAAACTTCCGCTTCCTTCCCCTTGTCTGAGCGCCTCATGTCACTGATTCCCTCTGGCTCCACCGCCCATACAAAGTTTGGCGTCATGAAGGCTGGAACCGACTGAGCTTGGTGAGACCCTGGCACTGCTCTTTTCAGTTGTGACACATGGAATACATCATGAATCTGGCTCTGCGGAGGTAACTTTAACTTGTAAGCAACCTTTCCCTTACGCTCGCTGACCTGATACGGACCAAAATATCTTTGAGCCAATTTCTCATTTCTCCTTCCCGCAACTGTTATCTGCCTATATGGCCTTAACTTCAGATACACCCAGTCCCCAACTGCATATTCAACCTGCCTGCGATGTTTATTCGCTGATTTCTGCATCCTTGACTGCGCCAATTCCATGTTTTCCCTCAACTCCACCAATAAGCTATCCCTGTCTTTGAGTAATTCCTCAACTTGAGCATTAGCTGTTGGCACATCATTATACCTCAGAATCCTCGGTGGTTCCCTGCCATAAACTGCAAAGAATGGAGTAGTTTTGATAGAAGAGTGGTATGAGGAATTGTACCAGAATTCCGCCCACGGTAACCATTGCACCCACGATGTCGGCTTTCTACTCGCAAAGCACCTGAGATATGTTTCCAAACATCTGTTTACCACTTCTGTTTGCCCGTCGGTTTGAGGGTGATAAGCTGAGCTTCGACTAAGAGTGGTTCCTTGGTGTTGGAACAACTCTGTCCAGAAGTGACTCAGAAATACCTTGTCCCTGTCCGATACTATGTTGTCCGGGAACCCATGCAACCTTACTACTTCCTTGATGAAACTCTCAGCCACTCCTTTAGCATTGAATGGATGTCTCAATGGGATGAAATGTGCATATTTACTGAGGCGGTCCACGGCAACCAGGATGACCGAGAACCCCTTTGAAGGTGGCAACCCTTCAATGAAGTCCATGCTTACATGAGACCAAATCTGTTCCGGTATTGGGAGTGGCGACAACAGACCCGCTGGTGATAAGGTGCTATACTTGTTCTCTTGACACACTTGACAGTTGATTATATACTTAACAACATCCTTCCTCATTCCTCTCCACGTCACCTCTTGTGCTAATCTCTTGTAAGTTTTTAACGACCCTTCATGGCCCCCAATGACACTTGAATGAAACTGCGCAAGCAGTTTTGGAATGAAGGGAGATCCCTTAGGAATCACTAGACACCCGTTCTTGTACAACCTCCCCTTCTCTACATGGTAACCCAGCAAATTCTCCTCACCTTTCTCAATGCCGTGAAGGATAGTACTCAGTTCCAGATCCTGTTTCACTTCCTTGGTCACTGCTTCTGTGTCTAGTGTCCATGGAGCATTGAGAGACAAATTGTTCAACTCTTCCATGGCTGGCCGTCTTGACAACGCATCAGCTACTCGATTCTCCACCCCTGGCTTAAACTCAATCCTGTAACTCAGTCCAATCAGTTTGGCAGCCCATCTCTGTTGCACTGTCGACATCGACTTTTGATCCAGCAAATGCTGCAAGCTGCTCTGGTCTGTCTTAATGACAAACTCTTTTTCAGTCAAATAATGCTTCCACCTTGACACCGCCTTAACAATTGCTAACAGCTCTCTTTCGTAAACTGATTTAATTTTCCCTGTGGAAGAGAAGGCTTGGCTTAAGAAGGCAATTGGTCGTCTCCCTTGTGACAATACTGCTCCAATACCTGCCCCGAGGCGTCTGTCTCAATAGTAAACTCCTTATCAAAATCAGGTAAGATCAAAACGGGAAGAGTGGTTACCGCAATTTTCAACTCTTGGAATGCTGCTTCTGCTGACTCTGTCCAACCAAAACTATTTTTCTTGAGGAGCTCAGTAAGCGGTCTAGCAATCAACCCATAGTTCCTCACAAATTTTCTGTAGTACCCCGTTAACCCCAGGAACCCTCTCAACTCTGTCACATTCTTTGGCACTGGCCACTTCACCATAGCATCTATCTTTTCGGGATCAGCCGCCACCCCTTGGCCTGAAATTATGTGTCCCAAATAAGATATCTCTTTACTTCCGAATGAACACTTCTTAGCATTGACATAAAATTGATTCTCCTTCATGGTTGCTAACACCAGCTCTAAGTGCTTCACATGAGACTCCATGTCTGTGCTATAGATCAGTATATCATCAAAAAACACCAAAACAAACTTCCTCAAATATGGCCGAAAGAGATCATTCATAACAGATTGAAAGGTGGAAGGCGCATTGGTCAGCCCAAATGGCATCACTAAAAATTCGTAGTGCCCTTGATGTGTTTTAAAAGCTGTTTTCTCCACATCACTGTTCTTCACTCTGATTTGATGATAGCCAGACTTCAAATCCAGTTTAGAAAAGACTGTTGCTCCCTTCAACTCATCTAACAACTCCTCTATGATTGGAATAGGGTACCTGTCCGGTATAGTTGCCTTGTTGAGAGCCCGGTAATCCACACAGAATCTCCAGCCCCCGTCTTTCTTCTTGACCAGTAAGATTGGACTGGAGTAGGGACTGATGCTTGGTCTTATAATCTGAGCTGCCAACATCTCCTGCACTAACTTCTCAATCTCATTTTTCTGTAAGAAGGAGTACCTATATGGCCTGCTGTTGATAGGAGACGTGCCCTCGTGTAAGGTGATGGCGTGTTCCCTTTGCCTTACCGGTGGCAACCCTCTGGGGTCTTCAAATACTTCTTGGAATTGAGACAATAGCTGCTGTATAGCTGATGGCACTTCCACCATAGACTTCCCCTTCGAACTTTCAAACAAGGTGGTGAGTTCCAGAAGATATACCTCTCCTTTCTTCCTAATGTCTCTCCTCAAAGTATTAAGAGAAACCTGTCCCCTGCATAAGCTCGGATCTCCCACAATCTTAACCCATTCACCCTCGATCTTCCAACTCAGAGTAAGCAAGCCCCAATTAATCCTAGTGTCTCCCAACTTTGCTAACCATGTATATCCCAACACCACATCAAACTCGCCCAGTCCAAACAACAAAAACTCTTCTTTTATCTGAACCCCTTGAATGTCCAGTAACACTCCTGAACACTTTCCTTTTCCATTGAAAATTTGACCATTTCCCACACGGACTCCAAAACTCCTCGTCTCAGTGACTTCCAGCCCAAGCTCTGGAGCCAACTCTTCGGAGATGAAGTTCGTTGTTGCCCCTGAATCAATCAGAATTACCACCTCTTTGTTTCCTATTCTGCCCTTCATCCTCATCGATTTTTCCGCAGTCAGTCCTCCCATAGAGTGTAAGGTGACTACTTCCTGTCCAACCGTAGCCTCATTTTCAACTAATTCTTCTGTGGAACTGTCTTCCTCGTTGGGTTCCGATCCCGCTTCTTCATCTAATCCCATACACCTGAGTTTCTGTTTACATCGGTGTCCTGGAAACCAACGTTCTCCACAGTGCCTACAAGGATTAACATTCTGATTCTCTCCATTACCTGAAGGCTTCCTTTGATCACCTGTTTTGGGCAAGCTTTGATTTGATTGACGAAAAGGCTGAGAATACCCCACTGAAGGTTGAGTCCGTTGATGGGCCTTAACTTGATAACTCGAGGTTTCATTCTCCTGCGATTCTATTAGCCTTGCCACTTCTACAATATCTGCCATGTTGACCGGTCGGCATCTCACAACCTGATCCCTGAGGCTACGCTTTAGACCTCTCAGAAAGGCTGATTCCAGTACATCATCTGGCACATGAGGAAGCTCAACTGAGAGTTGCTCAAACCTGTCCCTATACTCATCCACACTTCCTGTCTGCGTTATACTCAGTAAATGATCCACTGATGAACTGCCACGACTGGGTTTGAATCTTGTCTTAAACTTCTCTTTGAACTCCTTCCAGTTACTGATTCTCTCACGCCCTTGTGAATAGCGCCACCATGTAACCGCTGAACTTGTTAAACACGTCAGGGCCTGATCCAATTTTTCGAATTCTAGAGTCTGGTTAATCTCAAAGCATTTCTCTATTCTGAAGAGCCAATCTTCAGGGTTGTAACCCTCGAACAGTGGGAGTTCAGCTCTTTTGGTGAGGATTTCAGGTCTCTGCTGGGTTGTCTGGTGGTAACCCTCAAACAGAGATGGCTCAGCACGTTTGGAGTAAGTTTCCGGCCTCTGAGGCGGTGGTTCCAGCCTCTGGTTGAGTGGAGGTGCCGGCAACAATCCTTCGCTCACCCTTGCAGTCACCATCGGCATCATTCTCTCTTGCCGCCCTGGATCTGAGCTCGCGACGTTGGTTGTTGGGGTCTGTAACGGAGCTGCGGTCGGAGGAGTTGAGAACCCCACTGGAGTCGCCGAACTGAACTCTCCATATACTTGGTTGCGAAGAAGGTTGGTGAGGGCTTCTCGCATCCACGACATCTCCTTGTCTCTGCGAGCTTCGCGCTGCTCCGCCGTCTCAGCTTGTAACGGCGAGTCTCCTCCACGATTCTCGAGTTCCGGTGTACCGGTTTGTTGGTCAAGTGGTGTCGTCATTTTACCTGCTCTCAATGAAAGCACCAATGATAAGTATGGATTAGTGATAAGAAGAGATAAGAGAAGAAGATAGATTAAGAGAGTGAGGAAGAAGAAGACCTTGCGGCCGTCAGAGAGAGAGGGAGAGTATAGGAGAAGAGATTGATTAATGTGAAATGTTATAATATTCCCAAAACCCTACAGGCCTCCCTTACATACGACATAAGTTTGGTTTATAATATAAAACGACAGCACATTAATAAATGAAAGCCTCTCATACAACTAGAGACTCCTACTGACTTAGCCTTCTCTTCTCCTTAGCCACTTCTCTGTTTCCTGCTTCCTTCCAGCTTGGACCTTGCCTTTCTCTTCATAAGAGCCAAAGGAACCCTGAGTCTATCAGAAGCTTTAGGGTCTGTAAAATTTGGAATCGGATGTTTCAGACTATCTTGACCCGATGAGATAAAATGATGTCGTTTTGTCGGCTTTTTTACTGCCGTTTGAGAAGAATGAAAACGACGTGCATTCTGGGGAGAAAATAACAAAACGACGTGCATTCTTTCCTCCCACCCCTCAAAAGGCTTGTGTTTCACTCTTTTCTCGCTAGGTTTTTATTGAGTTGTTTTGTACTCAAACATTTGTTGTATGTGCTTTAACATATGTGATTCTACCGAAAACTCTTGCTCAATCGATCGACTATATCGGCTTGATAAAGAATTTATTGACATTAATTGAGTTAATTTACCTTGGTAAAAAGTTTTATAAGTTGAGCTCTCGTTCTTGATCAGGACTCTTGAATCCTGACAATGCAATTGTGTATAACTGGACCAGTTCTTTTAAAAATGGTGTATAAATATTACAAGGATAGTAAATAAAAACACCTCTTTTATGTAAATCGTATTAAGGCAACTAGTAAAACTTCTTGTTTGAACAAACCTATACGGCACATTATTGTTTCACGAGTTTCAATAACAAATTAGTGTGTGTATCAATCAATCGACATTTTAATTATTAACGTAAAAGGAATTTGCGCGTGGCTTAATAGTTGATGCAACAGAAATATAGAAACGGTAGATTATATCTTATAGGTCAATAGCCAACAAGGGAATGGTGTTGACTTTTGTGGCGTAAAGTTTATTACATTTACATTTACATTTACATTATTTATCAAATTGGAGAAAAGCGTTGACCTCTCTACACCTTTCTTGAACTACAAACAAACATTGAATCTAACATTTGTGGAGGTTTTTGACCGGCTACATACGTAGACCGGTATATTCAAGATTTGTCTTCGATGTGTTCACTAGTCCGGTTTACCAGATAAATCCCAGATCAATCAATGCAATGTTTTAAGAGAATTGCTTCGAAAACTTAAAAGTCTCGATTCACTTAATTAACAAACCAAGTTATAACAGTTTAATGGTCATTATTATCATATAAAAAGACACCATGAGTCGATACAAGTTCTTGACATACATAATCGTCGTTTAATACTTTATTATTACAAACTACAATGTAAAAATGGCATTTCCTTATTAAATTATATATAATCGTGGTTGATTGGGCGTATGAAGGTTGAATATTATAATTAAAGTTAAAGCAAGTGTCTATTAGAGGATCTGCAGCTTCAATTTTCTTAGTTTAGAAACATAAACCAGTGGTTCGTGTGGTTTCCACGACAAATAAAACCAGGAAATGGAATAAATTAGAATAAAAAATAAAAATAAAAAATAAATGACGCCTTTGCTTCTCCTTGCAACTCGCCTGAATCGTCTCAGACCGGCCCATGAGGGAGGCGATGAATTCATATATCACACACAATTTTCCCTTCTAGTTTATACTGTAAACGCGTATGTATATCCCCAAACGTAAGCAAATAAAGCATGTGCATATACATGCACATAAACTTTAACAAAAAAAAAAAAAATTACTATATTATTATTATACGTAAACATAAACATAACACATAATATAAAATATTTGACCTAAAAAATAAATACAAAATAAAATAAAATGCATCTACTCTCTCCCCAAGAAAAGATCGATCGCTTGAAACGTTAATTAACTTTTTCACCACATTTCACGCGTCAACTCGTCTCGAATCACAACTATAAACCCTTAAGTCCACCCTCTCCTCAATTCTTCACAACTCAACTTCTCTCTATCTCTCCCGCAGATCTCTTCCTCTCTCTCTCTCGACAACAAACACATAACGATTAAAAGAAATTAAAGGAGGAGGAGACAAACCAAGGAAAAAGACACAATCTCTCTTTATCAAACTCACAACAAACTGATAGATCAAGATAAGATGGCTCAATTCATGATGAAGCTACTCGTGACAATTGCACTAACAACCGCAATCACAATCGCCATCATCACTACCACAAGAACCACCACCACCACCACGACCGCAACATTTGCTCTTGAAGACTCTATCAAGGACCTAACACCGCTAAGAGCGGTTAAGATCAGACCGAGTCGGTTCTTGGCTGAAAAAGTCGACAATGGTCAAGGACCAAAAGCCCGTAACCCAAACGCAGCTGATCATTGCCACAAGGACAACGAAATCTGTAGCAGCAGCTTATACAGCACAGGAGCAAACGCTACAATGGCTTGTTGCAACAACAAGTGTATGGATTTATCAACCGACGACAAAAACTGTGGTGCATGTAAGAACAAATGCAAGTTCGGACAAACGTGTTGTCGCGGTGAGTGCGTATACGTGGCTTACGATAAACGCCATTGTGGTGAGTGTAACCATCGTTGCAATCACGGCGAGTTCTGCGTCTATGGCCTCTGTAACTACGCGTGATGAATCAATCATTCACTCACGCCAATGGAAAAACAAAAAAACAAAAAAAAATACTGATTTAAGTAAAATTATACGGATGATTTATTTGCTTGGACGCTAATTAAAAAAAAAAGTCGGTCCAATTAATTAATTACTTAATAATTAATTAAGGTGTTGTGTGTATTTTTGGATTCCCATAATGTTTTGAGGGGTATATAAAAGGAGATTATTTTTCTATTTTTAATGTCTACGAATAAAATGGAACATCCTCGTTCCAACATTGCTGCTGTTTTAATTAAGGTTTATACGAGTGCATAAATGCACTCCAATATATTATCATAATAATAATGTTGTTATACGTATAATACATAAAATAAAAATCTCTTTCCTCATAGCTGATCTCCAGATTTAATAGCGAACATAATTAAGTTCTAAATGGAATAAATGCCACAAGAATGAATGGAACATTATAAAGTTGAGGAATATTTACATTTCATTCATTTCTCTGTTATTGAAAATGAATGGAACAGTATAGTTTTGTTTTTCTTTCAAAATGAGTATATTAGGTTCTTTTTAAATGAGTAAATTTTTTATAATTTTGATTTTAAATAGTAAAATTTCAGAATACCAGTATATACATTATTTCAAATTATACCTTTATTTGATCCTATAAAGATTTCTAAAGTATAATAAAATATATTTTTATTTTAAAAGAGTGTTGTTTTAATATTTTATTATTGTTTTACAGAGAAAATAGTTTTGGGTATTCAATATAAATATAAAACTTAATAAAGAGTATAATAAAATTATATATTGTTTTAAATTTATGTAAAAAATATTAAAATGATAACTTGAAATTTTGCACATCACCACCCCCTAATTTATTTATGGTTATTTTGGTTATGTAGCGTTTTAACTCATCACGACCCTTTTTTTTTTTTTTTTTTTTTTTTTTTTTTCGCCATCACGACCCTTTTTTTTTTTGGAAATTGGGGTATCCACCACAATAGATGACGTCATTTTTCAAAATGACTTATCTAGACCAACTTTCGATAAATACGACCCGACGGGTCAAAAAGTGATAAATCGGGTCAAAATCAAAAACCTCGACAAAAACCCGTGAACATAAATTGTTTTTATCTTCCTCACAAAACCCATACGTCCGAATCACAACCTCAAATCTTCCCCACACAAACACACACAAAACACGTGAATCTCGCTCTCTTTCCTAGTTCACTCATCTATTTTAATCCGAAATAGTGATTGAAACCCACATCGAAAAAACCGTCCTTTTTTTTTTTGTTTTCTTCTTCTCCGGCGAATCTCCGGGAGTTTGGTCATCGCTAATCACGGCTATACACGGGATAAAGTCACGTCCTTTGAGCTTTCATGTTCAACGAAAGGCTTGTTTAATCATAACTAATCCTTTGCCGCACGGAGGACGTGGAGCTCTGCCGTCTGAAGGCGGCAGTCCTTCCGATCTCCTCTTCCTTGCCGGAGGCGGTTCTTACAATCACCACTAACCCTAACCCTTTTTTCTAAATTAGTTTTTTTTTTTTTAGTTCTTAATCCTGTATAAATCTATTGTCTTGGTCGAAATTTGGTGAGAATTGAGAATGTTGTTGAAGATCAAAAGAGTTCCAACCGTCGTGTCGAATTACCAGAAAGATGAGACGGCGGATGAAGGTGGATGTGGTCGTAATTGCTTGAGCAAGTGTTGCATCAACGGTACATATTAGTTAGAGCTGAAAAAACAATTTCTTCTTTTTTTTGTTTTAATTTGAAATCACTGAGCTTTGTTTGTTTTCAGGGGCAAGACTTCCTTTGTATACATGCAAGAATCTTGATAAAGATAAATCCATCGGAGAGAAGTCAGAATCTCCGGTGACGTTCCTCGAATCTCTAGTTCTTGGAGAGGTAGCTCTTAGTTCTGTTAATTGTTTACTGTTGCTTAATTAAAAGTCTTGAGTAATGTATTCAAATGTCTTATGTTTTCTAGTGGGAAGATCGTTTCCAAAGAGGACTTTTTCGCTACGATGTCACTTCTTGTGAAACCAAGGTATTATTGTCTCTTTAGTTTATGGTTGATTGGTTTACTTTTTAGAGCCACATCTGTTTGATGTTTGGGTAAGCTGAAGAATCAAGTTTCAATTTCACATTGTTGGTGTTTACTTAACCTGAAGAATCAAGTCACTGTTTCACATTGTTGATTTTACTTGAGCTGAAGAATCAAGTTTATGTTTCATATTGTTGATGTTTGATGGTTTACTGGTAAATTGGTAATGATAGGTTATACCGGGGAAGTACGGTTTCATTGCGCAGTTGAATGAAGGTCGTCATCTCAAGAAGAGACCAACCGAGTTCCGTGTTGATAAAGTTCTTCAACCATTCGATGGAAACAAATTCAATTTCACTAAAGTTGGTCAAGAAGAATTGCTTTTCCAGTTTGAAGCTAGCAATGATGGTGATGATGATAGCGGATCCCTGTTCTTCCCGAATATGCCTTTAGACGTCGATAATTCTCCAAGTGTCGTTGCAATCAACGTAAGGAATTTTTGCTTTTAGGGGTCTCTTTCGTTTTTGCTAATCGATTATGTAAACAATGAACTCGAATTCTTTTGAAACAGGTGAGTCCAATCGAGTATGGACATGTGTTGCTGATTCCTCGTGTTCTTGATTGCTTACCTCAAAGGATTGATCACAAAAGCCTTTTGCTTGCTCTTCAAATGGCGATTGAAGCTGCTAATCCTTATTTCCGACTTGGATACAACAGTTTAGGCGCTTTTGCTACCATCAACCATCTTCACTTTCAGGTAAAATCGAATCGAAATTGGTTTATAACCAACCAGTTTTACTTATGTTATGAATTCTCAAAATGGAATAAAACAACATAATGAATTGAACCAAATACTGAATGTTCACCTTTATATAGTTGTGATATTTATGGTGATTTATTCTTGGAACAGGCTTACTATATGGCAATGCAATTCCCGATTGAGAAAGCTTCTTCATTGAAGATCACTACAACCAATAATGGCGTCAAAATCTCGAAACTCTTGAATTACCCTGTCAGAGGTCTTCTCTTTGAAGGTGGAAACTCCATTAAAGATCTCTCTGATACTGTATCAGATGCATCCGTTTGTCTACAGAACAACAACATTCCTTTCAACATTCTCATCTCTGATTCTGGAAAACAGATCTTCCTTCTTCCTCAGGTTAAATCTTCAAAACATTAAAGAAAACAATCGATATGACGGTCAAATGAAAAGCTTTGTAACTGTTGTTTGATTTGCAGTGCTATGCAGAGAAACAGGCTTTAGGGGAAGTTAGCTCGAAGTTATTGGATACGCAAGTGAATCCAGCAGTTTGGGAGATGAGTGGACACATGGTGTTGAAGAGGAAAGAAGATTACGAAGGAGCTTCGGAAGAGAAGGCATGGAATCTACTAGCTGAAGTTTCTTTATCAGAGGAGAGATTCAAAGAAGTTAACACTATGATGTTTGAGGCAATCGGTTTAAGTAGTCATGAAGAGGAAGAAGAAGAAGAGCTTGAAGAGCAGAGTTCGATGAATGGTAGCTTCATAAGAAGAGTGCATTGTCCCTCAGTGAAAGAAGAGGCTGTATCTAATTGAAGCGCATAAACAAAACTGATTTGCATAATGGTGTTTGACGTTTACGGTTTTGTTGGTTTATCAAGTTTTTTTTTTTTTTTTTTTTTTTTTTTTTTTTTTTTTTTTTTTTTTTAGAAGGGAAATTGCAGTAGATAACCATCAAACAGAAAGTTATTAGGAAAATAATCTTTTTTGAATAGTGTATGTCAGACTCTTCCTGGAAATGTCAAGTTAGTCCTCCTTAAAAATCTATTGTAGCCGACAATTTTTTTTTTAATAGTGCTCTGTCTCCCTCTTTTTTTTTTCTGTTTCTCTTTCTCTCTCTTACTCCTCCGTCGTCGTCTTCTTTTTCATCTTACCAATCTGTGTGTTTTTTGTTGCTTTCTCTCTTCTTCTCCATCTCACCAATTCTATCATTTTTTTTATATAATTCTCTGTGATTTTTTTTACTCTCTTCTTCTCCATCTCACCAAATTTCTCGCTTTTCTCTTATAAATCTGTATTATATATATTTTTTTCCTATCTCTTACTCTTTCTCTTTTTCTCATAGTGGCGAATCTGAAATTTTCTTGTTTGTGGATCTAACTTTCTTCTTTGTGTGTGTTTATTACATCTAAAAAATAACGCATAAAAATTACAGCGAATATAAAAAAATTATAGTTTCATCTATAAAATTATCGTCCCCTTCAAAAAATAACTTGGCATATAAGAATATAACATGTTAAAAGGAAAGATTACATGTCAACATCAAAAATATCATGCGACAACACTAATTTTCTCAAGAAATTATCGTCTCCTTATTAAAAATAACTTGACATATACGAGTATAACATGTTAAAAGGAAAAAATCCATGTCAACATAAAAAATCATGTTACCATAATTGTTTTAATTGTGAAATTAATCTTGTTTTAAATCCACCATTAAAACTTTCATGTTTCTCGACCTCTTCTTTGACATTTTAATTGCTATATTACATGTTATTTTTCTAATGTACATTTATTTGCTAGGGTTCGCACTTTGATATGGGGTTTAGGGTTTAGAATTTTCCTAGTTTACCTCATCTATGGTAATTATACTGTACTTTTATTTGCCTGGGTTCACACTTATACATGGGGTTTAGGGTTTAGATTTCTTCTTGTTTATCTCTTTTACGGTAATTATACTGTATTTTTATTTGTTTGGGTTCACACTTCTATATGGGATTTAGGGTTTAGATTTCTTCTTGTTTACCTTTTTTATGGCCATGTATTTTACATAGTAAATGTAGTTACAATTGTGATCCGAGTTTTCATTCATACCCCTTGGGTTCTATATTACTACTTAGGGTTTAGTTTTCTACTTTATGGATACTTATAGTGTATGTGTTTGTCACATAGGAACTTTTAATATTAATGTATTTCAACATGGTACAAACAATTACGTCAAGATTGCACCGATTAGTATAAAAGAGGTGACCATGTATTCAACATGGTAAGTGTAGGTATTCTGATGTTCCAAGTTTTCATTCATGTCCCTTGGGTTCTGTTTGACTACTTAGGCCCTATTACATAAATATACATCCGATGTTTTCTTTTATTATTCCGTGCTTCTTACAGATAAAACGTAGTGACACTTAAATCTAATTAAGTGTATGCGCTACGTCAGCGACGGAAAAGAAATATTCAAACTGTTCATAATATTACATGTAATATTAGTTAAAAACATGTTTCGATAATGTTAAGTTCTCAAACATGTCTGACACGCGATATTTTTCTGTCCCCTTAGCTGAGGGCGTTTACGTCTTTTTACCTCGATGAAAAGGTTATTTACTAAAGAAATCTGACACCTTAGTCATTTTGCTAATATCCCTCCTATATAAGGTTACTAGGTCTGTGATCCGCGCTACGCGCGGATATGTTTAATTTAATTTAAATTCACGGAAAATCAAGTATAATATTACGACGGATTTTTGTTCTTAGTTTTTGGAAAATGTCTAATAATGTTAAAGCTATAGTGTTTTCATTTTTAATATTTTCATATTAAATAATTCTTCATTAATTATCAGGAAAATATGAAGTTATGAAAAACAAAACAGATTTTTATTTATTCATTAATAAATTTTTAAGGTAACTCATTATTTTGAGTAATTTCTATTATTTTGTTGTCTATTTTGGCGATGATTTTTCTTTTAAGTTTTTGGCAGATATCGAATTTTTTTTTTTTTAGTTTTTGGTAAATTATTGTGAGAATTTATGTTAAACATTGACGTGGACAAAAAACATTGACGTGGACCAATAGCATCGGGTTTTTTAAATCCTATGTGCACGTCTTAAAAACACTATAGCTTCAACTTTTATAGATTCAGAACCAGAATCTAGTAGACCTCTAGCATAGCATGCTGATTTGAATTTTGAATATATTTTACCTTTGAATGTTAGGATTTCGCTGAAACTTCTTGGTCCTTTTAGTTTATTGATTAATATCCTTAGATAATATAACTCTCATGCTATCAGATGAATGTTGACTATTCTTACTATTATTTTTCCTTTTGTCGTTCAGTCTAGATTTTATTGTGATTGTTCCAAGTAAATCTTGTTGAAAATTCTAAATAAGTTAACTGTTGAGCCTCTTCAGTTTCCTGGTTTTTTTCCATCCAAGCTGTGAACATTGTTCTCTCAATATCTTCCCTACAAAGCACTTGCTTGAGATCATCTGTAGCTCTATATGTAACGTGTTGTTGTCAAGGTAGATGGATTAATGAGCTTTTGAACTGTAGGACTCTTTTCTATCATAATGGTTTTTTATCAACCCCCCTTTGCAATGTATTTAAGAATGGTTGAATCATTAAAAACCACGCAATGAAGTTGTTTGGGAGAAGAGGAAGAAGCTGAAGGTGACATAGTTCTTGTGTGAGATTTAAAGAATACCCGATAAACTAAGTAAAATACCCGATAATCATATTTTAGAATATAGTAAGTTTCTCGTTTTTGTTTGTAGAATTTTTTTTATTTATCACAAACCCAAATTTTCTTAAAGCTTGATTATATATTAATTAAATTAATTTTTAATTAAAAAAAATACTAAAATGGCATGATTTTCTTATGCTTATATTGACGATGATTTTTCTTTTAAGTTTTTGGCAGATATTGATTTTTTTTTATTGCAATTTTTTTTAATACAAACTCAAATTTTCTTAAGCTTGATTATATATTAATTATTAATTAAAAACATACTAAACTGGCATGATTTCCTTATGCCTAGATTGACGATGATTTTTCTTTTAATTTTTTGAAAGATATCGATTTTTTCTTCTTCTTTTTTTCTTGTTTTTCTTAAGTTTATTGAAGATATCGATTTATGGTAAACATTGGCGTGGACCAGTAGAATAACGTTTAAGTTTTTGGCAGATATCAATTTATGTTAAATATTGACGTGGACTAATAGCATCAAGTATAATATTACGACAGAATAATAAATTAAATATTGACGTGGACCAATAACATCAAGTAAATATTGACGTGGACCAATAGCATCAAGTATAAGTAGTAAAAATAAAACTAAATTTAATTTAATTTAAATTAACGGAACATCAAGTATAATATTACGACGGGTTGTATAATATTTTCTTTTTACTAATTTTAAACATTTATGTTTTTATTAATATTTAGTATTATCTATATAATTTATTTTTAAAATATATATATTAGTTTTGGTTTTAAATATATTATAATATCATGTATTTTTTTATTTACTATGTCATATTATTTAAAAATTTGGTATGATCTTCTTAGTTATAATACCAAATCAATACCAAAACTTTTCTTTGTGGAACTTTTCTATTACGTTGTCAATCTTTTTTTAAAAAAAATTATAAACACAAATTTTTTTAAAGCTTTATGATTGTTTTTTTGTTCTCTTTTTTTTTAGTAGTTTTCCTTTTTGTTAGTAATTGGAAGTTAAAACTCAGACTTTTCTATACTAACGACATTAACTTATTTTTCTATGTTGGCAATTGTAAATTTTACTTTCTCGAAGAAATTTTCTTTTACGTTGTCAATTTTTTTGGTAATTGTAAATTTTTCTTTTTATTGTTTTGTAAATTATCCATTAAAATTTACAGTACTTATTTTTTCTATTTCAATGTAGCAATGAGCAAAAAATTTAATAATTATTTATCATTTTGGGAGTAAATACGAATATGTTAATAGTAAGTTATAGTAAATTTTATTAATGGTAAATTAATAGTAATTTATCATTTTATTTTAAAATTGTTTTGGTGTATTTTTATTCTGTATTTGGGAGTAAATACGAATTTGTTATTCTTTCTTTATACAAATTGTACTGATTAATGAAATTAATTATTTTTGTAACTTAAAATCATTTTTTATTTTGTAGTAGAGTAGCTTTATTTCGTGTACTTATAATATGTATCTGGAAGAAATAAAAAATTGTTTCTCTTTGACTTACGCAAATTATGGTGAAGTTAATGCGTTAGTGGAAGTATGTACTGATTAATGAAATTAATTATTTTCGTAACTTAAAATCATTTTTTATTTTGTAGTAGAGTAGCTTTATTTCGTGTACTTATAATATGTATCTGGAAGAAATAAAAAATTGTTTCTCTTTGACTTACGCAAATTATGGTGAAGTTAATGCGTTAGTGGAAGTATGCATCAACGTACAATTATGTGGGAGCAGAAAGAAAGATTTCCTGATAAAACTATATCTCAAAAGCAATAAAAGTTTTAAAATCAAACAACTAAGGTAAAAACTTAAAGTATTAATGAAAACAAAATAGAAAAGCGATGGAAATTTTATGAGGTTGTGATGTAGTATCCAAAAGCAATAAAAGTTTAAAAACCAAACAATTAAGGTCAAAATTACTAAAATATTCATGGGAAAAACATTGAGGAGTGATGGAAATTTGATGAAGTTGGTGTTGTGTAGCATCCAACTTATTCTTTACGGAAACATTTTTCTTTGTGGTAATTGCCAATTGCGTCACCGTCGTCATATGATGTATCACTATGGACGACACCAAATGTCTCTGCTTCTTTGTTATCCACTTGATCTATTTTAGTTTCATCCATTGCATCATGCCATTCAGAGTCAGAATCTAGTAGACCTCTAGCATAGCATGCTGATTTGAATTTTGGATATATTTTACCATTGAATGTTAGGATTTCGCTGAAACTTCTTGGTCCTTTTAGTTTATTGATTAATATCCTTAGATAATATTACTCTCCTGCTATCAGATGAATGACTATTCTTACTATTATTTTTCCCTTTGTCGTTCAATCTAGATTTTATTGTGATTGTTCCAAGTAAATCTTGTTGAAAATTCTAAATAAGTTAACTGTTGAGCCTCTTCAGTTTCCTGGTTTTTTTCCATCCAGGCTGTGAACATTGTTCTCTCAATATCTTCCCTACAGAGCACTTGCTTGAGATCATCTGTAGCTCTATATGTAACATGTTGTTGTCAAGGCAGATGGATTAATGAGCTTTTGAACTGTACGATCTTTTTCTATCATAATGGTTTCTTTATCAATTCCCTTTGCAATGTATTTGAAAAGGTATTTAAGAATGATTGAATCATTAAAAACCACGCAAGAAAGTTGTTTTGGAGAAGAGAAAGAAGCTGAAGGTGACATAATTCTTGTGTGAGATTTAAAGAATACCCGATAAACTAAGTAAAATACCTGATAATCATATTTTAGGATATAGTAAGTTTATCGTTTTTGTTTGTAGATTTTTTTTTTCTTACAAACTCAAATTTTCTTAAAGCTTGATTATATATTAATTAAATTAATTTTTAATTAAAAACATAATAAAATGGCATGATTTTCTTATGCCTATATTGACGATGATTTTTCTTTTAAGTTTTTGGCAGATATTGATTTTTTTTTCTGCAATTTTTTTTATTACAAACTCAAATTTTCTTAAGCTTGATTATATATTAATTATTAATTAAAAACATACTAAACTGGCATGATTTCCTTATGCCTAGATTGACAATGGTTTTTCTTTTAACTTGTTGGAAGATATCGATTTTTCCTTCTTTTTTTCTTGTTTTTCTTAAGTTTTTGAAAAATATCGATTTATGGTAAACATTGACGTGAACCAGTAGAATCGCGTTTAAGTTTTTGGCAGATATCAATTTATGTTAAATATTGGTGTGGACCAATAGCATTGTGTTTCTTAAATCCTATGTGGACGCGTTAAGAACACAATAGCTTCAACTTTTATATAGTATAGATTTTTTTTTAATTACAAACTCAAATTTTCTTAAAGCTTGATTATATATTAATTAAATTAATTTTTAATTAAAAATATATTAAAATGGCATGATTTTCTTATGCCTATATCGACGATAATTTTTCTTTTAATTTTTGGCATATATTGATTTTTTTTATTGCAATTTTTTTTTTTATTACAAACTCAAATTTTCTTAAGCTTGATTATATATTAATTATTAATTAAAAACATACTAATCTGGCATGATTTCCTTATGCCTAGATTGACGATGATTTTTCTTTTAATTTTTTGGAAGATATCGATTTTTTCTTCTTTTTTTCTTGTTTTTCTTAAGTTTTTGGAAGATATCGATTTATGGTAAACATTGACGTGGACCAGTAGAATCGCGTTTAAGTTTTTGGCAGATATCAATTTATGTTAAATATTGACGTGGACCAATAGCATTGTGTTTCTTAAATCCTATGTGGACGCGTTAAGAACACTATAGCTTCAACTTTTATAAGTTTTTGGAAGATATCGATTTATGGTAAATATTGACGTGGACCAGTAGAATCGCGTTTAAGTTTTTGGCAGATATCAATTTATGTTAAATATTAACGTGGACCAATAGCATTGTGTTTCTTAAATCCTATGTGGACGCGTTAAGAACACTATAGCTTCAACTTTTATATAGTATAGATTTAGCCAATTCACCCTTTACAGAATCAATAAATTAAGAACTTCGTTAAAATGACATTTTTTAAATAATAATTCCTTAAGATTTGTTTATTGTGATTGGTTTGTATATTTTTTGGGAACCCTCTGGATGAGAAAGAGGCTCTCTTCACCTTTGTGTTGTGCCCCCAATCAGATCGACTCTTTCCTCTGCCATCGCCGGAGCTCTGAGAATTCCCAAGTAGAACAACTCCATATCTCTCAAGCTTTTAGCTTTACTCGCGTAAGTGCTTCTTCACTTCTCTCTCTCTATCTATGTATACATTTGTCCATCGTATTCATTTCACTGATCTGGCTTGAACTTTTGCGTTTCATTCTCTAGATGTTTTCAAAAAAAAAAAAAAAGAAAGATCTTTTCTTTTCCGCCGGTTCGATTTTAGCTCATCTCGATTACAAAAATGAAACCAAATTCTGTTTTCTGGGTTCTGTTGGGGTTTAAAGCCGTCGAAGTTGTGCATTGCTTATTGAGTAAGGACATGCCTGGAAGGTGTTCGATAAAATGCCAATTAGAAATCAGCAGTTTATACTTTATAGCAACTAAAGGGTAGAAGTATTTGATCCTCATGAAGCCAATTTTATGAAATAAATCATGATTGAGCTGAATAGCTAGTGATACAAATTTTTGTTTGATGGGATTACCTTTCCAACACCTTCAAATTATTACATTTCTGTAATCATTATATGGGCATTGCTTAGTTCATGAATCTTTGTTAAGCCTCAACAATGCTTTACTTTGTTCATTTGGAAATTCATCGAATGCTTTAAAGACTGGATGGATCTAAACAAAACTGAAGAAGCATTTGTTTTTTTCTTTTTTGTTTGGTATGTAGAGTTGTTGGACAATGAAGAAAGGATTGCACCCACAGATGCAATGGATCTCTTATGTAACACAGAGTGGTAGATTGATGCATGTGATGATGACAAGAATCCACCATGTTGGCAAAGTCTATCACTTTGGAGCTAAGCGTCAAATGGCTCAAAGCATTGGTCAGATTGCCAAGTTCAAGCGTAGGTTCAACGAGCAAGAGCCAGAAGCAGCCCAAGAGACTAACAATGAGAACCAGAAGAAGTAGCTGTAAACCCAACTCCTTTATCTCTTTCTCTAGCTTTCCCCCAAAGAAAAATCTGAAAAAGCTCTGGACTTTTCATTTCTCAAGATTGATTTTCACAGTTTTTGAGTCTCTCTTTCGTCAATAAAAACTTGATATTGTACCCTTCTTGGCCATGAACATCACACATTGAAAATTGGAATGAAAATTGAATCACTCTCTTCGTTTCATATGATTAAATCAAACTAAAACAAGGTAAGATAACATCTATAAGTCACACTGATTCGGACAAAGTTTCAACATGGGTGTGATAAAGGTGCAGTTACATGACACAACTTATAATGATACATGTTTCTAGTTCAGACATTTTGAGCTATGGATTTTACCAATTGGACGCAAAAAAATTTCCCTCTAGTAGGTGGGAAAGTTGGGGTTGACATTGGCTGCCCAAGCTTCCAGTCCTCCAATAATATCCTTGGCTGAACTGAAACCCGAATCACGAAGATATTGAACAGCTCTCTGTGAATCGTTCCCACGTCTGCAAACAACATAGAGGCTAGGAATTGTGCAAGATCTTGTGTTAACATGGACATCTTCCTTTTCTTTAAGAGCTGAAGTAAGCTCGCTTAACCGAGCCTCTAAGTTTGCAAGAGGGATGTTGAGTGAATCCGGGAGAGACACAATCTTATAGTGATGAGAAGGTCGAACATCAAGAAGAACATGTTGTTCCTTCTTTTGAAGGATTTCTTTGAACTCCTTGCTGCTAATTCTTGATTCTGGAGGAAGCAGGTTCAATGGGGCCTGTGATCAAACCAGTGCAAGTAAAGTTAATACATTAGACTTGCTGAAAAGAACTATTGGATTCAAGAGAAGAGAAAAACAGAGAATAATACCGCAAATAAAGGAAACTGGGTGAAGTCTTCATAGTCAAAATCTTTAAACTTTTGCTTATTGAAAGATGAATTGTCTCCACAAACTGTGCACTGGGATGACCTGCCTCTGATCTTGACCTGTGCATACACTACTCAATCAGTTGATGCAGATGGAAACCCAATTGAGTATAATGACGAACAGAAAGGGAACGAGTAAAACTTTACAATGCGGATCCTTGTTGATAAAGCATCAAAAAGAAGCATCCGTTCAGAGAGTGGTTCGCCCACCATGCTCGCGAGTTTAATTGTCTCTAGCGCTTGTAGACAACCAATAACACCCGGAACTGAGAAAAAATAAAGTGGAAACGATCCTTCTAAGATGAAGAAATTGATAGAGTTTTGCTTGGAATAGAAAAAAAAACGGCCATACCTACTCCAAGAACTCCACTATCAGAACATCTTTGGCACGCTGTGGTAGGTGGAGGAGTGGGAAAAAGACACCGGTAGCACGGGCCTCCATTGTGATTATAAACAGTAAGCTTGAATACAAAATCAAAATAACAGTTACGTATTTACTGTGTGGCTTAACATCTATAAGGAGTAACCACAATAAATGTCAATTGTCATATCACATACCTGCCCGTCCATCCCAAGCGCAGCACCAGACACCAAAGGCTGTATACAAAAAGCAAAGGTTCAGTCAATACCGTGGTCTAGAAAACTGACTACGGGTGGTAGTTTCTACTTGAAGTACTCAGGTATCACCATCATTTACAACGTATATACAGAGAGCTCAGAAGATGATTCACCTTTCCTAACAGAACACAACAATCACTGATCATGTAACGGCTTGGAGGATTATCAGTCGCATCTACTATGATATCATATCTAATTTATACAGTTATGGAAACAATAACCATTAAATGCTTTACTCTGAGGAGACTAATAGAGATACAGAAAACTGAGACTACCTAAAACATTTTAACATATCTAAGGATACTGGCTGAGGATTTCCAAAGCATTGGATGTGCGAAGAGCTTCCACATATTCATCAATTTTGATTGTCGAATTGATTCTAGAAAAACAAAAAGAAACTGAGGTTAGACCAAAAGAGTAGAGGTGGGCATAATTTGCTCGAATGCAGCGTGAGAGTTTGAATTACGAGCGACAAGCAGCAGCAGCAGATTTCACTTTGGGATGACCGATATATGCTTCTGTGTGTATAATCTGTAAAATAAACAAATCAAAAGAGGTAGAAATCAGCCAATAGTGGTATCTTCCGATCAGCCCCCGACCACATATTAGAGCCAAGAAAAAGAAAGAGCTGCCACAGCAGATTTTTCCAAGTCGTACCTGCCTATGCATATTGTTGAGCTCTACGAGATCATGATCAATAATACCTAAACGACCTGAAAACAAAAATCGAAGCAACGACCAGAACATCATAATCAAGGGAGAACCAATAGTTTCTGGAGAAAAAAAAAAAGATATACAGAGACTATTCTATGGATATATGTAGATAAATTTGAGGTAAGAGTCAGAAACCATACCAACACCACATGCTGCAAGATACAATAAGGCAGGTGAACCCAATCCTCCAGCTCCAATGACTAATACCGAAGATTTCAAGAGATTTGATTGCCCTAAAATCAAACACACACACACACACACAGAACAGAACAGATGTTCAAGGATCAATTACGAAAAATCATTAGCAGAGTAAACAAGCAATCCAGATATCAAACAAATGCAGATAGATGTGAAAGGGAGATATTAACTTTTCTTCCTTAACAAACACAACACACATTTATCTTTAAGGAAAAAAAAAAAAAAAGCTTCAGAGTATATAGTAACAGCAGTCAAATTCCCCATACATAATTTCTATATGCTTAAAGGTTACAGATGTGAACATCCTCGTCAAGCATCAGTAAATTTCACAAATGTCATAAAAAAAAAATCAAAGGAAAAGTTTTCATCTTTGAGAAAGACAACTCTCATCACAAAGCTCAGAACTATCCATCTTAGGTTATCTTCCAATTTGCTAAGTTTAAGTTGGAAGTCTCAAATTTAAACGCAATAAGAGTTGCATTTGAGGAAAGTACCTTGAACAGCAAACGAAGGAAGTAACAGTTGGCGACTGTAACGGTAAATCTGATCCGGAGACAAGCCATGGTCAAGCGCCGGCGCCGTTGGATAAGAGTAACCGTTAGATACGGCGTCGCAACGTTCAACCGTCGCCGTATCCTGAAGCTTTGCTTCAAGGGTCGATATACGGTGCTCTATTTCCGACTTCCTGAGCTTTAACTCTTCCAATTCCCGGACAATTTCCGACGAATCTCCACCGTTCGCCTCCATACCGGAATGTTAGACAGCCGATAGAACTGCTGAACCCTAGAAGTAAAAAAAAAGCAGCAAAGAGGACGATATTAGTCAACGGCCAATACGTTGACTGTTTTTTTTATTGAAGCGCGGATTTGTCATCTGTGCTTACGTGTCACATAAACGCAATGTTTTTAATTTTGACTGGAATTGACGGCGAACCGAATCAGTGGCCGGGTTGGGTTTTTTTTTTTTTAACCAATAAAAATGTTGGTATATATATATATATATATATTTTTTTAATGTTGGTATTTAGTTAGGCGTAGCTGAAGCCTGCACTGCAGGACACTGAGATACTTCTATTAGAAAGCAGCTTCATAAAAGGAAGAAATATTTGCAGCAAATTAAACTATTATTATTCCCCAACTTTGTTTAGAAAAACACCAATATATTCATTTGTAACACTACATATCAAAGGAAAAATATATAAAAATAAGAAAAAAACAACATCTCTAAGGTTAATCATGAAAGATTAACTCAAAAGGCATCATCTTCATCGTTGTCATCAGGGAGTGGCTGACTTGCCGCTATCAAGAGCTCATTTTCATGCCTGCAAATGCACATTAAAACATATTAATCAAAGAAAAAGGCAAAAATCTCTCTGTATAAAATAAGTTATAAGTCTTCTCAAATTAAGCTTTGTACTTACATTTGCTGAATAGCAATGTCAATGTGAACTTCGGGTGGAGCAAGTGCAGGTGGTTCCACAAAGCGAAGGTTTGCGTCTCCCACAAGTCTTCTAGCAAAATACAAAAAGGGTTTCTCAAAATTGTAATTGCTCTTTGCAGATATCTCATAGTACTGCAGATTCTTCTTCCTATGGAATGTAACTTGCTTCGCCTTCACTTGTCTATTCTTCACATCAACTTTGTTCCCACACAGAACAATCGGGATGTCTTCACACACCCTGTACAATTCATATCCAATTTTGAGATTTTCTTGTTCAAGATCAAGACAAACACAAATATGCAAACAATTAATTTTTTTTTTTTTAAAGATCTCTAGTACCTGCAGAGATCATTGTACCATGTCCCAACGTTCTTGTATGTGACCTTTGCTGTGACATCAAACATAATTATGGCACATTGACCATGGACGCTGCAAGCAAGACAAATAAAAAAGCTTAGCTATATCCAAAACGAAAACCAAATAAACCACTATAGTATAATATTTTTCACTTCCTATATATTCCCATAATCAGAGGCCAATGTGAGATTGTTCTCGGCATTAACTAAAAAAAAAAACAAATTAGTCGACCTGAAACTAAGTGATCGTAGGAGATCAACTTCAACAAGCTAGATACAAAAAAAAAAAAAAGTTTCACAAAGAGTAAAAACGAATCTACATATATTACTTACTAGTATCCATCCCTTAGACCACCAAATTTCTCTTGGCCAGCAGTATCCCAACAGTGAAAACGTATCTTGCCATGGTTAGTAAAGAAATCTAGAGGATGAACCTCCACACCATTAGTAGCTACAAATTCAAAAAGTTAGAAAATCAACATCACAATCGGTTAGAGATCACATGATGAGATGCAAGAGATAACTAATTAGTTGGCATTGTTTTAAATGTCGCATGCATTATTCACGACCAATCTATGAATATGTATACTTACGTTCATACTTCTTCTCAAACTCTCCGGTAAGATGTCTCTTGACAAAAGTGGTTTTTCCTGTGCCTCCATCACCAACAATGACAAGCTTGAAGGTTGGATAATCGACGTTTTGCTGGTTAGGTAAAGCCTGAACAAATCAAGATATATCCACAACGGATTTAGATCAAAGAAACAAATATATGATTCTGAGACAATCCTAGAATCTCAAGAAACGATCGTATGGAGAAGACTAGAGAAGAAGAATCCAGCAACGGGAAGAGAATATTTTACCATCTTTCTGGAAGCACGAGAGACAGAACTTAAAACAAGGCGATGTATTAATGTAATAGAGGTGTCAAAGAAATTAAATATATATATACATGACTCGTTTGACTTAAAGTTGAAGCTGGAACTGACTTCAAACTGAAGCTACTCTGATAAATACTACTCCTACATAGTTGGTTTTTCTTTTCGGCAAAGGGCCTAAACTAAACGGGCCTATCATGTAATATAAAAGCCCGTTCCCCTCGTAAACAGATTAACTAAGACGGCCGGTTTGTATAGTTTTGAGGGGTTAACAAACTTAATCACGGGTAAAGGGACCAGCCCGTTAATTTTATCTCTTGAAACGACGTCGGTGTTATATTTTCATCTGGACATCGATTTTTTCTTTCACAAATCAGACAACCTATAGATTGTGTCAGTCTCTAATCACAAACACCGACGTCGAGGAGGAATATCAAATCAGACAACCTATAGATTGTATCAAATAAGAATACAAACTTATTTGAAATACTAAATTGAATAATTGGGTTAGATTGTAAAGATGAAAGAAATCTTGCTCTGTTAAATTTAACCACAAATTAAAGGACATTAGCCTTTGGGACAGTACACGTCATCTTTGACTACGACGGCTCATTAGACACACGTGGCTTCATATTCATAACTCCGTTGATGATACATCAGCTGAGGTGTCTGAGAAACCTTAACTCATAAGTGATAAGGAAAACTCCATCTATGATTTGATCTAGTCTAAGCTACAATTTAGACGTAAAAACACTTTAAAGAAAAAATGTTGAGAAATTATATGAACCCAAAATTAATCTCCAAGCCTAACATAGAAGCATGTATTTACTCTTTTTACCTTAAGGTATATATTAATTATGATCGTATGTTTTTTTTTCATGAGATAGATTAAGTATATAGATTAAATTGTGGGGGTATTTTCTTCATATGTAGAGAGGAAGTGCGAGTGGAGGTAGGGAAGAAGGAAGAGCTGCTTCAACGGCGGAGGAGTTCACGAGACAAGGTCTTGCTAGCCAGACGGTGGAGAAGGCTTACGATGGAGCCGCTGCGGCGGTCAACGTCTCCGGTGATTCTGAACCGGAGATGGAGAAGGTGAAAGAGGAGTTTAAAAAGAAGAAAGAGACTGAAGACTATCACAAGAAGGGAAATGATGACGATGGTTTGCCTATCAATACGTTTAAAGGAACATGAAGCCATTCACTTGTTAGTGTCTTTTTTTTTTTTTTTTTTTTGGTAAAAAACACTTGTTAGTAGTATCTTTGTAAACTAGAGGTTATAATATGATGTGTATGTAATAACATATAGTCATGTTTTTCTTTTCTTTTGACGTGTAAGTCTTTATTGATTTCTTTAGTTTTGTTTCAGCTACTTTAAAATACTTTTGTAATTTGTAATATATCAATATTTTTTACTTTGATCAAATTTTTAATAGTCTATCACTGGAGTAGTCTAGTAGTATATTCTTTGATCAAACCCAGTGTTTAAAGCAAAAGAAATTTACTGTTTTATTTCATAAAGCAAGAAAAAAATAAATTTATCAATTAGAGGTTAACTTAAAACCAATGATTAAAGTATTGGAATTTGACTGTTTATCATATAGTTTTCAGATAAATAATATTTAGTTTTTCAAGATTAGTATTTAGTAAGATCGAAAGATTCATATTAAAAAAAAAAATGAAACGACTAGTATGTTTTGGGAAAAAAGTTATAAAGATTAGTTTGTTTGCAGGAGCCAGTTATGATGATGATCTGAGAAAAACAGGATACAGTAACATCGGGATTATTATTTAATGGGCCTAGACAAAGCCCAAAAGAAAATATTAAGATATTGTAACAAACGTTGTCGTTTAACCACTGTTCAGCTAAAAGCCTAAACCCTTGACTAAACGCGAATCTCAAAGATTTTCCGAGCTCACTTCGCCGTCCTCGACAAACTCTATCACCGGACTTCTCGCCTCTGTTTATTCCAGGTACTCGAAACCATCCATTTCGATTCAAACACCTATGTATCTGATTACCTCTTTTAAATCTCGCGTTATGCAACTTCTCTTTTCATTTGAAATGGTCGATCTGATTAGGTTTTAAATTCGTGATTCTATCTCTGGATTTCTCGTGTTTTTGATCCATCTATGGAATTTTCTGTGTGCTATAGTGAGTGAGTGATTGGTTTGGATTTGGATCTGTTGATATATTCATCTTTGAGATTCTCATATATCTTCATATCCTGCTTATACTTCATTTGGCTTAGATTGCTTCAAATTGGTTTGTTATACACATTAATCAAATTTTGTTTGAAAAATAAAGCTTCTTGCTTGATTACAAAATGGATATGATTTTGAAGAAGTTGAGTTAATGTTTCTATGATGTATCAGTACCTTTGTGTTTGTGATGATTTGGTATGGTTACTACAGTCTTACAGAGAGTTGTAGACGTAAACAAGACAAAAAGGATGAGTGGTTTCAGAGCTTTCAAAGCACAAGTGCCCATTGAATGGAGCCAGAGCTTATACATAACCTTAGTGAGAGGTCTCCCAGGAACCAGGAAGCTTCACAGGCGAACACTTGAAGCTATGGGACTTCGTAGATGCCATCGTACTGTTTTGCACTCAAACACTTCATCCATTAGAGGAATGATTCAACAGGTTCTCTCCCTTTTTTTTTTAATGGAGCCTAAGCTTGTACTCTTCTCTCGTTTGTCTTATTCCTCCTTTAGGGATAATGTTGACTTGAAAATGTGATTTTTTTTTTTTTTTTTTGGGATAATGCCTTTACGCAGGTTAAAAGGATGGTTGTTGTTGAAACAGAAGAGATGTACAATGCTCGTAAAGAAGCAGAATCCAACCACAAAGCTTTACGCCCGCCTCTTGTTGTTAGTCATTCAAACCCTGTAACAAATTCATCCAACATGTCTTGAGTACTTCCACAAGATGGTAAGCTCTTCTACCGTCATTTCGATAAGATTCGCCTTAAATTTAAGTTCTTGGTTAAATGTCCAGGAAGTCATAAAGTAACTAGTTGTAGACGCTTGATAAGAAATGTCGGTATCAGTATGTTTGGTGCCTCTTATGTTTTTGTATACATTGAATCCTTGTGTATGTTTGCTCTCAAATCTATCAGATTGGTTATTGTTTGTGGCCAGTGTTTCAAGATTTGGTTAGTAAAATTGGTGGGTGATTAGGTTGATGAAATAGGTTTGTGGAGTCTCTCGATGAACGAACGAGTTTTGTGATAAAGAATCCTTATTTAAACCTATTATGACAAATGTAATGTATCAAGAATCAAATTTGAACAGAAAGACGAAACCTTTTCTGCGCACTATGCAAACTATAAACATATTTTGAACAGAAACTAACTAATAATAGATACATCACTCATTCAACGTTGAAGAACATCTGTAGGTGTGACCCAAAACATCTGACAATTCCAAGATCTTGGCTTGTATATTTCCGTGATTTGCTTACTCTCCCATTCAAAAACGCTCAGATCTTTGCCATCGATGAAGTAAACAGAGTTGTCTTTGATGAATCCTCTAGATCCGGTATCACCTGCGAAAATCGCTATACATCTACCTTGAGGACTCAAGAACAAAGCTTTTCCTCTCAAGCTTCTCACCTTTGTCCATTCGTTACTCTTTGAGTTGAATTCGTAAATCTCGAAATAGGTTGTGAAATCACAATCGTCGTTAAGCTCTAGCTTCATTAGAACCACCCACAATTCGTCGTAATCCGACTCTGCAAAGTATTTCTTGCAAGGGTCGTACCTAAACGGCGAGCCGCTGCATAAAGGAATAGCTTTTGGATTTGGATTGTTAGGACTAAGCTCACAGTGATAAACCTCTCCCATTCTGTCGATGGCGAAGAAGACGCCATTGCAGAACACTATGTCATCAACAGAAGAGGCAACAAGATCGGATTCCAAATCCGTCCATTGTGTATCTCCGTGTCTACAGAACGCTAGTTTTCGATCTGTGTTGTAGATTATGAGCACAACCCAATCAGGGTCTAATAAATTTGTTGAAGAGACAGCTTTCTTTACAAAGTTCTTTAGGGTTTCAGAGTCTGGAAAGATTGCTTGAGACTGAAGCAATCGCTGAACATCCTCAAACGATATCAACGGTGGCAGAGAAGCAACGGTGTTAGTAACTGGGTTTTTTAAATTAACCTCAAACGGGTAAGTAACATTGACCGTTAATAAAAACCCTAGCGTGCTGCCGCAAACCCATGTTTGTTGAATCCCTAAGAAATCAAAATCTACCGGAGACAAAACTCTAAACTGGTTGGAGATTCGAGCTTCTTCGTCGGAGGAGAGATGGGAAACAAGGAGAAAAGGAACAAACTTGCGACTGTACACGGAAATTGAAGAACCTCTCCAAGAAGAACATACGTTGGCACAGTTTAAAACGTCTCCGGCGTCGTTTAGGCTGTTAAAAACAACGTCGAGAAGCTCCGGAATAAAATCCGACCAGGACGAGGAAGTCACAGCCATTACTAGTTTTCAGAGAAAACGGGTTTGAGCTTGTCATATAAGAAGAGAAGCGCTTTTATACAGTCGGTTAAAACTTGGAACCCACGCAAACGTGGGGAGCAAGTTTTACTAATCAAGCGGTTAGTTTAAGCAAATAGGAAAATTAAAATCCATAAACAAGCCCATTAATATTTTAAGATCCAATAACTTAAATGATTCACATAGGCTTTGACCGGTAAAGTAGTTTTCTAAAGAAACATGGTCAAAGTAAAACAAAGCCAACCACATAATCCTAAAGCCGATTCATGAAAACCATAAATATTAATATCACACAATATTATCGAAAAACCATAAAAGACCACTAAATGCAGAACATATTCAGGCCATTTGCATCACCACCACCGGTCTGATGAAGCATAGCATCAATCTCATCTCCATCTTCCATATCAAGCTGTAAAATTGGAGATTTTGAGTTTAGTAAATGGTAAAATTTTGAAAAAACAGAAAAACTGTAAAAGGTAAAAGGGGTAAAGATAGTGTGATTAAACCTCATCAGGAGTCTGCTCGGCACGGAGACGACGACCATCGAACAAGAAAGCGATTGAGTTGAAATCCACAGATTGACGGTCACAGTAAGCGTTCATTAGCTTTTTCAGCTGAGTGCTTCTCTTGATTCTAAAGAAGACTTCATTACCATCCTAAGTATTACAAGAAAAATTTAAAATTGTGTTACTTCAAGAAGAGTATTATCAAAGTTTTAACTCTAAAAATATTATAACCAACCAAGCACCAACAATGGAGAATATGTAACAAGAGGAAAAAAGATCACAACAATACAATTTCCATGGCAACGAATAGGTTTCATGAAACAAATGCTCAACACTTAACAAATCTTTTCAAACTCAAATGCCTAACGACTAAAACTTTCATAAGATAAGTTATAATTTGCTTAAACACAACACTTGATCAATTTAAATAAAAAAAAAACTACAACATACAGATACAGAAAGTTTATTCATCTCACCTATATACACATAAAGCAAGAGTTTGGTATGCATCCACATGTTCTGTTTGCAACAATTATGACAAAACATAATTCACAAATCTTAAATAACTATTTTTGTTTCATAATTTCAATTTTAAGCCATATTAAAAAATCATAGTAACACAATAATCACTAGCTAAAAAAAGAATTGGGGGAAACAGTACGAAATTAAGAAAGGGGTAAGCTAATTAAAGACAATCGGAAGTATCAAAACCCTATTACACACACATTCAAAACATTAACCGGACAAAGAATCTTCAAAACAATGAAAAAAAAATGAGAGAGAGTGTGAGAAAGTACAAAACCTGTCCCTTGACCTTGAGATTGATGTGAGCTCCTTGGTCGGGCTTCTTGTCTTCTTCCTGAGTACCAGACATCTTACTTTTGTCAGATTCTACGGCCGGCGACGATAACAAGAACTCCGATCTACGAGAGAGATTCGCGGGATTGGAGAATAAGGGTTTGAGAGACTCGGCAGAGAATAAGAAGACTCAAACCACTACTACTTGGTCGTATCGGATTCTTGTCCTGTCTATCCAACGGTTGCTAATCATCACCTATCATCCGACGGCTAGGAGAAGCGGTAGAATCTGTGCTTTTAAAACAACACTACTTCAGCATTCTTAATGGGCTAATTTTAACAAATGGGCTCATGTATGAGCTTGTTAGTTGTTACTCCATCGACAAAGTTTGAGCCCATTTCAGTGAACCGACCGCGTTAAAAAAAAAAAAAAAAAATGTATAGTATCATATTTTCTCAATTTATATGTCATTAGGTTTACATAAGGTTCCTAACTTTTTTGTGTGAAGAGTAATAGATGATTTATAAACGTTTAAAAATCATTATTAAACCTAAAATTTGTGGTGTTTTAAAAAGATACTCAAAATTGTGATATTCTTATATAACTAAAATTTTGTAAAATTGTAGTGTAGCTCTCTCTCTCTCCTTAAATTATCCTAATCTTTAAAAAATTTGCTCTAATTAATGCACGCATGGTTATTAATTAGTTTTAATACTACATAAGTACGTAGTAGTGTGCGTGTGAATGGTTTAATGTTTCGTGACGACTATTAATTATTTCGGCCCGACATCATAATATAATATATATAATTCAGGTTTTTATTCATCAAATAGCATTTTTATCCAAGCGTAAAGAACAAGGAGAAGGCTAACATTCCTATCTAAAACTCAACTTGTTGGACAGCATTTAAGCGACCTACCACATTGAATATTTTTCTTGGTTGATAAGAAAACAATAATGATTTTATATTTGTGTATATTAGCTATTAGTTCACGTTCATATCTATAGAATATGGTCATGTTTACTTGCAAACAAGTCAATCTGACGGTGACACATCTCTGTCTAATATAATGTTTTCAATTTGAATGGACTTGTCATTGTGATTCATTTTCAATTCCCTGTACCGACTTAAGAGCATGTTCAATGGGGGTTTTTAGAAGGGTTCTTAGAATATAAAATTAATAAAATTTGAGTAAAAAGATGAGAGAGAGTGTTTTTATAGTAAAAAGAGGGTATAGTGGAAATATAAAATTATTAAAATTTGAGTAAAAAGAGGAGATGAGTGGAGATAAATTTCTTAAGTTTCTTAAATAAGAAACTGAGGAGAGAGAGTTTCTTAAAATGAAATAATGTGATTGGTGGAAAGAGATAAAGTGGTGGGTGGAGGTGGAAGAAAGAGAAAATGAAATAATGTGATTGGTGGAAAGAGATAAGTGTAATAATGTGATTGGTGAACAGTGCTAGAACCCCTAATGGGGTTCTAGCATTGGAGATGCTCTAAGAGCCTAGGTGAAACATACCGTACGATGTCGACAAATTTCATAAATAATAATAAAATAAAGTTACTATCATAATCCAAAATTTAGATAGTTATGTAAATGTAATCCAGCATACACTGATTATGATATCACCATGTGGACAAGTTAATACAAACACAAGAAAACATATCATCATCGAAAATATTATTAACACATATGATGTCTAGTATCGGTTTCTTTGTTTAGGTCTCAATCACCGAAGATCAAACAAAATTTGAAATTGTAGTTACCATGTTTGATATGTGTATTGACTTTTTTTTGGAGCATGTATGCATAAGATTGAATCAATGTCGATATTTTGAGCAATGACCATATGTGCATAAGATTCGTACTAATAGTAACGTAATAATTTATAAAACTAGTCATAAGTTTCAACCAAAATTATGGTTTTATTATTAGGACAAGATCATATTAGCTAGCAATAGAGTTCAATTTGTATAGGACAACTAAAACTCTACACATATTGTTTTCTTCCGTGGTCGGGAACCTAATATCGGGACCATTAATAGCATGATTCATTATTATACTATTGAAAATTATTTGAGGTGTTTGCTTAGCTAACCTTACAACTTATTACACCGTTCATTTTTCCTCCACACATCTAAACGCGTTAGCCCAAGTTCCTAATTAAGTCAAAAGTATTAGTTACAACGAACTCGTACATAAGCCAATGCACTATTCATGTAAATCTAGTTCTTGGATTTATAAACTTATTAAATAAAATAAACTACAAACAGAGGAAAAGGACAGAATATTTAGGAATTCACTACATGATTTGATTGGACGCAGGAAAAGAGACGTTGGAAATAAGAGCTCTAACGTTCAAATTTAGGAGATACTGTAGAACAATGGCACATGGCTCCATTTGTAGATTCTTCATTTCACGACAAGGCCCAATTTCTATTAATGTCGTAAATATCTGAAGAAAGTAATTACAATATTATACTATTCCGACCAAATAATATTGTATCACATCATCGCCGATTAATTATAGTCTTCCAGCAGGTTTTCGGCTTGTATAAACTTTAACGGATATATGTAGCTGTTTTCAACAATTTAATCAAAATCAATGACATTGATTTAATAATTACATCATATTCTATATGGTTAATTAGCCTAAATGCCCAATAATTAGGAAACATATTGACTGGGAATATATAATTTAACGGTTGTAATGGTTTTCATTATAAGTTACAGCCGTACAACTATTAAAATAAAAAAACTACGTACATATTTTGTGTGTGAGAATTGTAAGAAGTGAAAATATTTACCTAATATAAATCCGAGATATCAATTTCCTAGTATTAATTTGCAGTATCAGTGTCGATTAATGCTCTGGATTTTCTGCTCTATTTTTTCATAAAATATAAATAATTCGTTTTTATCAGAACGTTAATAAAATTCCCCAAAAAGGAAACAAGGCTGCAGTAAAATTAATAATTAAAAAGTAATGGTAATTTTGTCACGTAGCCACCATCTGGTCCATCTCTGACAACATTTGGTACAGTCTCCAATCAGTACGATTGAAACGGTCAAATTTGCAATTAAAATCTAGATATAATTAATAATTTACTTTAGACACGTCATCGAGTGAACGAGTTGAAAATATTTACATCACAAATGTATAGTTACAAAAAAAAAAAAAAATCATCCTCAAACATATCACGTGGGTCCTACCCACTCCCTCCACCTCCCTCGTCTCCCTCCTCTTCCTCTATATAAACAACAGCTTTAGCTCCTTCATCATCGGAATACAAATCTTTTTCTCTCTATCTCTGCAACAATGGCTGCCTTCCTTCTATCTCTCCTCATACTCTCCTCCTTCTCAGCCATTTCATTCACATACGCAGGTTCATTTTCATTTCATTATCTCTTCATGAATGTGTATTTAGAATTTCGAATTTTGCGTGTTGGGTTCTGATGTCTTTAATTGTTTTTTTTTTGTTTGTTAACAGATTCTGGAATGATCGGAGTAAACTACGGCCGTATAGCAGACAATCTCCCGGCACCGGAGAAGGTAGTTGAGCTTCTCAAATCTCAAGGAATCAATCGTGTCAAGCTTTACGATACCGATAAATCCGTACTAACCGCGCTAGCGAACTCCGGCATCAAAGTCGTTGTCTCGCTCCCCAACGAAAATCTCTCCGCCGCCGCCAAAGATCAGAGCTACACTGACAATTGGGTTCAGGAAAACATTAAGAAATACATTCCGGCGACGGATATCGAAGCGATCGCCGTTGGGAACGAAGTCTTCGTCGATCCTAGGAACACGACGACGTATCTCGTTCCGGCTATGAAGAATGTTCAGAGCTCTCTCGTTAAGTTCAATCTCGACAAGTCGATTAAGATCTCGTCACCGATTGCTTTAAGCGCTCTTGCGAGTTCTTATCCACCGTCGGCTGGTTCTTTTAAACCGGATTTAATTGAACCGGTGATTAAACCGATGTTGGATTTGCTACGCAAGACGTCGTCGCATCTCATGGTGAATGCTTATCCTTTCTTCGCCTACGCAGCTAACGCCGATAAGATCTCGTTGGACTACGCTCTGTTTAAAGAGAACGCCGGAAATGTAGATTCCGGTAACGGATTGAAGTATAACAGTCTCTTAGACGCTCAAATCGACGCCGTTTTTGCCGCTATGGCCGCCGTTGGATTTAACGACGTCAAGCTCGTGGTGACGGAGACAGGTTGGCCTTCAGCCGGAGATGAGAACGAGATCGGCGCTGGTTCGGCTAACGCGGCGGCTTATAACGGTGGATTAGTGAAGAGAGTGTTAACGGGAAACGGAACGCCGTTAAAACCAAACGAGCCACTTAACGTTTATTTGTTCGCTCTGTTTAACGAGAACCAAAAAACGGGTCCCACATCGGAGAGAAACTACGGGTTGTTTTACCCGAACGAGAACAAAGTGTATGACGTTCCGTTTACCGTTAAGTCAACTTCGGTCAGCGATAGCAAGGAGAAGGTTCCGGTGAAGTCGCACGTGGGACAGACGTGGTGCGTAGCTAACGGAAAAACGACGAAGGAGAAACTTCAGGAAGGTCTCGACTACGCTTGTGGAGAAGGTGGCGCTGATTGCCGTCCGATTCAACCGGGTGCCACGTGTTACAATCCTGAATCGTTAGAGGCCCACGCTTCTTATGCGTTCAACAGTTACTATCAGAAGAACGCACGTGGTGTTGGCACGTGTAATTTTGGTGGTGCAGCGTACGTGGTCTCGCAACCTCCTAGTACGTACTCTATCCTTCCTCTTTCGAAAACTTGTTGTTTTGTTATATGGAGTATTATTTTACGTATACGTATAAGAGTTATTTCATATTCTTGCTTTATCGGAATTTTTATATATTTATTTTCCTGAACATTTCGTGAGATAGTTGGGAGATGGTTAGATAATAATTATGGAAGTTGTGATAGTTCAACAACATATGCTATTAAAATAAATAATTTTCCACTACTAGATGCTTACGTATCTGTATATAATTAAATTCTGACTTATAAATGGAAGCTTTTTTTTGTTTTTTTTAATTAATCTGTTTTCTGTAAATTTTCGTGTTTGTAGAGTACGGGAAATGCGAGTTTCCGACAGGGCATTGAAAATGGATATGGAGGAGAAGCGACCGGAAGGACTTATTTAGTAGCAGTTTCCCATTTTTATATTAATACATTGTTTTGTCAGTCGAGTATATGATTATTTTATATGCGTAGATTTATTTAACTTAATGTATATTGGTTGGTTGGTTTCGTGATTTCGTCGTATAAGATAGTCCGAGTTTTTTCTTTCATTCTTACTTATTAATATCAGCTCCTCTGCGACTGGGTAAACATCCAATCTTATATACCTAAAGCCAGTTGCGTGCCATTTAAAGAAATCACGCTAAAAGGAAAACAAAAAACAAAAGAACCATTATTAATTATTTATCTAACATAAAAATAACCACTTTTGTTGGATTTATGTCGTTTATCTTACTTTTGTAGCGACCTCTCAATTTAAAAAGTAATAATTTATTAATCCTTAGGCGAAATATTTATTGTTATTAAATGATATACAAAGATGTTGAAAGAAAAAAAGTGTAAAAAAAATGCTGACAAATCAAAATATACACCGGCTTGAAAAACATGGACACGGATTTCTAATAATAGAGTTAAAATAAAAATAGGCGACAAAAAAAAATAAAAAAAAAATAAAAAAAAATAAAAAACGATGTTCACTTTTTTTGAAGGGAGCTTTGAGTTACATTTACATTTACATATAAAAGACTGAAATTAGAATATGGAACAAGGCATCAAGTATACATTATGTACATTTGAAGGAAGAACGTGCTAATTGTAATGAAAAGTCTAAGAGCATTTTCCATAAACAAAGCGAAACTATAGAAAGAGTAAAGCGGCTTACATACATAATGCTTTTATTAGCAGCAAAAACGATGTGGTAATTTTAGTTTAGACGAAGCTTTAATGTAAATCAAACTAAATTACATGGAATCAAAATTAGAAACAATTGGGCCCGGATCCAGTTATGGATTACCAAAGACAAATGGCGTATGGATCAGGATCCGGATCTGAACCCGTATCCATATCTGAATTACCCGGTTTCAGTATCTGCGTCATTTCTAAGCTCACAACTCTGTTTAAAAAAACCTATCTCTCTATCTTCCTTCACTCGCCGCCCTTCCTCTCACACTCGTTCGCGTAGCTTCTTCAGGTTTCGTCAATGGTAAAACATCTCTCCGTCTTTGCCTCGATCTTATTTTGATTTCCATGGTTTACACTTTCTTCGATCTCGCGTGATCTCTTGATTTTTTTTTTTAAATCGTTTTTACTTAATTCTCAGGCTTTACCTAACCAGCAAACCGTCGATTACCCTAGCTTCAAGCTCGTCATCGTTGGTGATGGAGGCACAGGTACTTATCAATCTCAGCTTTAGTTTTTTTTTTTTTTTTTTTTTTTTTTTTTTTTTTTGTTAGAAATATATACAGAGGATTGATTTTGTTCAATTTCAGAAACTCCGATTTTAGATCAAACGTGTTTCGATATAGTTCGTCTGCTTAGTCTTAGAGCTTGATTTTGTTACTTATACATGCTTAGTATATGTTTGTATAAGTAATATTGATTAGTAATGTAGATCTTGTAGTTCAATTCTGTTTAGAAACACGATTCTAGAGTTTTGTTACCTTATTTATGCTTGAACTATGTTTGTATAAGTAATCTTGATCTGTCTGAGTTCAATTCTGAGATGGTTTCAGTGGTTTGAATGTATTTGGTTAACACTTTGATTCATTTTGGTGGATGTGCACAGGGAAAACTACATTTGTAAAGAGACATCTAACTGGAGAGTTTGAGAAGAAGTATGAACGTAAGTACTCGTCGCTATTGATAGTAACCTTTATTAATTGATTCTGATGTTTTTCTGATGTTTTTTTGCAGCCACTATTGGTGTTGAGGTTCATCCTTTAGATTTCTTCACTAACTGTGGCAAGATTCGGTTTTACTGTTGGGATACCGCTGGACAAGAGAAATTTGGTGGTCTTAGGGATGGATACTAGTAAGTTAATTGCTTATTCACTTCGGATATGAATCACTTAATCTTGAGTAGTGTTATCTAGAATCTTCTAGTATTGGTAGTTTGGTTATGATGTGAAGCTGAGTAACATGAAAAGTTATTATAAGGTTATTGTTGCAAATTTCTTTTGTTTGATACAACAAATGTGTTTTGTTTTGTTGCAGCATCCATGGACAATGTGCCATAATCATGTTTGATGTCACAGCACGTCTGACATACAAGAATGTTCCAACATGGCACCGTGATCTTTGCAGGTATGAACGAACAAACACACAGAAGCTAGAATTTGTTGTATGTGGCAAAATTTGCTATATGAAAACTTTTGTCGATTTTTATTGTGCAGGGTCTGTGAAAACATCCCGATTGTGCTTTGTGGGAATAAAGTTGATGTGAAGAACAGGCAAGTGAAGGCCAAGCAAGTAACATTCCACAGGAAGAAGAATCTGCAGTATTACGAGATATCTGCTAAGAGCAACTACAATTTCGAGAAGCCATTCTTGTACCTTGCTAGAAAACTCGCCGGGTAAGCAACATTTAGATTTAACCTTCATTGTAACATTACTAAAAAAAAAATATGAAAAAATGGTTGTGAAAGTTTCTTGCTTTTCTCAGGGATGCTAACCTTCACTTTGTGGAATCACCTGCCCTTGCTCCCCCGGAAGTCCAGATTGACATGGCTGCTCAGCAGCAGTAAGCTCTCTAACCTAATTTTATTTTTATTATTTTTATTTCGTTTCTAAATTTTTCGATGTTGGGAGTGTTTCGTCAATTAAAGTTTATATATATGTTTGTAGGCATGAGGCCGAGCTCGCAGCGGCAGCAAGCCAGCCACTCCCTGATGACGATGATGACACGTTTGAGTAGAGAGTGATCCACACTATGATGTGATCCCCGTCTCTGATTACCACCCGCGCTAGGGCTTGTCTGAACTCTTTTTGTTCTTTCTCCATGGTGTTATTTTTATCTGTGTTAGTTACTTTTCGGAATATGACCTTTAAAATCAGTGTTTGGATTTATCGTATGAACTGATTTCACTACTAAGTTTTCTATTGAGTTATCTAAGTGTCGCCAATGAAAGTGAAAACCAGTTGAGCATAAGTCAAAAGTTCTTATAAAATATGTAAGCAGAATATTTCCATTTATGTTAATCGGTCTATATAAATATTTTGCTTGGTGGCACTAAGCATTCGTTCACATTATAGTTGTATGAAACTCAAAAACTACAAAGGCTTAGGAAGCTACTTTAATCCTTGAGTTTTGATGAATTTTGTTAAATAAAAGCAACTTGGTAATGCCAATAAAATGACAAATTCTTTTTTTTTTTTGGTTAAACTAAAATGACAAATTCTATTGATTCCACTGTTCCATTATTCTAATTTACCGACTATTCTGTTATCAATCTAATGATCAGTTAAGCCCCTCAGAGATCACCAAATTTGCCTTTTCAAGCCCCTAAAGCGGATAACCCATCGGTAAGGGTATTTTCGTAAATAGAATAGCCGGCCCACAGAATTTGCTTCCTCTCCAAGAAGAACGTTTTGCGTCTTTCTCCCTTCATCGGCGATTCAGAGTCATAAATAAAAAAACAAACATTTCCTCTGAATAATAAAAAGTTTCGATTTTTGCTATTCTTCTTCGATTCATTTGCGTGATGTTGGTGTCTAAGGTTGTATCAAGAGTTTCTCGCAGCTCGGGCTTACGCTCGTCTCTCACCTCCGTCGCTATTCCGAAGAGGAATCAGATTCCGATTGCTTCTAGCCGATTTCACTCCCTCGTTCATGGAACTCCCAACAAGGTTAGGATTTTTGAGCTGATTTTGGTTGTACTGTGTTCTGAATTTCCTCGCTGGGTTTTGCTAGGGTTTAAGGGTTTTGTTCAAACGAATCTCAACTCCGAATCTTTCGTTTAAGTAATCCAACGTCTTTGATTAAATGATTGTTAGATTCTGATTCTATTGCTCTGGTCTTCTATATTACAGTGTCACGATTTAGGTGTATATGTCTGAATGTGAATGTTCTGATTGCTCTTTTATGAGTTTGTCTTGAGCTTATTTGGATGTGAATTTTTCAACCTGAAAGACTAGGAATTTTCCTATTTGGTGTAGCTGCTCATTCTATGATTTTTAAATAGTGAATTTACTTAATTTGGATCCGTTTCGTTGATAGCTTGTTGCAGCTCCAGTGTCGCTCCTAAACCATGCAACTGTAGATTTGAATGTTCTTCAAAGGTTTGGCTTTTTTTCGTCTTCCTCAGCTGAGTCCAAGGAAAATGAGGTCCCAAACACTGGCAAAGTTTCTGAAGATGCGGAGAAAGCTACAGGTGAGGCAAAAAAGATCTGGTTTTTACTTAGAATATAGAGATACTGTGTCGAATTCTTCAATAAACGAATTGTGTTTTCGGATTTCCAGATTCAGAGACTGATTTTGAGGATTTGTCAAGGGACGATTTGGTGAAGCTTGTCTGTGAGAAGGAAGATCTTTTGAAGGTTCAGCAGGAAGACATAAAGGAAATGAAAGATAAATTTCTCCGCTCGTATGCAGAGTTGCAGAATCTAATGGACAGGACAAAACGTAATGCTGAAAACGCCAAAAAGTTCGCCGTGCAGGTTTACATTTCTGCGAATCCTTTGAATTAACTTTGTTTGTATCATATAACCCAGTGCTGATTATATTTGTTGTGCTGCAGAATTTTGCAACGAGCCTTTTAGATGTGGCTGATAATCTTGGAAGAGCTTCTTCAGTTGTCAAGGAGAGTTTTTCGAAAATTGACTCTTCAAAAGATTCGGCTGGTGCTGCTCCACTGTTAAAAACCCTTTTAGAAGGAGTGGATATGACAGAGAAACAGTTAGCAGAGGTAAGAAAAACATCCATTATATTTGTTCATTGAGGTAGACAAAGATGAGATGAGACTGGTTTTGAGAAGGTAATTAATTATATCTGTAAAACTGCAGGTGTTTAAGAAATCTGGTTTGGTGAAAGAAGATCCTTTAAATGAACCATTTGATCCAAACAGACATAACGCAGTGTTCCAAGTCCCAGATGCTTCTAAACCAGAAGGCACAATTGCTCATGTCCTAAAGGTACTAAACTATAAAAGATTTCTCTCGTTCTTGCTTAACACCAACCATATGCTAGCTTCTGCAAATCCACATTATTTTGGAATCTTTTGGTAATGGTTTGTTTCCATATTTGCAGTCTGGATATTCGTTGTATGATCGAGTTATAAGACCAGCTGAGGTTGGTGTTACTTGCGCAGTGGAGAAAGAGTCTGAAGCTTGAGAAAACACAAACGACGAGAGTTGAGATTTGTTTTAACATCATCCTGAGTTATTTTTTTTTTATACTAGTTTATAGTTCTCTCTTTCTCGCCAATCTTCGCATATTCATTGGAGGAACAAGATACCATAAAGTAGCTGGACATTGCTACATTTCCAGGGTAGCCCTGGTTCTGTAATTTTCACAAAATTTCATGAAACCAAATCCATACGGATACTATGATTTGACTCTGATAGAGCCAGGCTCTCTAGTCTTGATAAAAAGCTTCAAATCTTACATATATAGCTTCTTCTAACTTACAAACACACTTACATACAGATCTAGAAGAGATCAAAGTGCAATAAAAGCCTACAATAAGTTACATTATGAGACATCATCATAGCTACAACAATACCAAATGCTGACACTTTGATTGTTGCTTCATCGTAATCCAGTATGATCCTCCTCATTCTTCAGTCCCTTCAGAATTCAGACACAGTCCCAGATTCAAATTACCAGTTTTTGTTTCCTGCAGAGCAAGTATAAACACAAGTACTGTATGAATAAGAAAATTGAACAAAAGTTGACACTTTGATTAGATTGCTGAATTTGAAAGAAGCTTAACCTTAGTTTGGTCTGAGTCTGTCATGTTCATGTCCAACTCAACAGGTTTAGCTAATGGAGATTCAGTGTCGAATTCTTCAGTCTCTTCAATTTCAGAATCCTTAGAAGCCACTTTTTCTCTATGCTCAAGCATCGCAATCTACACAAATCAAAACCAATCAATCATTTCTACAAATCCAACACAAAACCCTAAATTAATGATTTTTTCCAAATTTGGGGAAAAAAAACTTACTGGAGCATATCTGAATCTTCGCTTAGGTGGCTCCTCTGTCTCAACGGAACCATTAGCGGCGTCGGAGGCAGTAACCGTCGCCGATGGAAGTGGGGTCCACTTATGTAGAAGCAGATGGTGAGGTGAGTTACTGTTATTGCTGTTGCTGCGACCGTTGGATTTAGATGCTCGGAAAACACCAACGGATGAGGTTGAGACACGTACCCACTTCTTCTTCCACTTCCTCACACGGCCACTGAAAACCGCCGTAGCAGCCGGACCACTGTATCTCGATGACGTCCGGCTCAATCTCGACCCTACACCTTCCATCAATCTCTCTCTTTCTCTCTCACTGGCCGGGGAAAAATAGTTGCTTTATTATCTGCTCATGTATCAGCTTGAAAACGCAGCGTTTTAAGGGAGATAATTATTTATTAAATGAAAACGCAGCGTTTTAAGAAGATATACATATGTAAAGTACATTGGTTTATCTAAAAGAAGTGGCGACTTCTTCGTAAGCTCTGAGCGTAGATAGCAAGAAGAAAGAGCGAAAATGGAGCTCTGCGTTATCAGCACGACGACGGCGAAGGCGATTAATCCATTTTTGACTTCCATTACACGCCGTGTTAGCTCCCGTCTCTTCCAATCAGATAGTTTGTTACAATTTGGCGGGAGGCTGAAGAAACCAATTAGCTCCTTGGAGCTTTCTTGTGTCTCTAGAAATTTTAGATTTCTCGGAGATTCTACGTCCCACGGTGGTGATTTCAGGCTATTCGCAGCTTCTCCGGCGGTTGAAGCCGACGTAAAGGAAGACCGGCTTCCCGCTGATCTTAAAGTCACTGAGACTGTACAGGCGAATTCAAGTGTAAGAGATTTTCAATCTTTTTGTTTATTTGTCGGAAATATGTGTTGGGATTAAGTCTGGTCTGAGTTTTGTAATGACTTGAAATTTGATGTTACTGTTTCGATTTTAGGTGAAATTGAGTGTGGAAGTTCCAGCAATTGTATGTGAAGATTGTTACCAACGAGTCCTAACTGAGTTTATGAAACTCTCAAAGGTAAAATGATTTTCATGTTACATCAAGACGAAAATGTCGAAACTTTATCCATGTAATGCTTTGTTGTTGATTGTAATATACTTTGGTTTGATTCCAATTTAATGTAATATGCTTGTTGTTTATGTGATTTACTTGATTTTTTTTTTTTATGTTTTGTTTAAATTAGGTACCTGGATTCCGTCCTAAATCGAGAGTTCCAGAGAATATTATTGTTGGTTTCGTTGGAAGGCAATACGTTTTGAGAGCAACTGTTGAATCTATCTTGAAGAGAACACTTCCTCATGCCATGGAATCGGTAAATTTTCATATGTTTATATTAGTTGGATTATAGTTTCAATGTTCCATGTTTTAAGATAATGATTTTCGGGAACAAGTCTTGTGAATTTGTGATCTACCTAAAATAAACGGTGTTTGTTGTCTTGGAACATTTTTCATATAATATTTTGGCTGTGTAGGTGACTGGAAGGGCTTTAAAAGACTCGATACAGATAGTAAGCAGCTTTCCAGAGATGGAGAAGGCTTACTCTACGCTCAAGACTTTAAGGTTTTTGTTAAATTTTCACATATGCAAAAATTTTACCAATAGCTCAGGATTGCTGCTGCTGAGTAACTTTACATGTTTTTCTGATTTTTCTCTTATTCCTAGTTATGAGGTGGTTGTTGATGTTGTGCCTGAACTGAGATGGAATCCTGAGAATGGATATAAAAATATGAAGATTGTTGTAGAATTAGGTGAGGAGATAAATGCAAAGAAAGCTTGTGAAAGACAACTAAGGCAGAAATACAAATCCCTTGGTGCGTTGAAGATTGTAACTGACCGAGGGCTACAGGTAAATGAGTGCATAACTTCCCATGTCTTTGCGTTGTTGTTCTGCAACTAGAGCGGTTTTCTTTCATGGTTCATTTGAAAATCATTGAAGGTTGCTAGATACTCAATTAAAAATAGGACCGAAGTTTTACCTCGTTACAGTTAAGATCAGTCACTAAAGCATATTAGAATAAAGATGTAAGTTTTTAAAAATTTGGTTATGTATCTGGCTGCATTAGTTCATAGTTAACTCCGAAAAGATGACATAGTTGCTAGAAAAGCTCTTTCATTATATTCTATAATCGTGTAGGTGGGAGATTTTGCAGTCATTGATATATCTGCTACAACTATAGATGAGGACGGGTCAACGGGTGAAGCGATTCCAGATGCTGAAAGCAAAGGTTTTAGAGCTATTATATTTCAACAGAGCCATATGTGTTACTCCATTGAAATCATCGTTCCCCTTTGCAAATGAATGCTGAGATGTGCGGTTATGTGTTCAGGATTTCATTTTGACACTGAAGAAGGGAATAGATTACTTCCTGGATTCCTTGATTCGATCATAGGAATTCGAGCAGGCGAATCAAAGTCATTCGCGCTTGTGTTTCCTGAATCATGGAAACAAGAAAATCTCCGTGGCCAACGTGCTCAGTTCACTGTGAGCTCTTCTTCATATACCAGACATGAAGAGAAAGATGATAACAAATAGATCATACTTGGATAAACTAAACCGTGTCTGTTTTCTTCAGGTTGACTGCAAGGAACTATTCTACAGAGATTTACCGACATTAGATGATTCACTTGCTGATAAGTTGCTCCCTGGATGCACTACTCTTAAGGAGGTAATGAACACATGGATTTTAAACAAGTTATGCAAAAAATTGTCTTCTCTAATGATATAAATAAACAGGTTGAAGAAACTCTTATTAAAAGATGCCAAGAGATGGAACAGGAAGCTAAGGAGCAAGCGACAGACAACGCCATCCTTGACCAGATTCGAAAGGTCATCATCTAATTCCATAGAGAATTTGAAGCAGTAACATCGTTAATCTGTGTGATTTCGAAAACATCATTGAGTTATTTTCTTTTTAGATGGTTGAAGTAGAGATTCCTCAATCTTTATTTGAGGAACAAGGAAGACAGTTTTATGGAGCTAGGCTTCTAGAGATTCAGGCAAGCGTTTTTGATCTCTATCTCTTACTAACTTTTATTGTCACTCAGATTCTTAATGTTCAATGACATGGAGCTGCAGGGTAACATGAAGCTCACCGAAGAACAATTGGCTTCACTTTCAAGTCAAAAAGCAGTAAATGAGTTTTTAGAAACTCAAAGAGAGAGCATCACCAACATAATCAAGCAGAATTTGGCTGTTGGAGATATCTTCAAGCGTGAAAACTTAGAGGTATGTTATATTCTTTGTACTCTTGTCTCAGAGAAAGGAACAAAACAAAATTTAGTAACAAAAACATTGTCAAATCCTTGAATGCAGTTCTCAACAGATGAACTAGTTAAAGAAGTGGAGAACTCGATCACAGAATTCAAGAAACATAAACAAGAATACGACGAGGAGCGTGTGAAAGATCAGGTTAGTTCTCTTATGAATCTAAGTATTATCATTTTCTTGAGCTATATAAGATAACTGAAAGAGAGAGGTTCTTATTGAATTGGTGGGTTAGGTACAAGAGATTTTAGAAGGAGCAAAAGTGCTTGAATGGTTGAAAGAACGAGCTGAGGTTCAATACATTACTCGTTGATTAGCATAGATAAGAAAGATCATGTATGTATGATATATTGGCATGTTCTGTTTTTGTTTGAGGATTTTTTTGTTATAAGAAGAGAACTTTTACTGTATTTGATGACTATTTGTAAGATTTTAATTGGTGCAATAAATTATTTCCAAAAACATTGCATTTTTTATTTTGTAATTTTGTTTCACTTTTTGATTTTATAGTCTGTGTGTTTTATTGATATGTAGTATAGATATAAGGATTAACGTCGATTTCATATTGAATTTAGCCAACTAACATTGACTATGACTTATTTTTCTCCCCATCACATTTACTCTGTTTTCTTCCTTTCTAGTATGGACGGTTGACTTTTCCCTTGACCTCATCCATTTACGAAACTACCCGCCATGATCCATAGTAAAACTTTGAAACGTTAATAAACTTTTACCAATCCTAGAAAATACACCATTTTCCCAAATAATAATAAAAATAAGATTTTTTTCTAATTAACTAGTCTGACAATAGAGTTATTTATGACTAACATTTGAGATACTGAAGAAACAATTTTATACACAGAGAAATTTTCATCCTTTTTATGTTAGAATTATACTGTCAAAGATGTTAACATTTGATGTTAAAAGAGAAAAAGTCGACGACTTATTTGAGTTATTCAAACTACATTTATAGTTCTATTTTACTTTCGATTAATAATTTATGTTTATTTTTTTGTCTAGAAAGTTTCTAGATAGATGACTACTCTTCGTTTCTTACATATGCCTAAGGTTTTTTCTTTGTCAATTGTATTTTACTAATTCAAAATATGTAAATGGTTTATCCTCTTACATCATACACTTAAAAAAAAAAAACAACTGATTGCGACAAAATTTTATAGTAATGGGTATTACTAAAATTAAACCAAAAAAATGGACTATACAGTATGTGCTATAGATCTAGTGATCTATATGGTCCCTGAAAAATATTAATTGGCAAACAATTTTGGTTCTAATTGTTTTTTACAGAACAACACATAGCATTTACATCTTTAAATAACTCTAAATTTTTTTGTTAGAAAAAGTTATTGAAGCGTATTTTAGTTCCGAAAAAAAAAGGTAAGTAACTTGCGTGGTCAAACAAGCAAAGCACCAAGTCAAGGAAGAGTAAAAAAACACAATTTCTGTGTATGAACAGTGTCATGTTTGTAATAAAGCAGAAATTCAGGGGTGAATATTTTGCCTGTTTTGATAAATTGGAGTTTCTATCGTACTACAAAAAGAGTGGGTCCCACACCCCACCTCTCCGTCTCTTCCACCTCCTCCATAGATAGATTTTTCCTTCCTTTGCTTAAAAACATTTTTCTCTCACTCTCAATAGTGAGTTTTATCGCCATAGAGTTTCAGATCTAAAAGAAGAAGAAGAAGAGCGTGTGTGTGAGATACCCATTTTCAAAACTCTATAACTCCAGTGTCAATCTCGGTAATTAAATGTTCTTTAATTCTTTTTCTATTTTACTGTTAGATTTGATCATTTTGAGGTCTTTAGTCTGTTCCTTAAAGTTTTTGATTGCTTTGGTTTTATCACCAATGCTGTTCGATTCTCTTGAAGTTCGTGTTTTTTTACAGAGATCTTGCTTCTCTTTCCCAGCTTTACTTCTGCTTGATCGGATTTTAGCTTTTGCATTCTTAGCTTGACTTCGTTTGCATTTAAAAAGTTTTTTTTTTTTTTTTTTTTTTTCTCAGCTTTGAAAGTTCTAAGATTTTGGTTACCGATTCGTAGGGGTTCTTTTAAATGTTTGGTCTGTGATGTTTAACCTTTGGTGAGAGTGACTGAGAGGTTTTGGATTCCGAAAAAGATTACAACTTTGTTTGAGAAAATCTACAGAGTTTCTTTGTTCGATTTCTTGCAATTGAATGCATAAGTAAAGATCTGATACAAATAATTTTCAGCATGTCCATTTATCACTGTGAAGTTCTCTGTGTACTACCTTGTTAGTTTAGTTGTCGTCTCTAACTGGTATTTGTTTTTGATCTTTTCTGCAGGAAACCTTCTGATTTGTCAACAATGGCGGTCACTGATGGTGAAAGTCCTCTTCTTGGGGAAATTACTTGTGGTACCTTACTTCAGAAGTTGCAGGTAAATATATTGCAACCATCTCTACCTAAGTTGTAAGGCTTTTACTCAATCTTGTGTAACATGAACTATTTACAAAAAAAATTAAAATTTATAGGAAATTTGGGATGAAGTTGGTGAGAATGATGAGGAACGAGACAAATTGCTTCTTCAAATAGAGCAAGAGTGTCTTGATGTTTACAAGAGAAAAGTCGAGCAGGCTGCGAAATCCCGAGCAGAGCTTCTTCAAACCTTGTCAGATGCTAATGCTGAACTTTCCAGCCTCACAATGTCTCTTGGAGATAAAAGTTCTGTTGGCATTGTAAGTTTTTGTCTCAACAAATTTGGAAGTGGAAAATGTAGTTGAAGTGTTTTGTAAGTGATATGTGTCTTTTGTTTTGTATGTTGTTGCAGCCGGATAAGTCTTCAGGAACGATTAAAGAACAACTTGCTGCTATAGCACCAGCTCTTGAACAATTGTGGCAACAGAAAGAGGAGAGAGTCAGAGAGTTCTCGGATGTACAATCACAAATTCAGAAGATATGCGGAGAGATTGCTGGTGGTTTGAGCACTGAGGTTCCTATAGTCGATGAGTCTGATTTGTCACTGAAGAAATTAGACGATTTCCAGAGCCAACTTCAAGAGCTCCAGAAAGAGAAGGTATATATATACATTAGTTGGGACATCTTGAAGATTTGGTGATGATATGTAACTAACATGCTTTGTTTTATTTTGGCAGAGTGACAGACTCCACAAGGTGCTCGAGTTTGTGAGTACTGTTCATGATCTATGTGCCGTTCTTGGTTTGGATTTCTTAAGTACTGTCACCGAAGTTCATCCGAGCTTAGATGAAGAAACCGGTGTCCAGTCTAAGAGCATTAGCAATGAGACACTTTCAAGGTTGGCTAAAACCGTCTTGACTCTTAAAGATGATAAGAAGCAAAGACTTCAAAAGGTAATAACAAATATCTCTGCCTAAAATTGTTTTCGATAAATTGCAATTGTTGTATATCAAATTGGTGGAGAAGTTAGATATCTAAGCTGAAACACGCTAAGATCGTGACACTCACTAAGGAATCTTTGTTTTTTTTGGTTGCAGCTTCAAGAGCTGGCTACTCAGCTAATTGATCTGTGGAATCTGATGGATACTCCTGATGAGGAAAGGGAGCTTTTTGATCATGTTACTTGTAACATTTCGGCATCAGTTGACGAGGTCACTTTGCCAGGTGCTCTTGCGCGTGATTTGATCGAGCAGGTATCTTATAATGCATTGATAAATTTTCCTATGTGTTCTAAAGAATCAGTTACTGCTTGCTAAAATTTTCTATAAAACTCATGAAGGCCGAGGTGGAAGTGGATAGGCTTGACCAGCTGAAAGCTAGCCGTATGAAGGAAATTGCATTCAAGAAACAATCAGAGCTTGAGGAGATATATGCTCGTGCCCATGTAGAAATAAACCCGGAATCTGCTCGTGAGAGGATCATGTCGCTGATTGATTCTGGAAACGTTGAGCCTACTGAGTTATTGGCAGATATGGATAGCCAGATAGCAAAGGCTAAAGAAGAAGCCTTTAGTAGAAAAGATATATTGGACCGAGTCGAGAAATGGATGTCTGCTTGTGAGGAAGAGAGCTGGCTAGAAGACTACAATCGGGTAATACATAAAATTTCTCTCTCTCACTTACTATGATACATCATAACACATCAACTTTAAACTGGATCTTGAGCTTTTCCATGCTTTTGTTTGTTGAGAACAGGACCAGAACAGGTACAGCGCAAGCAGAGGCGCACACTTGAATCTCAAGAGAGCTGAGAAAGCTCGGATCCTGGTTAGCAAGATTCCTGGTATGTGTAGAATAACTAAGATATACTTGCAAACTTCTGTTATGTATTTACATCTTATAAAGATTGGATCTTTTGTTTTGTGCAAAGCCATGGTTGACACATTGGTTGCCAAGACCCGGGCTTGGGAAGAGGAACACAGCATGTCCTTTGCCTACGATGGCGTTCCTCTGCTAGCTATGCTAGACGAGTACGGTATGCTTAGGCAAGAACGAGAAGAGGAGAAACGGAGGCTGAGGGTAAGTTCATCAGTTCTACTCGATTATATAAAGAAGGCTAAAATGTCAGCCACTCCATAAAATCCTCTTTGTCTTGATGAACAGGAACAGAAGAAGGTTCAAGAACAGCCACACATAGAGCAAGACTCTGCCTTTAGCACCAGGCCAAGCCCTGCAAGACCGGTTAGTGCTAAGAAACCGATGGGCCCACGAGCTAACAACGGAGGAGCCAATGGAACTCCAAACCGGCGTTTATCATTGAATCCAAACCAGAACGGAAGCAGGTCTATCGCAAAAGAAGGAGGAAGAAGGGAGAGTCTCAACAGGCCGGCTGCTCCTACAAACTACGTTGCCATATCGAAAGAGGAAGCTGCTTCATCTCCAGTTTCTGGTGCTGCAGATCATCAAGTTACAGCTTCACCATGATGATAAGAAAAAAAGAAGAAGGAAAAGATCTGTAATTTGAGTTGGTTTTAGGGAAGATAAGGCTCTATGAAACACCTGAAAGAAGACAACAAAAAAAAAGACATTTGAGAGTAGAATGGTGTAGTAGAATGTGTATGTGTGTGTGTTTTGTTAGTGTTGTTTTTGTTAGTTGGTATCATCTTGACTCAAAAAAAAAACCTTTGTTTTTACCTGCAAATGGCTTATCTAGGGATTATGGTAATAAATGTAAGCCTGGCCCAAGTCACAACTTTCTTAAAACGGTACACTGTGTGACACTCGCCCGTGTAGGCCTTATTGGTGTGTAGAATCAGGGATTTATATGGGCCTTGAGATATAAAGCCCATAAAATCCTATAGCATCTTTTGTGGAAGTTTAAATAGCGTCCTCGATTAAGGCAAAGCGTGATCATTCATTCAGTTCTATGAAAAAAAAATGTATCAATGTTATGAAAAGTGTGTTCCAACTAAAACCGGTTTTTTTTTTTTCAGTGTAAAAACATTGTTACGGTTCAGTTTAGAATAAAATTGAGCTCGTCTCAGTTTCTATAGCCACATTTACGTGACAAGTGTCCTTGACTCGTGTGAAGGGTGAAACTAGGAGAGATGGCAAACGGTGGGCCGGTGGCATTGTCGCGTCGTGCATGTCCGCCACGGAGCATCGAAATATTGTGGTCATCTTCTTCCTAATTTTTGAGAAAGATGAACAGAGAGAGAGAGAGAGAAAACGAAAGAAATGACGACGATGGAGATGATGAAGAGAGACGCAATGGAGACGGTGGCTCCCTACGCTCCGGTCACTTATCACCGCCGTGTTCGTGGTGACTTGGATGAGGACAAACTTCCTAAACCTTGTACTTCTCCTAAACCTATCTTATACATATTCAATTATACACATATGATGCGTGACTCGTACGGTACTGATAATTTAGATTTGCCGAGAGCATTACAAGCACCGGACATGGAGCACCCACAAGGAACACCAGAGCATAGGCATAATGGCCTCAGTGTTCTTCAGCAACATGTCGCTTTCTTCGATTTGGATAATAATGGCATCATTTATCCATCTGAAACCTTCTCTGGTTACACCCTAGCTCCAATCTCTGCATATATAGAATTGAATTATATTATATCGTTTTATATATTTGCTTGTTTGTATATAAATTCCATCAGGATTCCAGTTACTCGGTTTCAATTTACTTGCGTCGCTGATCTTGGCTGTTGTTACCCACCTAGCTCTTAGCTATGTTACTCTCCCGGTACAGTACATATATATATTTCGGTTTAAATTAGTTTAGCTGGACCGAGTCGGTCCCCGTTATGATTGATATGTTTATGATTGATGAAAACAGGGATGGTTACCGTCTCCGTTTTTCCCTATATATATACACAACATTCACAAGGCAAAGCATGGAAGCGATTCTAAAACATATGACAATGAAGGAAGGTATAGTAACCGCCTCACCGCGACCCTTTATTTCAATATATATATGTAAATTAAACGCGAGACACCAGAGCTTCTTCTGTATATGTATATTTGTGTTTGTGATTGTTAAAGGTATACACCAGCGAGTCTTGAGTTGATGTTTAGCAAATATGCCAAGACCGTGCAAGATAAGTTGACTATGGGAGAACTATGGGACATGACTGAAGGAAACCGCGATGCCTTGGACTTTTTCGGATGGTATATATGTCTTGTTTTGTCATGTTTCGATTCCCTTTATATTAGTAGCCGATTTTTGGTTTATGAAAATTTGTATCAAGTTCAAATGCTTTGAAGGTTAGCAAACAAGGTGGAATGGGGAGTATTGTACGCGTTAGCGAGTGACGAAGAAGGATTCTTGTCGAAAGAAGCGATAAGGCGGTGCTTTGACGGAAGCTTGTTTGAGTATTGCGCCAAGAACTACGCTGAGATCAAGACGTACTCCTAATTAATCATCATCATGCATCATGATGATGATCTTGGTTCTTTTTATTCGAAGCAGCAATACACTCGTAGACTTGTAAAGTAGTGTGGGAACTGGGCAGCACTTGAATTAATTCGCTAGTGGTTTATATTATTAAGCAAAAAGGTGTATGTACGTGAACTATATATTTATTATATATGTTCGTAATGTTTAGTTATTGTACATATCATAAAAATTTTATCCGCATGCCGCCTTCTTTTTGACTGATTTTAGTGGTCCCGTGGACCCTATGGTCTTGTGCTATGTCGTTTGACTCTCTTTTTATGGTGTATGAAAATTGAAGTACTGAAGTTCAGTGTGCATCTTTCTTTTATATTAAGGTACTTATTAGTTTTTTTTTTTTTTTTTTAATCGCATTTCTTATGGTTGAGTTAGTGTGGTAAGTGTGGTTTATCAGTCACAAAAAGGATGCACTAGAAACGGTGCTACCAATTTGTCTGTGTGCCATTTGCTACTAACGTAATTAACTGTTTTGTGTGACCAATTATCTTATCAAAAGTTTGTTTAGAAAATTGTCTTCTTTTGATTTTTTCCCCCTATTGTAATACAACATTTGATAAACAAATCTTTGCATGAAAGCTTGGCATTCTTTTATTCTTTTATATTAAAAACAAATTGCAATGAATTTTCATAATAGAAATATTGTAAACTCGAATTGTTTTATTTTGTTTAGATTTCGACTTTTTTACTATGGTTAATTTCAGTTTGTTTCGGCTGATGTGGACACGAAATGGAACAACAACTCCTTTTTATAAAGATATTTGGAACAAAGACTAACTATTTTAGTTTACATGATAATTAAACTCCATAATAAAGAAGAGAAGAAATATAGAACAGAGAAAGCCCTAAAATAAAAGAGGTTAAAACAACAGAAAACGAACGATGCATGTTTTTTTAAATTAGTCTTTTTCGTTTTATTTGGTACTAAGTAAAAGATAAAGAAGCGACGATGTGGAAGAACTGCAAATTCACCAAGACATCTTTGGCATGGCTAGTGGCTCGGCGTTCAACTCGTGAGAACAGCTCGTTGCTTAGCTCTTCGCCAATGTGAGCTTCCACGAGCACTCCGGCCACACTCCGACAACTACTAGCGAAGGCACGACCGACCTCGGATGCATCGTCCGGCTCACTCACCACAAGCGGACTCCCTCCTTTGTATACCACCAGCTTCTCTATTGCGAATGAGCCGTTGGCTTCAACTACTTCCTTGAAATCTTGCAGGCTTGGTGCGTACACCGGTATATTGAACCCATCCCGTTTCTCTGCAGCTACCAAACCCTGAAAAAAAAAAAGATTACATCTATGTCAATTCTGTCTTTTTGTTTTCTAATAGTGTTAAGATAAAAAAATTTGAACCAAAATTTTAAAATAAAATTCACGATTTTTAATATCAACTCCGTCGATTCCACTGAATGCGAAACCAAAAAAAAAAACATTTGAGTAATCTTATGATGAGCTAGCCATGAGGATTATGGATTTTTTTTTTTTTTTTTGGAAATTCAACATGTGAATTTATAAGTACTGAAATATTTTACAATAAATTAAATTATGATAGTATGATTCACTAACTTTTTAATGATTATCTGACCATAGGTTATAAACTTATAATGACTTAAACACATGTAAACTTTTCTTTTTGGTAGTGACAATTTGATCTACCGGACTAAAATGATTATGTTAGAAAGCAACGTAACAATTCTGGTTGAATTTTTTTGTATATCTTTTTTTTTTTTTTTTTTTTTCTACCGTACTAGAATATTAATATGGCCTGCCAGTTCTGTCTCCACAAGGTCATCATGTCGATTTTTTGCCGATGCAAAAAATTATCGTCGTGACGCATGGTTCAGATTTATCTAGGACCGATCATCGATGAGGACAATCGGATGGGTAGGTTTGGTTGTTACATCTAAAACGAGGAGTGATGAGAGTGTACGCAGTACACTAACGTGATCCTAATTAAAGCCACCACAATCATTTGCTTCTGTTCCATAACAAACAAAAATATTCACACAAAAATAATTTCGTTTATGAAAATACTTTGTTTTGGTCATTAAACTTAATTTCAAGAAACTGGTGGATAACATTTGATCCTATAGCTAACTAGTATACTACTATACTGCGTTTGATAAATGATAATTGCCTTAAGATATATTTTTGTCACTAAACTTAATTTCAAGAAACTTATGGATGGGATAACATTTTGGTCATATATACAAAACTATAGAGTATACTAGGTTTGGTAATTTCCTTCGAAATATATATTCTTGTTGATAAAAAAAAAACTTAGTTTCAAGAAACGTGGTTAACATTTTATGTATACAAAACTACTATACGATAACTTTACGAGTAATGTTTAATATATTCTGGTTAGGAGTTGCTGTAGTTATATCTTAAGAAAAAGTTACCGACAATTCCAAAGAAAATCCTAAATTGGGTCAAATGTAGATAACTATCCTAGTGTTATAAATAAGTATTTATCTCATTTCTAGATTCATAAAAGCCAAAAGGGCATAGGTTAATAGTAGTAAAAAATTTAGAACTCGAGGTTAGTAATATAGAGTTGTAAGATTAATTAATTAGTTGGGGACAGAGTAAAATTAATTAAGGTGGGTACCTCGCGGACAAGGTCCTCCCAAGCGTCCTGAAAATGAGTGCCGAAGAGTAGACCGGCACCACCCTGGTCAGTGGGGTCTACAGAAGTACGACCGAGACAAACGAGGAACATGGCCCCACCTCTCTTAACCTCCGCTGCTCTTGCCCTCAAAAACTCTGCCAAGTCCGCCTGAAACTGCCGCTTGTATGCCGTCGTCGTTTTCTCTCCGGCGCCGTGTATGAACACTCTCCCTCTATTGTACGCCGCCGATCTCCTATCCGTCACGCTCTCCGGCACCTACCATATTTCCCATTTCTTAATTTAATCACAAGTGCCTTTTTTTATTAAAAATACTTTTTTTTTGTTCGTTCAAATCAATTGTTACGTGCTAACATTTCTTTATTTTTAATTGGAAACTATTATACCAAAATAATTCTTATATGCTTTTCATTAATTACCCAAAAAATAAACAATTCAAAGAGAAGTTGTATTTTTTCTAAAACTATATTAGTATTTTTTTTTTTTTAGTATTCTGGGGTATTACTCGTTAATTAAATATAGAAACTAGCTACTATAAGAAAAATAATGTCGACACAAAAAATAAACAAAAACTGCCGAGCTTCGATTCTTCATTCTTCCTGCCCTAGTGCAGCAGAAATAATTAGTCTGGATTTATACTCTACTTTTATGTTTTTTTTTTTTGGTTTTGATGTGAATAATTTATACTCTAATTACTCTAAATGTCCGTACTTTTGACATTAGTAAAAATATAGGATCAGACCGGAAATTAGTTAACCGTTAAAGCATAAAGCAGAAGAACCGGAACCATGACCTAGCACACTTTATGTTGTTACGTTACGTAGAGTGTGTACCTGAGAGAGCCAATGCAAGGAGAAGGCAGAGTGGAAAAAGTCAATGGTTTTCGCCGGAAAAAGTCGCCGGTAAAACGATCCGGGAACACCGGCGACGAAGTAGGAGCGATTCCCATCGGCAGCAAGGCACTCCTCCATGCAAGAATTTGAGACAAGTGGTGGAAGAAGCTGAAAAAGTGTGTTGAAATCGTTGCTTGGGAGATCGGAGAAGAAAGCCGTGAACTCCGGCGGGTCGATTCCGGCGGAATCAAACCGCTTGGAGATGTGTTTGACAATGAAATCGATTATGTGGACGGTGTTTGCACCGGAGGAGCATCCGAGATCAACCGCTGTGAACGGTGGCGGACTGGCGGAGGAGTTTAGGTGGACATTGTCAAGTGTTTCCTCCAAGAGGTGAAGCATGGACCGTGCATGCATCGCCTGCAAATATTTTTTTAATTTTTTATTTACATTTCATTAGTTTTGATTCGAACTGTATCTATAAATTGTTTTCTCATTATATTTACTATATTTACATATACATTTCCATGCACGTCGAAGCTGGCTCTTTTTGTCTCAACATTATACGGATTGTGTACATATATAGATTAATTTATTTAACGATTTATTATTTAGAAAATTAATAGCTGACTACAAACCAAACAACAATCAAACCAGAAAAATTAATCGAGTAAACGAAAGAGCAAAGAAGGTCATTACTCATTAGTTTAATTTATTCGATATTCAAAGAAACCGTGATTGAAAACTAAACCGAAATGAAACGGAAATAAACCTCTGAAATTTTTTTAATTTAAAAAACGTAGTATCTTGTTAATCTTGGGTACCCCTTGCTTAAAACATAGTCCATCCTCTTGAATTTCCGAATTATCAAAAGTTTTCTTGATGGAATTATAATTAAGTGATTAATTAGAACAAAAAAAAAAAGATGTATATAGAGACCTGAGCTTGAGAGTTATTGGCATAGCTGTCTTGTCCTTTGCCACCTTTCATGCTTAGAAGTCTCTCGAGCTTCATGTTACATACAGCAACGTTGTCTCCCTTGGAACCCATATTCTCGATCTTTCTCTCTCTGTGTGGATCTCTCCTTATTTCTCTCTATCTTTCTCTACACCTTGTTTTTGTGAATGTAAAGTTCGAAGAGACGACACATATTTATATAGAAAAAGAGGACACAGAGATGAAATGATAGATGTATGAATTTTAGTTGAATGGGGAAACATATAATTAAATGTGTCATTGCGTACATATTGTGTATATACTGATTATTCATGCAAAAACAACGCATCATTATGTTTGTTTCCCAAAAAACAAAATATAATTATGTGGTGTACTTGTGTCACATGATATATGATATATACTTGGTTTGTCATTTTGTGAACTGTAGGTTATATTTTTTGTCAACCACATTTTGTGTAGGGCTAATTGGAGTAAAGAGTAGAACAATATATATACACACACGTAAAATTTAATAAATATCTTATGTGATATTTTTTGGTCAAGTATTTTTGCGGTTGTAATTTACAGTGGAAATATCTAAAAATGACATTTTTGTTGAGTATTGTTGCAATCGATATTACATTTTTGAATAGTTTCAACGTATGGTTTCATGTTTCGTCAATCATATATCTAAGCCGATAATTAGATGGTGGTTAATCGTATTGTAATATGTTAAGATTTCTTGAATGATGATATAACAAATATGGTCCCAAATTTGTTTTTGATGGTTATAAGATTAGGAAGAGGACTATATATATATATACATATATATATAAGGTTAATTAGGGTTTTTAATGAGTCTTAAGAGTAAGAACTTATTGGCTGGCTTAAAATATTCATGATGAGAAAAATCAAAAGGAAAATGAATGTGTTTCCATATGATACCCCGCCCGAGGGGACATTAAGAGTATAAAAGCTATGATACGATCTTAGTTAGATTCATGCATGTTTGAAACATTCTTATGCCATTGCTTTTCTATCCAATATATATATATATATATCGTATTATTCATATCCCAAGTATTCGTCCTAACGATCGTCAGCTAATTATCTTTTATCAACTAGCCCAAAAATGTGGTTAGACGATGCCATTAAAATTTTCCTTCTTTTTATTGACAATGTATATATATTGACAATGTATATATAAGTAAATAATTAGAGGCAATGTATAGTTACTTAAATAGTTACATGACATATTCATCTGAACACAAAATGAACACCTCAGCTGGTTTAAATTTCCATTAATATAGTTGATTTCTTGCATAAACACAAACCGATTAATTTTGTCATTAATATGCATGAGTAAATGTAAAAGTAACATACATGAATAAGAGTGGATAATGCACGAGATTGACGCCGAACATTCATGGTATCCAATGAAACAGAGAGAGAGAGAGAGAGAGAGTGAGTGAAGCAATATAGCAAAAGAGATAGTTTATTCATCATGTTGCCGGTGTTCTTTAACTCTCTATCCATTTCTCTACATTTTCATCATCCCTATCCTAATACTAGATGTTATTATTTTCTTTTCTTTTTTTTACCAAACATAATTTTGTAATATCCATTAATGTTATATACATATTCTTCTACTAATAATTAAAATATAGTAACCATATAGGACACTACATATAATTATAAATGTTTCTCTATATTTACAAGTTTGAGTTCTCATCCCAATTTCTTTTTACAGGTTTTTGATTTGAGATCTTTGAGGTTGAGACGTGTTTGGTACGTATTCTAATACTAAACTGTTGATTTTGGGTTTCCCTTTGCTTGTTGTTGCACATTTTGGGTTGAAAATGTTAGATTTGGATTTAATTTGTCGTAAATTTTGGTAAACACATTTCTTTATGCGATTAAACATGCTCTTTTTTGTTGTTGTTGTTGTTCAACGCTCTTGAACATGCTCTATATACCAATAAACTATATCTTAAACAACGCTCTTCATCTGTTTCAAGCCTTTAGTGCATGTTTGAATTTTGTTGGGGTTTCATGGATTTCTAATTGTCCACCTTGTAATGTATCAGATATATAGGTCTTGTAGCATTGTTTTTCGTACGACTTATCTCGATGGATTTGGTCATGACGATATCGGTCACCAACAAAATTCAATCTTATCTGTTGAGTACTGTATTTTTAATTAATTAGAGAATTTGTAAAATGATACATTTATAAAAAATATTAGATATGAAATAAATATATCTGATATAATTTATTAAAATCATGATGTTAGTGATGATAAATGTGTGTGGAAAAGTATAATCTAATCTACAAAGACAAAAACTATAAATAATATTAATTTTCCTATATTAAGTTTATAATTTGAATGGGTGGATAAATATCATTTTCTTAAGAAAAATTGTGAACGGGTTTCAAGTCCCGTTATACCTTATTTGATATGAATATTTCACATATCACGTATCTGATATAAAAAATTGACTATCCGATTCAATCTATCTAAGGGGCTTATTGATTCTAAGATTTTCAAAGAGTTAAAATTTTTATAAAGTTTAGTGTTATTCAATTTTTAATTTTCGGAACTCTATTAAAATTATGTGTTATTGGTTTTAATAGTTTTAAAGTTTTGTTTACAATCATTTAAATCATGAGTTATTGGATTGAACATTTTTAAAAAGTCAATCAAAGTCATATGTTATTCAAATAAAATGAATTTAATAGACTTTATGGTTATGTTAAAGTATAGTGTTATTGATTGATCGAATTTAAAATTTATTGTTTATATAAAGACTCTTTCAAAATAGTAGATGTTACCATGATATTTTCAAAGATTTTACAAAACTTCTCTACATACACAATGTATATACCTCTTATTTTTATTGTTTCATAGATATTTTTTAAATAAAAATATGAGTGCAATCTGCAACATCACAATTCATATACAAAAAATTATTTTAGAATTATTCCTCCATAATTGGAAAAAAAATTATTCCTCTATTAACTATCTTAAAAAAAAATCATTAATGTCAAGATTAAAAAATACTAATATTATAAAATTGTTATTTATAAAACAGAAGAAATATAAAATTAATATATAAAAAATCAAGTATATGATGATAACATAAATTTTTTTTGAATAAATTACTGAAGTATTAATTAACGTGTACTTCGGTTTTACAATTTTGTAACATTTTTGAAAAAATTATTGACGTATTAATTAACGTATACTTCGGTTTTACAATTTTACAAAACAACATATTTTACTAACTGCAAGTAGAAATGTGGTTGCAATTGTTAATCAAAAATGAAAGAATAGTGTAATAATTACAAAGTTAACAAAACTCTACAATACTATATCCTTCAAATCTGTGAAAGTATATAAAACTCTTTGATAAAATTTTTTTGTTAGAAAAAGTATGTAAGAGTTCTAAAGATTCCAAATTAATATAATCATTAAAACTCTACATAAATCAGATTTGAATACATCCCCTAAGAAAAATATTAAACTAGATAATTGGGTACATAAAATATGAAAATAGCATCATATATGTATTCAATCTTTTAAAAATATCCAAAAATTCAAGACAACCAAACCGAGCCTGATAAGGCATTTCAAACTACTAATAGCGTTTGTCAACCAAAAAAACAAAGATAAAGAGTTTAATATCCCTAATATATATACAATCATATTTTAAGGGTTCTTTAGTCATTTAATTGAACTATACATAATTAATAATTCTTATTGGAAAATGTCACCTTTTTTTTATAATGAGTAGACTTGGAAAATGTCACTTGATTAAGGCGATTGTTAGTAGACACATATGGATAGGTTTCGCATGAATTTCATAGGTAATATGATGTTAGATACCAAAAAAAAAAAAAACAATTAGCAAAAGGTAAAAGAAAAATAATAATAATAATAAGATACAAGTGGGTCCAATATATCTTAGATTAAGCCAACAACCAAATTTTCAGTATCATGCCACAAGAGTCGTGAAAAGAAAGTCCTACTGTTCTACATATAATCTTATATTAAGCCAACAAACGAATTTTCACTAGCATGCCAAAGAGTCGTGAAAAGAAAGTCCTATCACAATTTCTTTTTGTTAAATGAAAAGAAAGTCCTACTGTTTTTTACTACTATTTTAATTATCTAATCTATGCATTTTTGTTTGGGCAATTCTAAGAAGTACTACATTTTAATGTTAAATTTCCTAAGTTACCTCCAAATTTAGAAATTATATAATATCACAAACTGAAGGATTAAGAGGATAACTATTTTTTTTACTAAGCCTAAAAGTTTACGGTATTTTTAAGATTTATTTTTTGAAAGTTATGTTTTCTTCAGATATGTAACATTGTTGAAATATTTTATATATTTGGCTGTTGTCATTCTTGTGTTCACCTAATCCCAGTCATTCGAAATTTTATTTATATTTAGTTTCGATGTTTTTACGTTTTTTTGTTTATGTTGTTAGCACTATCTTTATTTTCTTAGGTTTTCTATAGTTTTATGCGCTTCTTAGTTTTTCTTCCTGCTATGCTGTGATTGTTTTATGTATTATTATCTCAATATCACTAATTCATTTCGTAACAAACTCAATTTTCTTTTTAGCACATTTTAACAATTATAAAATGAGCTACAAGGGGTAATGAGAAGAGAGATGAGAGATTATTGGCTAATGATATGTGATGACTTAAATGGATTTTGGAAGTATCAATGACTACAAACTTTCAAGTAACGAAAGTGTCACAATTATACGAGTTGGTCACGAATTTAATATTCCTACATGAATAATTTCATTAACCGATATATTATTAACTTATTGTTACTGATTACTGTCATAATTACCTTTGTTTTAGAGATTTAATTGTAATGACCTTTAATCATTATTGGTGTTAATTAAAGATAAAAACAATTTACTAATATAGCCAAATTTTAAATAAGTTATATCTAGATATCTTTAATTAATAATATTTGATCAGCTAGCTAAATGAGATTGATCGGAGACATGAATGAACCTGCAGGTTGATTTAAATAAATATAATTAATAAACAGCATGTAGCACAATCTAAAGTTTAAAATACACAAACTCTTCGCTACACGATAGCCATAGGCATGTAGACTTAGATCAAGTTCTCATGTAACGATTTTTAACCGTTACTTATTGTTAATATGATTTAATAATTCCCAGATGAAATCATTGTTTCTCGTGTATGCCCAATTAATTGTGCCACAACCATTAACTGAAATACTAATACTTTTTGTTGGTAAGTTTAAACCATCTACATCATAAATTTAGATTTTAATGTATATGTATGTCAATTAAAATCAAAGCCGATAAATTCACCTTCTAACTATAGAAAAAACACACACTATTCAAAATTAACTAAATGTCTATACATACATTATATACACTTAGGGTTTATATCTACATCATTGGCAGGGTGAATATTAAGACATGATGAAGAATAATTTAGATAAATGACTATTGTTAGAGCTGTGGTTAGAAAATAACAAAAGAGTATCCGTAAAACTATGTGTTAAACTGTAACACATTTTTAAATTTTAAAATAAATTTATATTTTTCTTTGTTATTTACGTAATTGCTACTAAGATTTTCGCTATTCTCATGCATATATACTATGTGTTGTGTAATTTATAATGTCCCTAAAGTGGACAGCAAATTGGATTTATAACCAGGAGACCAGGAAGTCTGTTTTATTAATAGTTTTCGAGTCTTTTCACATATAATTACCGTGAACCTCGCTGTTTCGCGTAACACTAGGCCCCAATATGTGCTCTTGCATTAACTTAATCTTTAATTTAATAGCATATGCATGATTTATAACTTTTGAATTCAGCTAAAGCGGAACCGACATGTCTATGCAATTTATTAATTATTTTGGGCAACTTTCTAATTAATTTTCCAGAAAGTGAATCATTTAAATATTTAGTACCATATAAATTTATATAGGCTTATTTCTATATATATAGTTCAAATATTAATTAAAAATTGTACTGGAATATAAAGTGATCAAGAACTATGACATATTTTTGTAGCAAATTAAAGAAGTATCCAAATGCAAACAATCCACAAATTTTTAACCGCCTCCTAGAATTTAAAGTCTTTAACTATTAATCTATTATATTTTACATCAAATTTTGATGATTAGTAATGAAAATAATATTTGTTTCAAATACTAAAACAGCATCAAACTAGTCCTATATATTTATATGTCGGCTTGTGACTATTCGAGAATTTATGAGTAAAATATATGTGATGGACTCTTGCTCATTAATTAGAAGACAACAAAACGATTAACGGTTATAGTTAGGGGATAAGATATTAGATTGACGTACCAATCGACTTATATTCAATTAATTTCTTTGCACAATATAAATAATACTAGAATTTTTGTTGGTCTCTCTTCTAATTACCACGTCACAACCCACAAGGGCTAATAAGTATTTATGTGTGGTTTAGTCTTGTTTTAAGGTTTCGATAGCAACATCTTCTGTTAGGGATGGTTCAATTGTTTCGTTGAAAATGATATTTATGGCAACCGTTGTGTATTTGATTAATTCGCAATTTAACCCAAAAAATGTTTCTTACCCGAAGACATCGACCACATATTCCGTATGGCTTATCTTCTTGCGCAATACGGTTTACTTTTATTTGTTACGCCTAACTGAAAATTAAATGCTTACCAAACTTTAAGAAAACTTGAGTTTTCCAAAGTTTTTTGGCAATTTAAAAATAAATACGAACTCCTTTTAGGTCAAAAAGTAAAGAGTCTTTTCTTCGATTCTCAACATTCCCTTTTACTCTTTTTGCTTTATTTCTTTTGACTTTGACCTATATTTACTTTCATTCTCCAATTGTTAAAACATGGTTTCTCCAAATTTTACTACCATTGTTCACTTCTCTTATAAAATATTAAAATGTCACTTTATAACGTTTTGATCACATATAACTTTTCTTCGTGGATAATCTGAACTAACCCAACTAATCCATAAATTCGTAAATTTGTATATAAACCATTTGCATACCATGTTAAACATCCTAGTATATGAAGGACCGAGATTTCCACTACATAATTTTTTTATCATATTTTTTTCTTTTTTAGTTCTTTTACATGTAAGACTAAAACAATTAAAAACTTCAAAAAAAAGAAAAACTAAATTTATCTCTCACAAAACTAACATTTAACACACTACTTTAATTTAACATTACCCTAAGCAACCTATGTACTTCATTTCTTACTTAATCTGCCTTATTTATCTACGCATCCTTGGCACTCGTGTGGATGTTTCTAAAGGCTAGAGTCTAATTCTGCGACGGGCTTTATGCATGTACCCAGTTAATAGTTACTTTTGTTATATATGGGCCAATAGTCAAATTTAAAGGAGTCTGACCCAATTAAGAGACTTGATCTGAAAATGTAATCTAAAAACATTCGCGGCGAATTTGAAATCTAATGAAAAAGAGAGGGACCGGATTTAAAAAAAAATATTAAAACAGAGCGAAGGACAGAGACAGTGAGAAAAAAGAAAGAAAGAGAGTTGGGGAAGAAAACACCCCTTCGGAGAGGAGCACAGCCTCTCTCTCCTGGGGAAGAAGACGATTTTTTTTTTTTTTTTCGTCTTTTTCAGTCCAGAATTTGACGAGGGTTTTGTGAATTTTCTTCTGATTATCGAAATTAAGGTTTTTTTTTTTATTGAGAGGCAGAGGAAGAAGAGAAAATGTCAGACCTAGACCAGCAAATAGAGCAGCTAAAACGCTGCGAACCTTTGAAGGAATCAGAAGTGAAGGCTCTTTGTCTTAAAGCTATGGAAATTCTCGTTGAAGAGAGTAATGTTCAAAGAGTTGATGCTCCTGTCACTGTAAGTTTTCTCCATTCAAGCTTCAGAATTGATCTCTTCTTACGTTTGAAGATTGAGTTTTGGAGAGAACCCAGGAAATTCAAAGTTTATGGAGTTGAGGAATCTGACGAAATTGAAACTGAGTTCTTGGATTTTGGGCATAATTGGGACTCAGTACAGTTATAGTTAGTTTGATTTCGAAATTTAGAAATACTATGGATAAATTAGGAGTTTTTGGGTGGTTTTATTAGATATTGGTTTTTGAAATTATGTTCGAATTTTGGTTCCTATGTTTGAGACTTTGAGGGATACATTGGATGAAATTTCTCTGTTTGTTTCATAAATTAGATATGTGGCGACATCCATGGGCAGTTCTATGACATGAAAGAGCTTTTCAAAGTCGGAGGTGATTGTCCTAAGACTAACTATTTGTTCCTTGGAGATTTTGTTGACCGAGGTTTTTATTCAGTTGAGACATTTCTACTTCTTCTTGCTCTCAAGGTAAATAAATAAATATCCCAACAGTGTTTTAATTTGGTTTGCTCAAAAATACGAATTATTTGGATAGTCTTATTTGCAAATGAGTTATAGAAACCCCCCCAAGTTGGTTACGGTTTAATATTCTCAGGTTAGATATCCAGACCGTATAACTCTCATTAGAGGGAACCACGAGAGCCGTCAAATTACTCAGGTGTGAGTTCAGTTTCTTAAAGAAACCTTTGATGCGAATGTGTATATTTTTCAGACTATTTTAAGAGTCTACTTTTAGTAGGTATATGGATTTTATGACGAGTGCCTGCGTAAATATGGCTCTGTAAATGTCTGGAGATACTGCACTGATATCTTTGACTACTTGAGGTACACAACACACCCCGTTTTCCGGCTTTCGTTTTGGAGTTCCGAGTTAGATATTATTTCGGTTAATGTAACTGAAACTTGCTATCTTTTATTATGTCTCTAAGTCTTTCAGCTCTTGTTGAGAACAAGATATTTTGTGTTCATGGAGGTCTCTCTCCAGCTATTATGACTCTAGACCAGGTTGAGAAAGTGCTTACATAAATCAGAAGGTTTTAAGCTATAAGGATATATATAATTGACTAGTCCGTTCATACAGATCAGGGCTATTGATAGAAAGCAAGAAGTACCACATGATGGTGCCATGTGTGATCTTTTGTGGTCTGATCCAGAAGATATTGTAGATGGCTGGGGATTGAGTCCCCGTGGTGCCGGTTTCCTTTTCGGCGGCAGTGTTGTCACGTCTTTTAACCACTCAAACAACATTGATTATATATGCCGAGCTCATCAGCTAGTTATGGAAGGTTACAAATGGATGTTCAATAATCAGATAGTCACTGTTTGGTCTGCCCCAAATTACTGTTATAGGTAAATAGAATACTCACCACCTTTACACATATGATACTTGTTTCCTTTGCCTTGAGTGTTTATGTTACTTCTGTTACTGTTTGAATGTGTTCCAGATGCGGTAATGTAGCGGCAATTCTAGAGCTGGATGAGAATCTAAATAGGGAGTTTCGAGTCTTCGATGCGGCCCCACAAGTAGGAGCCTGACCTATCTAACTTCTTGTTCAGATTCCGGTTTGATTTGTTAGAACATAATATAACTATGGATGCAGGAATCGAAAGGAGCTCTAACCAAGAAACATGCACCTGATTATTTCCTGTGAGATGCGTCTCAGAATTGGTTCTTTCTGCTCATTCCAGAGCAAGAAAACTAGCCAAAATCATTGGTGGTTAGGTTGTAAAATGTAGAAGAATCTCTACGCATTCCTTTTTAAGGTTCCATTTGAATAGAAATCTTTGTGTCTTAAAAGCTTCTTGGTTCTTTCTCTTTTGTGTGTAAATGCTATACTTTTACAAAAAGGAAAAGAAAAAGTTTGTCTCAATGGATCTTCCGAAACCCCATTGATTCTTACACGGAAGCAGATGTTTCTGTTTAATTTTTAGAGCTAATAACAAGCAAATGGCATTTGGTAATTGGAAAGAAACAAATAATGGAAGGTTTGACCATATTATATATTACTTAAAATGAAATCCAATTAAGACTGAGTCTGACCATATTAGATGATGCGACCAAAACTTCATTTGTTAATTTGCTCAGGCTTCAGAGCGGTTTCAGTAATGCGGTAACTAAGCAGAGCCCTTAACTGACACATATTGAATATCTGATGCTTTTTGGTTTACCTAAAAGAGATTTTTTTTCAGGTGATACAACACCACAGCTGGTTCCTGAGGTAGTTAGAAATCTTTGAAAATAAGTGTTACTGTGGTCTGAGACAGAATTGCAAATGTATCAGCCAGCCAAAAGTAATTTCTTTATTTTGTGAGAGAATGATATGGTGTTGTGCTCCTACTCATTTTCCAAATGTTGTCAAAGCAAACATCTATGCAGAATTAAAATTACAGTTACTGTTGAGCCAAAGAAAAAGATCAGAGGTTTCCACAAGTTTATATACGTTGACAATCTCCGTGATAAGTCAAAGGGGTTTCTAGTGAAGGATGTTATAGTTTCTGAAGCCGAGTTCCAAGTTGTTTCTAGTGACATTTTAGGTATGTTCTTGGGTTACATGATATGATATTGAAATGTTTGTTTGATGTATAGAGACAATTTGGAGAAAAAATCAAAAGTAATTGATATTTGAGCCTTGAAGATCGTTACATTTTTTTGATGCTTAAAAAGTTAAAAACATAAAGGCAAAAAGAATACTAGAAGAAAAGTCTACGGGGAGAAGATGATTTGGTGGAGATGGTTGCAGGAGACTGCTTCTGGTGAGGGAGAGACATTCCTTTGTTGTCTTGTTGTCCTGATGATCCCATTTTGTCGAGGAGTTTAGCTGCTCTTGGATCAGTCAGAAGTGTCTTCTGGAATGACTGTGAGAAGCCTGTGGCGATTATCGTTACATGAATCTCTCCTGTGTAGCGATCATCCACAACAGCACCAAATATGATGTTGGCCGATGGGTCTGCCAAACTTGTCACAACCTGCAAAAACCTCGATAACATGACAAGACTGTGCATTATTATACAGTATATACCCCCAATTGAAGCAAAGCTGAGAAAACCAGGTCAAAATACCGCACCTGAGATACTCGGTTCACTTCCTGCAAAGTTATGTCTTTTCCACCGGTTATGTTGTAGACGACACCAGTAGCTGATTGTATGGATGATCCGATCAATGGAGCCAAAGTCGCTTGTTCAGCTGCTTCTTCTGCTCGGTTTTTGCTGGAAGAAACACCTACCCCGAGCATTGCAGTTCCAGAATCTTTCATAACTGCCTTCACATCCGCAAAATCTACATTGACCAGTCCAGGTATCTAAGAAAGAACAATAGACAATGTTACCTCATGATCTTTCTTTGGGGATCAATCAGTGAGCATTCATCAACCGACTTGTAAAGCTTTATAGTTTATAGAGTACACAGACTCACAGTAATAATATCAGAGATTCCTTGTACTCCTTGGCGTAAAACATCATCTGCAAGAAGAAAAGCATCCTGAAGAGGTGTCTGTTCATCAGCAATATCTAGCAGACGATCATTTGGAATCACGATAAGGGTATCAACATTCTTTTGCAGCTTTTCAATAGCTTCCAGTGCCTATAGAAAATAACCAAATTGAGGCATGGATCCATAACAAGACTTAAGACTTAAAACCAATTCAACTTTTAAACAGTGTCAACACATTACCTGCAAAGATCTTTTACGTCCTTCAAAGCTAAACGGATATGTAACGACACCAACAGTCAAATAACCGGCCTCCTTCGATATCTGAGCCACCACAGGTGCAGCACCAGACCCTGTTCCACCACCCATACCAGCAGTTATGAAAACAAGGTCTGATCCTTTAAGAGCATTAGCAATTGCGTCTTTAGATTCTTCTGCAGCTTGCTCCCCGAGTAGTGGATTTCCGCCAGTACCTGTTTATATCAAAGTAACAGAGACGCAAGTTTGCTGCTTTGAGTGCCAAAACTCACACTAACATCTTTTACAAATTAGTTAAACTTTCTTCTCTGTTGTGACTGAGTGAGACTACTAACCAAGGCCACGAGTTAAAAGCTCTCCAATTTGAAGTGGGTTCTCAGCAGAAGACTGTAACAGAGCTTGAGAGTCCGTGTTTATCGCATAGAAATCAACACTCTGGAAACACATGAGAAATCAAATCATATATCAATCAAACCCAAAAAAAAAGAGAAATTCAATATCAAATTCGAAACGAAACATGAAAAGTTCAATTTTTTTTTCTTCTTCGAGGAGAGAACGAGATGGAGAGTGTGACCTGTAAACCACTGGAAATCATACGATTGACGGCATTGTTACCACCACCACCGACACCAACCACCTTAATTCTCGCAGACTCCATCGGAGAGAATGAGCATCTCAACCTCAACGACTTAGACTTTGTTAAATCGCTTCTTCGTTTTGAGAAGCCGCCACCGAATTTACTGGTTCTAGTACTTGCGCAAACGCAGCTACTATGCAGCGAATGAGAAATCGATTTCGCAAGAAACGAAGACGACGAGGAAGAAATGGTTAGCTCGTTAAGCTGCGCCAACGGAATTGTCGCCATTGTTTACTTACCTCTGCTTTCAGAGAGATAAGCAAAAGACAAAAAGATGGTTTTTTTTTTTTAGGGTTTTAGTGTCGACGAAGAAAAATATCAAACAGTTCAGTGTTTGTTTCGCACGAAGTAAAAGCTAAAGAGATCAAGTGGACCCTTTCGTTTCTCTTTTGCTCAAAATGCTTAAGTTTACATAAACGACAACGTTTCACGTCAGTAGCTATAATTAACCAAGAACAATGATGCGAAAAAGGTTGAGAATTCTTCATCAGTAGAAGTAGAAGATGAAGATAAGCGTAACTATTTCAAAAATGCTTATTTAATCAACAATACATTCTGGGAGTGTGTAAAGTAATCTCAAAAGGGAGATTCAGCTTTTGTTTTGGGGAAAAGAATGAGAAGTGAATACAAGAAAATCTCAAAATAGAGGCCAAAAGTTTTGATTTGTTCACACCAATATAAGAATTACAAACAAGAAAAACACTTTGAAAGATTGAAGATACAGAAGGACTGGATTACTCAAGACTGGATTACTCAAGACTTTGCGCATACTTTTTCTAGTTTGAGGTGGTTCTTGTTTTGAGTAGAGGACTCTACTCAACTTCGCTTAGGATTGGGACAATCAGAGGATTCATCTGTGCAATATATACAATTGCCCACCTACCAAAATCAAGAGACAAAAAACGTAAGAAAATGTGACCAACCAACATAGATTCAAACTCGATATACAGACATTCAAAGAACCAAATGTGACCAAGCAACATAGATTCAAACTCGATATACAGCCATTCAAAGAACCAAATGTGACCAAGCAACAAAGAATCAAACTCGATATACAGACATTCAAAGAACCAAATGTGACCAAGCAACATAGAATCAAACTCGATATACGGCCATTCAAAGAACCTTTGACAATGTTCATGAGTTCAATAATGAAACTTTCAGCAAGTACAGCTAAGATTGGAAACAGTTGTTTACTTTGTTGTAGATATCTTAGGAGTCCAGGATTTGTTTTTTGATGGTTTATGGAGAACAGTGATTAAGGAGAGGAATTTTGGCGCAAAGCAAAATTGAAGAAGAAGAAAATGCAAAGAAGAAACAATAGGCTGTAACTGTAAACCAAATGGCTAGAAAGCAAAGGAAAATGTATATCAAAACATAAACTTACATCATCCAACAGCAGACTGTCGCAGTAATGACCAAGGTAAGATGTAACCTGTCATCAGAAAAATAAAGATGAGATCTTTCTTTGACTCCATGCTAAACACAGTTACAGAATGAAAGTCAAAGCTAAACAGCCAAGAAATAACAAAGCTTGAAGCTTGATGAATGATACTTGAAAGAATATCACATCCATAAACTTTCAGACCACTTATAAACGAAACCGTGACAGCACTATTCGTACATCACCCCCCAAGCTCGTTGAAGATATTACAACCAATTCAAAGAATTTGGATGTTTCCTTAAAAAATTGTTGAAATCATTATGTCTGCTTTTTCAATTCTCAATTCCAAGGAGTAAGAGAGTATGATTCCAGCAATCCAATATTCTAACCATGAGGCCATGACCAAATTATTATACCTTAGGGTTAAGAAATCAAATCAAAATATATCAAATGGTCGCAAGGAACATACAGATTCGTGGAGGGGCCTCTGTTGCAGCAGATTCTAGCGCATAAGGAAGCAATGATCCCAACGACGACGAAGATTAGGGTTGTTATAAGGAATCCCATGTTTTGATCCTCTGATCTGAGATACGATTCCTGCGATGATAATTATTACACGTGATTTAGGGTACAATAACCTCAAACGCCAGAGGAGAAAGTGTTTGACTGAGATCTCTCACAGATTTGATGAAATGAAAGCTCCTCTTGCAGGAGAACGATGTTCTGTTCTCCCTCTTTGTTTCTTCTTCGTGCGAATCCGGTGAATCTGAGAAATTTGGATCCGTCTGAGTTTGAGATTTTCTGAGGGCAAAATAGGCCAATCCAACTTATCTTCATATGACACACTAATTATTTAATTTACCTTTTTTTTTGACTTAATTTATTTTTTTACCTTTTGTATTTTAACATATACTTGAGAAGAAGGGGATATATTGGAGTGAGTATTTGCTGAGAATTGAGTTTTAATGGCAAATCATGTGTTATTGAAACATGAATTTCAAAATATCTTTTAAATTCCACTGTTATTGGATTAATGATTTTAAAATATACAATCAAATCCACTGTTATTGAAAACGTTATTAGGATTTCATTTAAAAGTTTCAGCTGAAATTTGAGAGGAATTCTTAGTTAAAAATACAAAGACTCAATTCCCATGGTTTTAGCTGAGATTTCAGAGAATTTAATAACAAAATTCCTAATTCACCAAAATTTAATCAAATCCTTTCAGAATTCATTAAAACTCAATTCTCACCAAATACCCACTTCAATATACCCTCCTAAGCTTCTAATTTCGCATCAACATGAAGAAAAAAAAAAACGAAAAATCTATAATTTCAACATCACAAGTGAATAATATGCAAAAACGAATATTATGTACTTTGTTATATTATGGTTTTGTTGGATGATCTTTTTTTTGGGTGAAACGATTTCATTAATAACGGACGACTTTACAATCACTGATACAAATGATACAGTATTTATAAATTTCAGAAATAATTTAGATTCTTATATTAGAGATAATGATACAACACATTGCATAAACTTTGTCCTTCGAATTTTCTATTTCTTTAATCACGTAAGAAAGTAACAAAATATTTCAGTCATAGCAATGATAAAAGAAAAGGAGAAAAAAGGTTACATAACTAATGAAACAGTTTTGAGTTTATTTTACTCACTGAGCTAAAAATTCTAAACAGATGAAGATGAATAGAAAGACCGATTTTCTCTTTGCTCTTTGCGCTTATCTTATCCAGCTCATTTGCTCTCCAATGGCGTCAGAAACAGAACCATACTTGCTCAGTTTGAGGAAGCTTCACTATACCTTCGGCAATAATGAGAATCTGAAGTCGGGTTCTGCATCCATCGCCCATGCGAATTTCGCCAAAAGAGTCTTGGTGAATATCTAGACCAAGAAGCATTTTTGAGTTTGTAAGAAAAACCTGTTCCTTTTGTCCAGAAGAGATTGAGAGTTCGTTTCTGACAAAGCTCTTACCTTTTCGATTGGTACTTCATGACGCTTGCACCATGCAACCGTGATCCTAGGATCCAGGTAATTGATCTTAGACGTGCCCAGTGCCACAGTTTTCAAGTCCTCTTTTGTATGCATGTCTCGTTCCATCTTCTCGATTTTAGCATTCTGTTGAGAAATCTTCCTCTCCCATCTGCAATATAACAACATTCACAGGATGTATTTAGTAAAGACAAGATAGATATCTAGAGAAGTCTGTTCAGAATTATGAGGGAAGGTTATGTTACGCGTCTGGCTCTAAGTTTCTAATCTTCTTTCCATCGGAACCTGCCAATGGTGGTTTTCCCTTTTTAGCCCGGTCTAGATTAGTTTTGAGCTCTTTAAGACCCTCCTACAGAATTTAAAAAAACAAACAAACAAAACAATCAGAAGGCATATAATGAATCCGGAAGAAAAAGAAGAGAACTTCAAAAAGTTATCAAAAGCTTATAGGAGATTTTTTACCTTGAGTTCTTCTATTTTCCCAGCCAATTTTTCGATTTGTGCACCATGTGATTTTGAAACTGTACGCTGATGATTACATATTATGGCAACCTGAAAGAGGGAACCAGTATTTCATGAACCTGACACATGGGTTATGCACATAACAAGAAATTGCCAGGAGAATTAACAATATTTACCTCCTTGTTTGCTTGCTGATAAACTAATATTTTCTGATTAACATCACCATCTCTTGTTTCTTTACTCAACTGTTACAACACATAAAAACGAAACATAGTTGAGAAAAATATATAAGAAGACAATACAGAAATACGAATACTTGTACCTCCGACTAAATTTGAATATCAACTTAATTCCAATGTAAAACCAGATACCAAAAGATCCAAGATTTTTGAACATACCATTTCATCCAAAGTGATGGAAGCATTATACGTACGGAACACTTTAGCTGTGAGACCAGGTACAAGCTCCTTAAGATGAGCATTCAGTTTGTTTGTGTCCAACTCATCAAAAAGATCATCCGTTTTGGATTTTCCTGGATGGGGCAAAAAAAAGCCATTTATTGGGTATACTCATGAAAAAAATAACCTGTGAAATGCAATGTCAAGTCCATATCTCACCAGCTTGGAACTGTCCAATGGCCTTGTAGACAGGAGGCTCTACCTCTACTGTGTTCACATACTGGATTGAATCTTTACCGAGAAAGTCAAACTGGGAACATATGAAGAAATGGGAAATGTGTGAGATTATGTCTTATGCCTAGAAATAAACATATGTTATTCACTTTCACAAGTGTATTCTCCTTATAGGAAACCAGGGCAAAACTTCCGGGATGAAATTAATACCTTTATTTTATTTGGTGGAACACACTCCACATTTCCAACTTTTAATGTACAACAACCAACAGTGTCGGCCTCATCATCATCCTACCAATTCAAGAACGAAAATATGAGAATTTTTTTCAGAAAACTTTCTGCTTACGTGCCAATTATTTGATAGAAATCATTTGCTTTAGACCTCCTTTAATTTGCAAAATACTAGTTCAAAATTACCTTCTCGTTTCCAGCCCTAAGTGCCAATTTATCAATGAGATAAGTCGCCACAGCTATTTGCCTCTTTGTAGTATCCTTAGCGGTAAAATTCTTGGTGTATGTTGTTCTTATATTTTGTATGTGGTGCTGCAGTCGTAAAAAAATCTGTTACTAAAAAGGAGAAACAATAATAGACTAATACAAGCTTCATCAATTTGAAAGCTGACTACCGTAAGATTCCTGGCTTTCTCATACTTCTCCTTGTCGCTCAGCCCTTTCAGAGCACTGCTAGCTGCCAGAAATACATACTTGAATTCTCTCGAGTTAATAGGATCAACCCAGAAAGCTAGCCATGTGACTGTGTTATCGTGTTTTACTTCTTTCCATCTGCAAAGTCACATGTCTCATGGCTTAATAAGAACATTATCTAATGCTTTTTAATTCTGGAGGAAAACCATGGAAAAAGCAAGACCTTTCACCAGGGATCGGACATTCTGGAATAGGAGCATCTTTCCCAATATTTATGGTGATATCACATGGCTGAATACGCTTCTTTAATTTACCCATCTGAAAAAACAGACAGTAGACGGGTTTTGAAAGAGGAAACAGAATAGACCTTGCCTTTATTGAAGCCACCTAAACCCACAATGTCAAGGTATGTTGTTTACAAAGCAAGTCTCTAAGAGACGAGAATAACCTTAGGATGTTCTCCACGGCCTCTAAAAAGCCCAGGCGGTTCAACTCTGAAATTACCAACCTGACATATAAACAGAAGTCTGAGTGAGGAACTCTGTTTTGGGAAAAATGACACCGCTATGGGGGAACTTACCTTCTCTTTGACACCATCAACAACAGCCCACATATACTTCTCCTCTTGCTTCAGTTTCTCCTCTTTCAAAGCTTTTTTCTCCTGTACCATGTCAAGTAAATTTTCATACATATCGACTCTTCTTAAGAAACTTTAACAATACGAAAACCAGTCTATAACACCAATGTAGTCCGCCATTACACTCCCAAATCCGAAAGAGGTACATTATTCATTTTAGCAATAGCAATAAGATAACATCAGCTAAGATCAGTATCCTTGTAAATAAACGAAACCCAAATTCAATATGAATGGGGACGAAAGATGGAACTATTTATGAGAGAACCACGGAAGACCAAGGCAAAAAATGAAAATCTTTTATTTAATTACCTCTGTGCTCATTTGTTTCTTCTTCTCTTTCTCTTCCAAATGCCACTCATATATGGGACTAAAGTCACAATCATCCAACTTTTGTATCACATGTTTCTTGCCAAGCAGTGCTCGCCAATCATTCCAAAAATTCTCCCTAAATTGAGGTTTATTATAATAGTCCGTCTCCTTCATCACTGCAAACATTGTCGCAACCTGTATATCATCAACAAGTCATCAGCATAAATAATGATGATTTATTGGAGTGACATATGAAAAGCACTCTAGATATAGAGATGACGAACAGTCACTTAAGAAACAGGTATATAACAATAGAACGTATGTCAGTAAGATTGAGGGTATGGATGGAGAGAACAACCTCTTCTTGTTCAGTTGTTAGGTCAACTGGCTTCCCCTTGTACAAAATCTTAATGCCGTGAGGCTTGTATGGTGGTGGAAAAATTACACCGTTGTGCTCCAAGGAAGTCCATTTCTTTTGCCCATCTCCAGAGGAAGGTGCCGATTTCGACGACGTGGAATATTTTGAATCTTTAGTTACTTTCTTAGAGTTTTTGGTCATTGTTCTGGACGGAGGAGAAACTACTCTTGTCACTTTTGGCTTTGCTGCTGATGAACTAGAATTTAATTTTAATGCTTTAGGCTTCGCAGATGAGATTTTACTATTGGAGGAATCTGATTTTAGTCTCTTGGATATTGGAACGTCATCATCATCATCAGTTCCATCTTCTCTGGTAGATAATTGTTTAGCTTTCATTGGTTTAGGTGAATCCGAAACCTTTCCCTTATCATCTAACTCTTTTTTCACAGAACCTTGTTTCATTTTCAGTGAAGTAGGTGAAGCTGATACCTTGACCTTCTTCAAGGAAGATTGATCTGCAGAACTATTCTTCTCCAGAGGTCTCTTACCTAATACCTTACAGTTCGGTACTTCATTCTTAAGTGTGGAACCATTCTGATGCAACTTTTTAGCCAAAGGTTTCTTTTCATCATCAAAGATCTGTTTGCTACCTGACATCCCACTACCAGTCTTCTTTCGAAGCATCGACGAGATAGGACTTTCATCATCGGACTCATCTTTTATGATTCTATTTGCTCTACCAAGAGGTCGATCGCCACTACTCTTTTCTTTTGGCTGCGGTGAAGAAACCTGCCGCGAAGAGGTTGGCCCTTTATTTGGTCGACTGGAATTTCCAGATAGCATAGAACTTAACGGCCTATTATCCTCAGAATCATCACACTCTCTTTTACATTCGGACTGACCCTTATGTGACAGGTTCCTATCCTTAACAGTAGAGGGCGGTGTATCCTTATGCAATGGTGACTTTGCTGGTGAAGCCTTAGAAGAACTTGATGGCATTGAGGATTTCATTGTAGAAGTTTTATTCGAAGGAGCGGTTCCATTTGGGCTAGTCACAGGGGATCTCATAAGTGATACCTTGGTGGAAGTAACTGCCTTGCTTCTCTGAGGAGTAGATTTCGATTGATTCGAATATGAAGCAGCAGTATTATTCCTCTTGAATACTACAGGTTTGTCATCATCGTCGTCTTCATAATCATTATCCATAACAGGTTTTGAAACAGTTTCAGTGGCCATACCCAATGGAACAACGTTGACAAGGACTCAGACTAACTTCTGAACAAAACAAACCACAAAGAAATGTTAGAGCTTCCCAAAGAAAGCCAAACAAACACCATTACAACTAAGAGCATCATAATGGTTTCACTAAAGGGAATGAGCAATGGGGTTCAGGGAATCATAAACCCAAGAAACAACATTTTGAAATATTCCTTTAACAAAACAAAACAAAAAACATTTTGACATATTCTCAAGCATTGCAAAGGAATTAACGCGCATGGTAAGACCCACAGTTCAGAACTAAAAAGAGACTAAAACCCTGATTGGAGAACAACGCAAATTGAAGAATCCGATGCAGTGTGATACCAAATCCCTAATTCCATATGCGAAACCCTAATTTTGTGCTATGAGTGGGTGATGATGCAAAATAAGCTGAATCCAATCAAATTTCGGAGAGTTAACGTCGGATTGAAGAAGATACCTTCTTCCAGAGATTGAAGAAATCGCCTTCCGAAGCCTATCTCTCCTCCGTTTCTGTGTCCTCTCTTCTCTCTGGTAGGTTGTTCTCTCTCGTTCCAGCGCCGAAGAGACTAAGGCATGAGGAGACTCTCTATAGATTAGAGACTTCTACCGCTTGAGGGTTTTGTTTTCTCTACGTCGTCGTATTGAGTCGCGCCAAATCGTTTAATTTTACCGCTTCACTGGACCGGTTTTGAAGTTTACCGCCAGACCTTTTTTACCCGCCTTACCGTCGTCGTAAACTTTTTATTGCCAAATTTAAAGGAATTTTATAAGATGGAGATACATTGATTAATCATCTGTTAATTTGCTAAACTGTGAAGCATATTTAAAGCACACGTGAAACCTTTAACCTTTAAGGCATTAATCATGTGAAGGTGGATTTGTAACTTACAAGTTACAAGTTACCACAAAGTTATTTTAACTAATAAAAATTAAAGCTATTTTGCAAATAAAACTCCCAACATTTAGTAATTTAATAGCGCTACTATTCATCCATATTAGAAGTACATATTTCTGAATTATTCTTATAAACCTGATTTATTTTATTGAGTAAAAAAAATTGTAACTGTTTTTCTATAAAAACATCCCACAAATTAGTCTTTGGTTTACTATAAAGAGAGAAGAAACCTCTTTTACAGGGTCTTGCTTTCTTTCTTCTTCTCTATTTTTAACTCTCTCTCTCGCTCCCTCTATCTCTGTAAAATGTGTATGGTGAATGGTTAGGTGGTGAAAACTGGACTCATCGAAGATGTTTTTGTTCTTCTTCGCTTAAACAGAATCTGAACTCAGGATCAACGTCCATTGCCCAAGCGAACTTAGCCAGAAGAGACTTGTTAAATATCTGCAATAGAAAGAAAATAAGTAAATTTCAAAGTGTTGCAAAATGTGTGACTTGATTGAAGCTTTTTTATATTACCTTCTCAATGGGGACATCATGTCGTTTGCACCATGCAACAGTGATCCTAGGATCCATGTAATTGATCTTAGATGTGCCCAATGCCACGGTTTTCATATCTTCCTTCGTTTGCATATCTCTTTCCATCTTCTCTATCTTACCATTTGTTTGCATTATTTTCTTCTCCAATCTGTTTTTTTTTTTTTTTGACGTCATTAAAGGCGATGGTTATGCGATATAGATAATACATGTGAAGAAAGGTTTTAAGTATTACGCTTCAGGTGTCAAGTTCCTCTTTCTCTTTCCATCGGATCCCATTAATGGTGTTCTTCCTTTCTTGGCCCTGTCGAGATCAATATTCAGCTCTTTTATTTGCTCCTGCAGAGAAATACACGGATCATGAGACTACGAAAATTGAAATTGTATTTTGATCAGAGCTCATTGGATTTGCTTTCTATTTTACCCTTAGTTCTTCTATTTTCACAGCCAGCTTCTCGATTTGTGCTCCGTGAGATTTTGAGACAGTACGTTGATGGTTACAAATGATAGCGACCTAACCAAGATTAATAAGATTATCATATTCTCTTAATTTGTCAATGAATATAGCACAAAGATTAATCGCCATTACCTCTTTGTTTGCTTGTTGATAAACCACAACTTTTTCAGGAACGTCGCCATCTCTGGTTTCTTTACTCAACTGTCACAACATCCAATCGAAAATGGCTTATAAAAACTTACTCACGCAAATGGAAAAGAAAATATATATCATTAGGATGTGGCTATCGATTAAATTGTGTTTGTACCACTAGATTTTTAATCCATCCGTGCATGTACAATTTCTTTTTAAGGGTACGAAAAGATTGACAACATACCATTAAATCCAAAGTGATGGAAGCATTATACGTACGGAAGACTTTGGCTGTGAGACCGGCCATAAGCTCCTTTAGATGAGCATTGAGTTTTGAAGTATCTAGCTCATCAAAGAGATCATCAGTTTTCGATTTTCCTGAATACAAGACAAAACCTGAAGTCATTTATCCAATATCTAAAGGTCAAGTATGAGGTTATATAACCGATTTAGTTATTAACTAACCCGCTTGGAACTGCCCAATTGCCTTATAAACCGGAGGCTCAACCTCAACTGTGTTTACATACTGAATAGAGTCTTTACCAAGAAAGTCAAACTGAAAATGCCAAAGCGGATACGAAAGGTCATTATAATACGCAACAATAAAGCTTTGTTGAACAAAAATATCAATAAGCCAGGCATTCTATAACTCTTGCAGATTCACTCTGCAGTCAATTTTGTTCATGTTGAGATCAAGTCTATATATACCTTTAACTTATTTGGAGGAATACACTCCACGTTTCCTACTTTCAATGTACAACAACCAACAGTATCTGCCTCATCATCGTCCTATACAATTTAAATATGCAGACCAAGAAAGGAAAATGTGAGAAAAATGCTTGAAATAATAGAAACCAGTTCTATGAATAAGAAGAGGGTTTATGGAGTGATAAGGATCTCTTATCAGCCAAAAAGATTATAAACTGATTAAACAAAAGGATCTCTTTCAGTAAAGAAGTATCTTTGTTAAATTACCTTCTCATTTCCAGCCCTAAGGGCTAGCTTATCAATGAGATACGTAGCAACTGCTATTTGCCGCTTTGTTACATCCTTGTTACTAAAATCTTTGGTGTACGCTGCTCTAATACTCCCTATATGGTTCTGCAAAACAGATGGTAGGTTGGTGATAAGAAACGGAAAAAGCAGGATGGTTTACGAAAAAGCTTTAGCGGAGTCAAAAACTCATTACGTGTAGCTTCCTTGCTTTCTCATACTTCTCCTTGTCACTTTGTCCCTTTAGCGCACTGCTAGCTGCCAAGAATACATACTTGAACTCTTTTGGATTGATAGGATCATTCCAGAAAGCAAGCCAGGTAACAGTATTGTCATGCTTAACTTCTTTCCATCTGAAAAAACAGCATTCTTAGAATCAGGTCAAAGACAAAACAAAAGATGTGTTTTTTCAAAGAGAAACACATGAAGAAAAAAAAAGACCTTTCACCAGGGATAGGGCATTCTGGAATAGGTGCCTCTTTACCGATGTTGATTGTAATATCAGAAGGATGAATCCGCTTTTTCAGTTTCCCCATCTGGAAAGCAATAATGCAGAAGACAAAATTACTAAAATGAGAAAGAACTATGGAGGCTGGGGGAACAAGGCAGAAAAATGTTCTAAATGTGATATAGACTAGAACACCAACAGGATAATATAGCTCAAGGATAACGTAAAAGAATACCTTAGGATGTTCTCCCCGGCCTCGAAACAACCCAGGGGGCTCAACTCTAAAATTTCCAACCTGAAATTGTTGCAAATTAATGAATTATGGTAAGCAAATTTCAAGAAGCTGGAAACAGATTTCGATCAACATAAAAGAAAATTACCTTCTCCCTGACGCCATCGAGAACAGCCCACATGTATTTCTCCTCCAGCTTCAATTTCTCCTCTTTCAAAATCCTTTTCTCCTGTACATCATTAGCATTATAACATTATCAACAACAGCTTCATCGGAATAGCATACTAATGAACTTTATCTCATAGAAAGTGATTATTTACTTCTGCACTCATTTGTTTCTTTGTTTCTTTCTCCTGCATATACCATTCATATATGGGAGTGAAGTCACAATCATCTAAACTTTTAATCACATGGTTCCTTCCAAGTAGTTTACGCCAATCATTCCAGAAATTCTCTCTGAACTTTGGTTTATTGTAATATTCCGTTTCCCTCATCACCCCAAACATAGTTGCAACCTGCAGATAGAAACGATGATTTTATCAGCTCACCACTCATGACAATGAGAAAGCATACAAAAACAACATAGGAATTGAGATTCATGGGACAAACTTCAACGGCTGTAGAAAGTAAGCAAAAACAAACTTTCATGGTACAGAGACGCAGAAAAAAAGGACATAGAAAGGACCTCTTCTTGTTCAGGAGTTAAGTCAATTGGCTCTCCCTGATACAATATCTTAACCCCGTGACGTTTATATGGAGGTGGAAAAATAACACCATTGTGCTCTAGAGTTGTCCATTTCCTTTGACCATCTCCAGAAGGTAGTGATTTTGAAGATTTCGAATATTTAGAATCTTTCACCCATTTGTTGGGCTTCTTAGCTACTGTTCTGGATGAAGAAGATATCATTTTACTAGCATTTGGCTTCACGGAGGATGACTTATTATTTGAGGAATCTGACTTCACCCTTGAGGCAATAGGGACATGATCATCCTCATCTGAGTTATCTTCTTTAACTGTTACTTGGCTAGCTCGCAACGGCTTTGATGCATCCAGATTCTTTCCTTTGCCATCTGGCGTAGATGCATTATGTGAACCTTGCTCCATTTTCACTGGCCTAGCTGGCTCTGACAGCTTGGGCCTCTTAAGAGAAGATTGATTTGAAGAACTTCCCTTCTCAAGAGGTCTCTTAGCAGGTGCCTGAGAACTATGCCCTTCAATCTTAGGTTTTAAACCATTCCGATTGATGTTGTTAACCAAAGGTCTCTTCTGATCATTATGAACAGGCTTGCTACTTGATGTACCCACAGTGGTCTTTGTTTGAACCATCGAAGACATGGGAACTTTCCCATCCGAATCTTTCTTTTTAGTGTCATCTTTCACTCCCTGAGGCCTCACATGGCTCTTTTGGACTGATATCTGTGAACTACCACGCACAGAAGAGCTCGGCTGTTTGGTAGGCTGATTAGAATCCACTTTAAGTCTGGCACTCAAGGGTTTATCATCCTCAGAATCCTCATCATCACTTTTGGACACAGTTGGAGCTTTTCCCAAACCATTCCTCTCCTTAGAAACAACGGATCTATCCTCCCGCAAAGGTGACTTCACTGTCGAACGGTGAACAGATGAAGATGACGGTAACGATGGTTTCATCATTGAACTTCTAGCAGACAACGAAGCTGATCTATTGGGGCTTGTTAAAGGAGACCTCATTGGTGGTGGGGACTTGGTGGAACCAATAGGCGAGTTTCTCTGTACATTAACAGGCCTTGAACGATTTGTGGCAGATGCTGTATTACTGGTTCTCTTGAAAACCAAAGGAATTTCATCTTCATCGTCGTAGCTGTCATGACCATTTGGCACCACTGGCTTCACAAACGTCTCAGTGGCCATACCCAACAAAGCAAGTATTCACAAACAACTGCTTGATCAAGAAATGACAAAAAAGGAAAGATATTTAATTTTCCAAGAATTGCAACAAAGTTTGAATTAAATTAAATACATTTAGAAACTTAACATTAATTTGCAAGCCATGGTTTGAAACACGTTTTTAGACACAGAAACCCAGACATGCATCTAACACATTTCAATGGTCCAAAAGGAACTTGAACATCTCAATTTTAAGCCCCATAACATAGAAAATTAAAATCAATCGGGTCAAAAATTGGCAGAAATCTGATATGTAAATGAATTGAATACGAGCAAAGAATGGTATATAGTTGAAGCTCTCATTTGTACAACTGAAAACTCGAATTCCCCAATTGGAACCCTAACATTGAAATCAAAGATGAATTTTTTTGAAATTGAGTTCAAATTCAAATCAAAATCAGGATCGAATTGATGCAATTACCTTTCGGCGACGATGAAATCGGCGATAAAGAAGAAATGAATCTCAAAGGCACACGCCTCACGGATTTCTTACCAGCCTTGATTTTCGTTGGTGTTGTCTTGTAGAGGCTAAGTTAATGAAAGACTCCGGATGGGCCAGCGAGTCTTGAACCCTTAGAATATATTTGCTTATGCGATGTCGTCGTCTTGTGGGAGTTGAGAATGAGATGATTTTCTTGGCTACCGTAAGGTAGATGAATGAAAGGCCCATTTTGGGTTACTTCGCCCAAGTCACCACCACTTGTTTGATAATCATTTGGTATCTTCGATTCTTGCATAAATTTCTATTGTTTTCTTTTATTTATCGAACGGTTTCGTGGAGACGATTGGAAGAAACACGTGAAATGTGCATAAAATCATGAATATATATTCCGTGACACTACCACGAGATCGAGCACGTCGGAGCAGTGAAAACCACTACTTGTATGATTTTCTTTTTTGGTTTTAACTTGTATGATTTTCATTTGGTATTTTGGGTTATTCCAAAAATATTTATTGTTTTCTTTTCTCGGACGGTTTCACGAAAAAAGTAGAGAGAATGCATAAAAACATGAACAAATCACGTGACATTGCATGAGATCAAGCACGTGGAATTTTCATAGTAAAAGAAGTAATGAAAACCGCCATTTGTATGATTTTTATTTAATATCTTTGGGTTATTATTGTTTTCTTTTATCGGACGGTTTCGCAAAAAAAAATTGAAAAAACGCGTGAAATGCGCATAAAACATGAACAATTATATTGAACGACTAATATATAAATGTGGCATTAAGAATATAAATCTACAAAAAATTCAACTTTTTGTCATTTTCAGTTAAATGTATTTAATATCCAAGATTTGTAAATAATTATTGAATATAAATATAAAGTTATCCGAATACTGCAAAATCTTTAATACTTCCATTGGAAATATATTTTATACATTCGATCATATATATCTCAGTATAAAAGATGAAATACATATATATATATATATATATATAAACACTTTTCATAAATCATAAAATTTTCAACTCAAAACGAATAGCCAATAAGGGGAGAGACGCATGTACTTTATATACAACACAAATATCTCAACTTTCAATATGGGACAATTCTAACATGATACAGACATGTGCATTTTAGTTGGTATTTAATATTTTTTTTTCGAAATATTCATGCGGAATGACCATGTAGAAAACAAAAGATTATCACCAAAAAAAAAGTAAACAGAACTTGCGCTTGAAGAAATCAATAAACAACAAGATTTCATTAGCTCGTCTCTCCATGACGCCACTCCTTGTAAGCTGAGGAAAAAACAACAAACCACCGGTCATGACCACAAATCCCACCGTGAGCAGTCGTGAAACCATCGGAATGATCCTCCATCGCCGCACCAAACTCGTCCTCTTCACCGCTACTTCGACGGCTGTGCAAACTCCATGTAACACAAAGAACCAAGTGACTTGACCTGTAGGTATATCCCATGTTAAAAAGAAAAAGAAGACCTCGTGAGCCACACCGGAGACGATGAACGTCGCCAAAACTGCCCAAAACCTAGCCCAGTCGGAGCTAATTCTGCCTTTGCAGAGCCGCCGCACAGGGACGTATACGGCCGGTCGGAGGATCGCCGGGACTATGAGGTTCCATCGGCGGCCCCAAAAGTCTTGAAGAGAGGTAGCTAAGTATGGTTCATTGAATTGTGGCTCAAGATCGCACCCAAGAGTGATAGTGACAAGAACTTTTACGATGTTTAAGAGAATCTCATTCTCCAAGTATATCTGTAGAGAGTAGAAAGCCAATAGAAAGACCGGAGGTAGATTTTGCCTGTAGTCATACCAATGTAATAACACACCAAAGATGGCAACTTTAATGGCAAAATTCGATTTGGGGAAAGGGTTTTGAGGTTTAGGGTTTAGTTGAAGCTTGACCGGGAAGCAAGTGAAGCAAATAAAATGAGAGAGATTAGGGGGGATTGGGAAAAGAGGGCCTTGATCAAAGGAGAAAAGTATAAGCTTTAAATTGGCAGCCCCTGAGAGGAAAAATGATATGGTGCCACAAATATGAAGAGATGAGAAGAATAGAGGAAGAACAAGGAACATAGCACAAACGGGAAGAACAGAGATTAATCGAAAAATACCAGATTTAATTCTGGTTGATAAGTAGTAACAGTAAGATACTGAGATTATAGCTAGAACACATATCTCGATCAATCTATTGAGTTCTTCTTCCATTTTTCTCAGATTTTCTTGTTTCTTATTCATTTCTGAAGTTATATAATCACTGATTTTAGGTTTTAAGTTAACTTGGGTTGTTGCGTGTATAAGAAGTAACCGGAATGACCAAACAGAAAATTAGGGACATGTGGTTTTTACTTACAGCTACAGAAATGGAATTAAAAAGATTCTGACAGCGAATTGCTTCGACTTTGATCCAAGTTCGTTTCAGTCTTGTAAACACATACATTTTAAGTTAATGTAATATTAACGCAGCTTCTTCGGTATGAGATCACATACATTCAAAGTTTATGTGATGCATCGGCACACACCACCTTGGCACATTATGTAACTTTGAAAGATACAGAGTACTACGAAAATGGTAACAGCAGATTTTGACGGATGAACTAAAAATAATTGCCGGTTTTAATGTAGTTTCCATTTTACAAGTTGTTAATCACACAAACTTTTTTTTCCCTAGTTTATTCATTAACTAGGTTATATCACGCACTAAAACGATGATTAATAATTTAAAATATATATAAAAGTAACTATGTATATGTATTGTATGTTGTTGACCAAAATAGATATAATCAAAGTATATGACATATTTGATTTATACTCATGTTTATGTTTGTATATTAATTTTTACTGATAGTTTGAAAGAGGCTAAAAATAATTTAGAGAAGATTCCCAAAAAGAAAAACTAAATTAAAGATATTATACTTTGTGTGCTAATTAGTTAAAAATAGATTGATTTTTTACCCATAGTAAATTAAATAAAATTTATCTATTTTGGAATGACATCTATACTATATAAAAGTTGAACCTATAGTGTTTTTAACGCGTCCACCTAGGATTTAAAAAATGTGATGCTATTGGTCCATGTCAATGTTTAACATAAATTCTTAAGGTAACTTAACAAAATCTAAAAAAAAGAAAAAATCGATATCTACCAAAAACTTAAAAAGAAAAATCATGGTCAAAAATAGGAAACAAAATAATAGAAATTACTCAAAATATTAAATTTAGTATATAAGACAAATTATGCATTAATTTCTTATTAAGCAACATAATAAAAAAAAACACAACTCAAAATAATGAGTTTCCTTAAATTTTTATTAGTGAATAATTAAAAATAATATTTTGTTTTTCATAACTTTATATTTTCCTGATAATTAATATAGAAGTTATTTAATATGAAAATACTAAAAAAAGAAAAATAAATATGTGCCTTTAAAATAAAGACAATTGGTCGTATTTAAGTTCTGAATCCTTATTAAATTTTATATAGTATATTGTATATCAATAAAGGAGAAAAAAAAAAGAAAGAATAAACCCTAGAGAAAATCTCAGAAAAAATGAGGAAGAAGAAGAATGATAGAAACTCCAATGACAAAAAAAAAAAAAACTATATGACAAATCCAAAAACGTTTAAGAAAAAAAGAGATAATAAAAGTGTTAGAGGAATAACTCATGCTTAAAAAAAAAGATCAATACCGGCAAAAAAAAAGTAGTAAAATATATTACGTATATGTCTATTTGTAGTTGAAACTTGAAAAAAAAAAAAAATCAGTTATATTTTCAAACAGTTATGCTTGAATATAAACAGTTATGTACATGTCTATTTGTAGTTAAAAATGGAACACAAAAAAAAAAATTATTGAAAATTTTCAAAATAAATAAAAATTAAAAGAAACATAATTTTTTTTATTATATTTGCTATTGTAAATTTTAAGAACCAAGCTAACGATATATATAAATGAAAAGAAAATCTCGCCTATGTAAATAGTTTGAATTGGAAAATAAAAAGGAAACTAAATACAAATATGAAACAAAAACCATATGTGAATAAGTTTAGAATTTAAAAGAACAGAAAAAAGGAAAGTAAAGTCAAAAGATGGCAAAAAAAAATCTATAAAATAGAAAATAAGAAGAAAAACAAAATATTGCAATATATTGAATGCAAAAATATCATATACATACTTCATATGATAAAATTTAGGAAAGAGATCTGGTAAAAAAATATGAAAAAATCGTCAAAAATATAGCACAATATATATGCTCAAAATCATGTTTATAATTGGAAAAAGATCTTACTATATATATAATCTTACAAAAATAATTTATTCCTTTAAAACTTACACATTAAAAATCTAATAAATTATCAAAAAATTAAAAACATACTATTATACCAAATTTTAATAATTGACTATTATAATCAGTTTATTTTTAAGATATACATTACTATAGTTTTCCAAATTATGTAATTTTAATTGTAATATTAAATTTAATTATACTTTGAAAATTTAGAGATTAAAGTGACTAAAATTTGTTTTCAAAAAATTAATATATATTATTATCTTCTCCTATATAAAAATAATATTTTTATAAATATTATAGATCACATATGATTTCTTCGAAAAATATACTAAAATATTCACGCGTAGCGTGGATCCAAGACCTAGGTCTTTGTAAGATTCCATACATTATGATTTTCATTATGCGGATATTATTTTTTATCCTGCATGTTGTATTATTTTCCACAAAATCAAAGATTACAAGACTCCCAAGAAAATAAATAACTCATGCTTTAAATCATGAGTGAACAACAAGGATTCACCGGCGAATCTCTCCATCACGCCGTTCCGTTTAAACTGAGGGAAAAACAACCAAGCAGCGGTCAAAACCACAAAACCCACCGTGAGCAGTCGTGAAACAGCCGGTCTAACCACACATCGCCCAACGAAGGTCTTCCTCTTTACAATAACTTCAACCACAGTGCAAACTCCATTCAACACAAAGTACCAAGTAACCTCCCACGTAGGCGCTTCACGAGTTACATAATAGAAAACCAGCTCGTGAAACAAACCGGAGACGAGGAACGACGCCAACACACCGGTGATGATAGCCAGCTCGGAGTTCATTAAGTGGTTGTTGCATACTCGCCGTACGGGGATGTAGATGCTTGACCGGAGAATAGCTGAGACTGGGAGATTCCACCGGCGACCCCAAAAGTCTTGAAGAGAGGTGGCTAAGTATGGTTCGTTGAAACATGGCTCGAGGTCGAACCCAAGAGTGGTAGTGAGCAAATAGTTGAGGAGCGTCAAGGGGATCTCAAGTGACAAGTATGCATGCAGAGGATAGAGACCCAATATCAAGATTGGGTGCAAGAGTTGTTTGTGATTATACACATGTACAACAAAACTAAAGATCACGACTTTAACGGCAAAAAACCATTTGGGAAAGTGGTTTTTGGAATTAGGGTTTAGTTGCGGATGGATGGGAAGAGAAATGAAGCAGAGGAATTGGGTGAGATTTGGGGGAGTTGGGAAAATATGGGTTTTATCAAAAGCAAAGAGTATGAGCTTTAAATTGGCTTGCCATGCGAAGAAAGTCGATGTGATAAAAGAGAAATGTACAGATGAGAAAAACAGAGGAAGAACAAAAAACAGAGCACATACGGGAAGAACAGAGATTAATTTAAAAACACCAGCTTTGATTTTTCGTGATACGTAGTAACAATAAGATACTGAGATTAATGCACAAGCCCAAGCTTTGATGAACCTCTTGAGCTCTTCTTCCATCTCTCTCAGATTTTTTTGTTCTGCTTTTTGGGCTAATGGTTGTTTGCACTCACCGAGCTAGGTTTTAAATTGGATGTTTCTGTGGATGATAAGTAACCGTCTCTGATCAGATTGGTTCTTCTCTTTGTGTTTCTGAATTTTCTTGTAAGTTTTGAAGTTACTTTTTGCGTGTACAATAAGTAGTTGAAATAATTTAAGCCCTAAACCTAAAATAGAGAGTTAGGGCATGTGCTCCTACAGGCTACAACGAACCAAGTTAATGTTACAGAAATGGAAATAGGAAGATTCTCAGACAGAGAATTGCTTCGACTTTGATCCAAGATCGTTTCAGCCTTGTAAACACACATTTTAAGTTAATGTTATATCAGCGCAATTTCTTCTGTGTGAGATTAAACAATAAACACATTTAAAGTTTACGTGATGCATCAACACGCCACCTGAGCTTTCTTTGGATGTTAAGTTATTTAATTATGTTTTCGCAAAATAGTAACTAATGTAAAATCAAAGTCATTTTTAAATGATAACATGGTTTAAGTGGTGTCCTTGTGTTCTGCCTTGATGAGATGATTCGTTAGTTTAGAGTGATGACTTTCAAAAGAATTTATGTTTCTGTTTTTCCTTTCTAATTTGGATTCGGTTATTTCCGTACACCTAAAAAATCATCATCATTTTAATCATATTAGGGTTTATGTGTTTTGTTTTCTAACTTTATTCCATAATTCCAGGAGACAGTTAAGTAAGTACTATGTTGATAAAAACTAGTGATAAATACATGAAATCAAATTTTGAAACACATCCTTTAGTTTTGCGAGGCAACCTAAATATATCACCAAGAAAACAAAAACTTGCGCTTGAAGAAATCAACGAACAACAAGGCTTCATTAGCACGTCTCTCCATCACGTTGCTCCGTTTTAACTGAGGGAAGAAAAGCCAAAAACCGGTCAGACACACAAACCCCACCGTGATCAGCTGCGACACAACCGGTCTCACCGGCCACCGCCCCACAAAAGTCTTCTTCTTCACCAACATCTCAACCACCGTGCAAACTCCATGTAACACAAAGAACCAAGTGACTTCCCCAGTAGGAGGCTCACGGGTTAACAAGACATAGAGCACCTCGTGAGCAACACCGGAGACTATGAACGTCGCTAAAAAACCAATGATCCTAGCCCACTCGGAGTTTACTAAGTGTTCGCAAACTCGCCTTACAGGGGAATAAACACTTGACCGGAGAATATCACTGACCATGAGATTCCACCGACGACCCCAAAAGTCTTGGAGAGATGTGGCCAAGTATGGTTCGTTAAATAGAGGCTCGATGTCGCAACCAAGAGTGATGGTGACTAGAGATTTGAGAAGGGTTAAGAGAATCTCATGCTCTAAGTATTCATGGAGAGGGTAGAGAGCTAACAGAAGAATCGTTGGGAGATATTGCATGTAATCATACACATGTAACATCACACCAAAGATTGCAACTTTAACTGCGAAAACCCATTTGGGAAAATGGTTTAGGGGTTTAGGGTTTTGTTGAAGCTTGATTGGCAAGCAAGTGAAGAAAATGAACTGAGAGAGGCTTTGGGGAAGTGGGAAAAGAGGACCTTGATCGAAGGAGAACTGTATGAGCTTTAAACTTGCTGCAGAAAGACAAAATGTTGTATATGAACAGATAATCAAAGAGGAGAAAAACAGAGGAAGAACAAGGAAGAGAGCACAGATGGGAAGAACTGAGAGTAATCGAAAAACACCAGCTTTGATTTTGGGTGATAGGTAGTAAGAGTAAGTTACTGAGATTATTGCTGAAACACATACTTTGATGAATTTCTTGACTTCTTCCTCGGTTTCTTGAGAATTTTTCATTTTAAGCGTTGTTGAGTTTTTGAAATCAACCAAGTTTTAACTTGGTTGTTGCGTTTATAATAAACAAGAATTTGAATGAAATAAAGGCATGTGGTTTTACAGGTAGATAAGCGGAAGAAGATTAATCGAAGAATGAACCAACATTTGCTTCTACTTTAAGATGTGGTTACGCAATTTCAATAGATGTTCGCCTCCTACTCCACCCGCTGGCTCTATGGTCTATTGCTAGGGTGTCGTCTTAAGAAAGATATTATTAATATGATATCTGCTGGAAAATAAGAAAGATATTAATTCAATTGTTCCACAATATTCTTTTTATTTTATTTGTTCAGACGAAATAAAATTGAAGCCAATGTTATAACTTATAAAGCACACCTTCATTCTTTATAAGTTTATTATTCAATAATTAAACGAGATAATATGATACCTGGAATTTTTGTAAGTTTTATACATATATGGTAAAGACTAGAAAAACTACAAATTGAATTTGAAGCAACTGAAAAAGTATCAAACTGAAATTTAAACTCCTTTAAATATTATTTTTTTTGTCAAGAACAAAATCTGAAATAAAACCGTACCAAATCCATCTATAATAAAATCATTTTTTTTTTGCTAAAATTCCAGATTAAACTGAAACAAATTACAGATTCAAGACACTCTTGAAAGACTAAATTAACTTTTGACTTGTGCTTATTTAACACTCGTCAAAAACATCACCAACAAAGTAAATAACTTCTCTTTAAAAAACTCAACGATCATCACAGCTTCAATTGTGAATCTCTCCATCACTCCGCTCCTTTTAAGCTGAGGTGTAAACAACCAACCACCAGTCACAAACACAAACCCCACCGTGAGAAGCCGCGAAACCGCCGGACTTAACCGCCACCGCTGCATCACCGTCGTCTTCTTCTTCACCGCCAATTCCGCCGCAGTGCAAACGCCATGTAACACAAAGAACAGAGTAACTTCTCCAGTGGGCGTCTCACGAGTTAAATAGAAGAATAACAACTCATGAACCAAACCGGAGACGATGAACGCAGCCAAAATCCCCGGAAACATAGCCCAACCGGAGCTCATTCGGCGTTCAGAGACTCGCCGCATTGGTGTGTAAACAGCTGGCCGGAGAATCGCCGGAACCATGAGATTCCACCGACGACCCCAGAAGTCTTGTAAAGATGTGGCTAAGAATGGTTTATTGGACTGTGGCTCGAGGTCGCAACCAAGAGAGATAAAGACAAGAACTTTAACGAACGTTAGAATAATCTCAATCTCTAAGTAGAGATGTACAAAATAGAGACCCAATAGTACAGTCGGAGACAGGTATTGTCTGTAACCATACAAATGTAATAGAAAACCAAAGATGGAAACTTTAATTGCGAAAACCAATTTGGGCAAATGGTTATGAGATTTAGGGTTTTGCTGAGCCTTGATAGGGAAGCAAGTGAAGCAGAAGAATCGGGGGAGATTAGTGGGAATTGGGATTAAAGGACCTTTATCGAAGGAGAAGAGTATGAGTTTGAAATTAGCGAGCCATGTGAGAAAAAACGCAGTGATTAAAGATAAATGTACAGAAGAGAAAAACAGAGGAAGAACAAGAAACAGAGCAAGGACGGGAGAAACAGAGAGTAATCGAGGAACACCAGATTTGATTCTTGGTGGTAAGTAATAACAATAAGATATGGAGATTACTGCATAAACCCATACTTTGATCAAGCTTTTGAGTTCTTCATCCATCTTTGTTTGTGTTGCTGAGTTTTTGTTTTGTTTTGGCAATCACTGAGGTTTTAACTTGGCTATTGTATTTTAATGGTAAAATAAATGTTTATGGAGGCAGCAGAGTCAATTACATAAAGCGGCTGAGAAGTAAATTAAATACAAAAAAGCAGGTGAACATTAATATGGAGTATACTTGGGTAGTTGTTGAGCAATTGATGTGTTGAGTAGTTAATGGTTGTGGAAAATACTGAACAAACAAATAGTGAAAATTATCTCCTTGGGATGAGGATCGGAGAATGATGGGCCATTTGGTCTCGTAAGAATGGTTTAATGTTTCGAGCAACATTACTTTGCTCGCATGAGACAGTCTCGTGGTAGCCCGTTTGAAAATAAGCCGTAGTGAAAATGATAAGATTATTAGATTAATACAGTATCAGTATGTAACAGAAAATGTATTAAAGGATTTTTAATCATTCTACTAATCTCCCCTCAAAATCGCATGACTTTATCACTTTCACAGAAGCCCAGGTAGGTTCCAAAGACCATAAATTGTACTCCCTCTGTATCACAAAGATAGATTTTCTAAGGGTTTCACCAGGATTAAGAAAAATAATAAATGATTTTGAAATTAATAAAAAGTTATTCTCAAGTTTTTTTTTTACTTCATTTACCATTTTCCAACAATTATAATTACACCTAATATTAAATGCTTTATGATTTGTTTGTTGACATCTTTCCATATTTCTTCTACGTTTATTAAAAAGCAGTTTAAAAAAAAACAAATTTTATTAAAAATCTCAAATTCATCATAAAAGTAAAAGCATTAACTAATTAATTGATATTGAAAATGAAAACACATTAAATCTATTATAGAAAATCAATCTTTGTGATACAAGAAAAAACTTTCAAAAAAATCAATCTTTATGATACAGAGGGAGTATCTCTCTTCATCTTTATCGATTACACTTCATCTTTATCGATTACAATTTAATGGATAAGACAACAACTTAGTATCATTCTCTTCTCTTTACTGAATCATTTTTTCCCCTCACACCTCTAAACAACAAAGGAACAAACAGTTAACAAATTAAACGAGAACACTTGTAAGTCCTATTTATATATACTAGCGGCTGAAGGTATCAAACACATGGAAGAGAACAATCATCATTTTCGAGAAGATGAAGTGAAATGATTACCAGAAAAGAAAACAAAGATGAACTGAAATGGCGTGGCTTGGTTCTTCCCTAACCCTCCTTTTATAATAAAAGCAGTTCATGACATAAATATCATCGATAGATAATACATTTTTTATTTCCATTTTTGTGTTGTTAATGGCATTATTTTTAACTTACTCTACAAGATGTTGAATATTACCTGATCAGATCAAATAAAGATGCATCCAGTTCATTTTCGCTTTACCGTATATGGTATATTATGCATATTCATATATTTTTGTTTCAAAATTTATGCATATCTCTAACATGTAGTTAAAGAAACAGTGGAAAAAATTGTTAATATTAAGATATATTCATATGTTTCTTTAAATAAATAATCCACAAAATTTTGTTATAATCAATAATTAAATTTGCAAATAATCACCTACTTTAGAAATACATCCACAGCGTACAGAAAGAAAAATTATATCATTTGATAACCCGACTAATGACGTTTCCAGGATTTGACCATTTACCAAATCCGTTTAATCAATGATTGATAAAGTTAGCTATAAAAAAACATTAACTCCATGATTTTAGCGATTTATCACCCAAATGTAGAAAAAACTTGGCGCTTGACGAAGTCAATGGACAAAAAGACTTCGTTAGTGAGTCTCTCGATCAAACCACTTCTTGTAAGCTGAGGGAAAAACAACCAACCACCGGTCACAACCACAAACCCTACCGTGAGCAGTCGTGAAACCATCTGACTCATCTTCCACCGCCGCACAAAGCTCGTCCTCTTCGCCGCTCCTTCCACGGCAGTGCAAACTCCATGTAATACAAAGAACCAAGTGACTTCTCCTGTCGGCAATTCACGTGTAAAATAGAAGAAGACGAGCTCATGAACTGCACCGGAGACAAGGAACGACGCAAGAACTCCCAAGAACAAAGCCTGGTCAGAGCTCATTTTCCGTCCGGCGATCCGTCGCACCGGGACGTAGACGGATGGCCGGAGAATCGCCGGGACCATGATGTTCCAACGACGACCCCAGAAGTCTTGAAGAGAGGTGGCTAAGTATGGTTCGTTGAACTGTGGCTCTAAGTCGCATCCAAGATAGATATTGAGCAAAACTTTCAAGGAAGATAAGAGAATCTCAAACTCTAAGTATATATGCAGAGAATAGAGACCTAATAGCATAGCCGGAGACATATATTGTTTGTATTCATACATCTGTAACAACACACCAAAGATGGCAACTTTAATGGCGAAAACCCATTTAGGGATTTGAATTTGTGATTTAGGGTTTTGTTGAAGCTTGATGGGGAAGCAAGTGAAGCAGATGAATTGAGAGAGATTAGGGGGAACTGGGAAAAGAGGACCTTGGTCAAAGGAGAAGAGGACGAGTTTGAAATTGGCCAGCCATGTGAGGGGAAACGCAGTGGAACCAGAGAAGTGAACAGAGGAGAGAAACAGAGGAAGAAGAAGAAACAGAGCACAAACGGGAAGAACAGAGAGTAATCGAAAGACTCCAGCTTTGATTCTTGCTGATAAGTAATAACAGTAAGATGTAGAGATTATTGCCGAAACCCAAATCTTGATGAAGTTCTTGAGTTCTTCCCCCATCTCTCTAGATCTTCTTTTTCTTTTCCAATAACCGAGGATTTGACTTTATTTGGTTTCTACATACTCAAAATAATTAAAATAATTGAAACGGCTTCTGATTCTTGGTGCTAATAAGTAGTAACCCGTAAGTTACGGACATTTATGTAAAAATCCAAACATTGAGGCTACAAGAAAAAGAAAAAAAAAAAGAAAATCGTGTGTAAGAAGTAATCAGAAGGAATTAGACGAGAAACAAATAGAAAATTATTTTCGGAAAAACAAACCAGCCTTGCATCTGTTGTCTTATCCTGAGGCTACTTTCTATGTGCATGTCATTTTCGAAATTTCAATCATTGTGATGCATCTAATCCACATGTGGTTCTAGAATATTAATGACTAGATGATCTACAGTTCCACGATTTGACATCTCCTTACCTAATCCCCAATACCATCTTCTTCTTAAGTTACAACTTATATAAGTATCAAATCTTGATATAACTTTGAATTTTCTCCTTCGGACGAATGTAAATAACCCGAGACACATAAACCTCTTTTGAAAGTGTTTGCAAACCTTTCGGAAGAATCACTAGCCAAGCAAATGGTAAGTGTTAGAGTTCATGATAAATCAGGGAAATGATGGTATCTAGACACTATATAGTAGTGCTAAAGAAATGATGGTAAAAGGATTTTGAAAATTTGTAAGATAGTTTTGGATGCTATAAAATATTTCAACACCCACATCATTTGTTAACTAAGTAAACAAAGTAGAACAAAAAAGAATAAACAGAAACAAGAAAGACTTGTCCATATAAGTTCTCTAAACTTTTATAAGAGAGTAAAAATATTGCGTTTGGCGAAATCAATGGACAAAAAGGCTTCGCTAGCGAGTCTTTCGATCATGCCGCTCCTTATAAGAGGAGGGAAAAACAACCAACCACTCGTTACAACCACAAACCCAACCGTGAGAAGCCGTGACACTGCCGGACTCACTCTCCACCACCGCTGCACAAACGTACTCTTCTTCACCGCCACTTCCCCCGCCGTGCAAACTCCATGTAACACAAAGAACCAAGTGACTTCCCCTGTAGGCCTCTCACGGTTTATATAGTAGAACATCAGCTCGTGAACCGCACCAGAGACGAGAAACGCTGCAAAAACTCCCATGAACAAAGCCTGATCAGAGTTCATTATCCGTTTGGAGATTCGCCGCACCGGGGTGTAAACAGCCGACCGGAGGATTGCAGGGACCATTAGGTTCCACCGGCGACCCCAAAAGTCTTGAAGAGAGGTGGCTAAGTATGGTTCATTGGACTGTGGCTCTAGATCACATCGAAGAGTGATAAAGACCAAAACTTTGACGAGCATTAAGAGAAACTCAAGCTCCAAGTAAATATGCAGAGAATAGAGAACCAATAGAACAGTCGGAGACATATATTGTTTGTATTCATACAAATGTAACAATACACCAAAGATGGCAACTTTAATAGCGAAAACCCATTTGGGGATTTGATTCTTAGGATTAGGGTTTTCTCGAGGCTTGATGGGGAAGCAAGTGAAGCAAATGAATCGAGAGAGATTTGAGGGAAGTGGAGAAAGAGGACCTTGGTCGAAGCAGAAGAGTATGAGTTTGAAATTTGCAAGCCATGTGAGAAAAAATGCTGTGGAACCAGAGAAATGAACAGAGGAGAAAAACAGAGGAAGAAGAAGAAACAGAACACAAACAGGAAGAACAGAGATTAATCGAAAAACACCAGCTTTGATTCTCGTTGATATGTAGTAACAGTAAGATATAGAGATTATAGCAGAAAGCCAAACCTTGATGAAGTTCTTGAGTTCTTCTTCCATCTCTCTAGATCTTCTTTTCTTTCCAATCTTCGAGGGTTTGACTTAATATAATCATTATTTGCTACTAAAATATGGACGAATCGAACACGTTCTCGAATATAAAAATTGGGCAGTAAGATTTGATACATCGTAAGAAGATTTGGATAAGGAACCAAAGTTTTGGCCTTCTCTTTCTCTCTAAGAGGAAAGAAAAACAACCGGCCAATTCATTGACTTCTTGTTTCTTTTCCAACCACATTTATTAGAAATTGAGATGACTCTATGACCACCGCATAGAATGTTAGAAAATGCTTACAGTAAATTAGATATCATGAAAGTAAAATTTTAGAGATCCGAGCCAAACAGTCGGTATTAAAATTAAAAGAATTCAAAATCCTGAAAACAAAGAAAAAGAAAAATAAATATGAAGCAAATCAATCTCGTTTAGTAGATAGGAAAAATCGGACCAACTATCATGATATTATACTATTGATACTAATTTTGCATAATTAGTTTCGAACACATATTAGTTAATTCTTTTTGAAATGATGTTAATAAAATTACCATCTCCGAATGAAGAAGCAGTGTCTAATTACTATTTTTGAAAATACACCCAACCTAGACCTCATGTGGAGCCAATTAGTTAAATTTGTACTAGAGAAAATATAATAATGCATTTAAACTATGCATCATTTGACAGCTATAATTATTTACAAAGTACAATCATCATCCATCTTAAACTATCATGGTTCTTAATCATATTACCATCTAGGGCAAATATCCAAGTTTTTTTTAGAGCATCTCCAATGTATTACTCTATTTTTTACTTCAAAATAAAATTGAATTGTACTATAAACCTACTCCAAAATGAAGTTGAAAATAAAATGATGAGTAAAAAAAATGAAGTGATAAATAAAATTACTTGATATTTGAAGTAATACTATTTTTTTACTTCATTATGGAGTTGGAGCAAATTTTACTTTAAAATAGGAAATGAAATGAAAAATAAAATGAGGTTAGAAATGATTACCCCTCCGAACTTTATAGAATCATAATTCGTCTTAATTCCATAATTATTAAAAATAAGAAAATAATTCGCTGCTCCGGAGCTTTTGAGATAATAATGTCTTTTAATTATACATAAACCATTAGATCCGAACCCAAATTCGTAACGCATAGCAAAATATGTGTCCAAGCTATTCCATCTTTAACCTACTTTGTCCTGTCTCTACTTCCCAAGTGTATGTCCTAAACTTTTTTCCGATAATAATTAAGATAAAGGATAAGGACAACAAAAAACGCTTATTCAAACTAGGCGTTACATTAAAATACGAACAACATGCGTTTAACAATGTCAATACCAAACAAACATTCATTTATCACTCTCTTATGCACATCATTTCTCAACACCTGCGGGTAAAACAACAAACCGGCCGTAACGGAAACAAACGTCAAAACCGCAAAACCCGAGACCTCCCGATGAGGCGGTGGAAGCCACCGCATCTTCTTCACAGCTATCTCCGCGGAAGTTACAACTCCATGCAATACAAAGAAACAAGTGACTTCCCAAGTTGGAGATTTACGGATCATGTAATAGTAAACCAGCTCATGCATTAACCCCGAGACAAGAAACGTGGCAAACATTCCAGCATAAAAAGCCCGGTTTGGACCGAGTAACCGTGAAGAAAACCGCTGAACCGGTATATGAACAGTTGGACGGAGTACGGCTGGGACCATGAGGTTCCATCTTCGGCTCCAGAAGTCTTGTAAAGAAGTGGCTAAGTAAGGTTCATTGAAGACCGGTTCGATTTCACAACCAAGAAGCGTAGAGATCAAGGCGCCGACGAAGAGTAAGATAAGTTCCATCTCAAGGTAAACATGGATACTAAGGAGATCCAAGAAAGCAAACCTCGGTAAACCGGAATCATAATTGTTACCAAGGAGATGTAATAAGAAGGAAAAGATCAAAACTTTGAAAGCAAGGACCATGCACTTAGGGTTAGATTTGTTGTGGATTCGATTTGAAGAAGGTTTTTGATAGGTTTTGATGGGGAAACAAGCGAAGCAGAAGAAACGGGAGAGGTTTGAGGGAAGTGGGGTTAAAGGTCCTTGATCGAAAGTGAAGAGAAGGAGCTTGAAGTTTGCGAGCCAAGAGAGGAAGAAAGCTGAGATGACGCAGAAGTGAACAGAAGAGAGGAAGAGAGGAAGAAGAAGGAAGATGATGAAGATGGGAAGAAGCGAGAGGAGACGAAGAACACCTTTGGGGATTTTTGAAGAGATGTAGTAACAGTAAGATATGGAGATTAGGGCTGAGGTCCAGACCTTGATTAAGTTTCTCAACTCTTCTTCCATTTCTCTCTCTCACTCTCTTGGTGTTTCTAAATGCTAATTGTGTGCAACATTCGACTTAAATAATAGTATCCACAACCACAAGTATGTACATGAAAAATGTCAAAAAACCCTTAAAGGCTGATTACGTTTCACATTTAAAGTTTACGTCATATTAATTTCTGGATTTTTTTTTCGATTCTCTAGTAAAAAGAAAAAAGAAAATCAAATCTTTGGATATTTGGGAAATTTATTTATTTAACATTTTTGAGATTATAAAATCAAAGAAATCCAAATAAATTAGAAATATTTGCCACGTAGGCGGATAACTAAAATAGATTTTAGAGGTTTACTTACGTCAGATATTTTGGCAGTCTCTGTTGTTTTCAATTCTTCTAATTTACTTTTGACATTCAAATTAGAATTTTCATTTGTTGGAAAATTGTATCGACACATTTCTGGCCAACTTATACAGGCTTGTTCTTGACTTCATGAGGTTTCTTTAAATTCTGCAACCCATATTAATAAATCTGTGGCGCTTGATTCAATTTAACCTCTTGTTAAGAATGTCTCTTAGCTACTACATCTCCATATCTTGATATTGTCATGACATTTCACTTGGAAAATGTACAATACAGTATTTAGCTCTTTACATGAAATATCCACTAATAATTATCCATGGTTTTAGACCAGGCACACAATATCAAACCAAACTGAGACACATAAAACCAAAAGAAGCAGCAAAAATGTTTTGTCAAATTCAATTATGAAGTCAAGCTAGCAACGTGTAAAATTTTTGTAACGCGTGGCTACTCAATGTGTCTCACACTTCTATATAGGTTTTCACAGATTTAAGAGAATATAAGTTTTGGTTGCTCTGCTCTTAAGCCTTTCTATCAAAAAAGGAAAAACAACAAAAAAAAAGAATCATGAAGAAGTGAACAGCTTGCGTTTGGCAATGTCAATAACCAGCAAACATTCACTAATCGCTTTCTTATGAAGATTGTTTCTCAGCACTTGAGGGAGGAATAACAAAACGCCCGTTACGCTCACAAACACAAGAACCGCAAGACCCGAGACAGCCCGGTGTGGTGGTCTCCACTGCAGTTTTCTCTTCACTGCTATCTCAGTGGCTGTGGCAACACCGTTCAACACAAAGAAACAAGTGACCTCCCAAGTTGGAGGCAGACGGATTGCGTAAAAGTAGAGCAGCTCATGCATCAACCCCGAGACTAAGAACGAGGCCATTACCCCAGCAAACATAGCCCAGTTTGGACTGAGTAAGCTTTTGAAAAAACGTTGAACCGGGATATGGACGGTTGAGCGTAGGACAGCTGAAACCATGAGGTTCCATCTACGGCTCCAGAAGTCCTGTAGAGAGGTGGCTAGGTAGGGCTCATTGAAAACTGGCTCCATGTCACACCCGAGAAGAGTAGATACCAAGGCACCGAGAAACACCAAGACAAGTTCCACCTCAAGGTAAAGATGGAGACAATACATAGCCAAGACAACGAACAGAGGCAAACTGTCGCTATATTCATAGGCATGTAACAAGACGCCAAAGAGCAAAACTTTCACAGCCAAAACCCATTTAGGCATAGGTTCATTCTTACAATGAAGATTTGTGGTCGCATTTGGAGAAGGGTATTGTCTGATTTTGATGGGCAAACAAGCAAAGCAGATGAAACGGAAGAGATTTGGGGGAAGTGGGCACAAAGGTCCTTGACCAAAGGCAAAGAGAAGAAGCTTGAAGTTTGCGAGCCATGAGAGGAAGAAAGCTGAGATGAGGCAGAAGTGGACAGAAGAGAGGAAGAGAGGAGGAAGAAGAAGGAAGATGATGAAGATGGGAAGAATAGAGAGAAGACGAAAAACACCTTTGGAGATTCTAGATGATATGAAATAACAATAACAGATGGAGATTAAGGCATAGATCCAAACCTTGATTAAGTTTCTTAACTCTTCTTCCATTTCTCAGATCTGTTCTTTGCAAGCACCGGATTTTGACGTGGTCCTGTATTAAGATATCACACCACATAATATGACATAAAGTTTGAAGACGACACCACATAATATGACATAAAGTTTGAAGACGATAGGAGCTGGCTTTTAAATTATTATTAAACATCCAACATGCCCACTGACCACTAGGTAGACGTAGACATGAGTGAGAGAATTTATAGATTTTCTTCAAGTCTTCCTACAACTTTAGCGAATGAAACAAAAGGCTAATCAATGTTGCAAATACAAGGAAAATGAGAGCTGGTCTAGTCGTTAATCCAACCACCAGATCTACCCATATAAGGGTAATTCGGGCCAGGGGCAAAACCCATTGAACCCATCCCGAAGTCTCCAGGTGGTGGTGGTGGTGGTAATGGTGGGGGTTGCTGCGGAAAGCCAGGAAGGTCATAGAAATTGTGTCCACTAGGTTGCATTGGTGGCTGAGGTGGGAAAGAGCTCATCCTCTGGTAATTCATTTGATCAAAATGAGGAGCATAACGTTGTTGCATTGGGAATGCATTGTCCATCAGATTTGGAGGAGGTGGTGCTAACATGGGGTCCAAGGGCCCACCATACCGCTGCAGATACTCTCTTGGATCATCAACTCCTCTATCGAGGTCAGGGTATCCTCGGTAATCAAACATTTCGTTAGGACCATTCCTCATAGATGGTGCCAAAGGAAATTGATCCGGTATGAAAGGAGGATCCGGCGCTCTGTAGCCTCCACCAAAACAATACCTAGCAGCAAGACCATCATCGAAATGGGAGAGAGACACACCATAAGATGGTTCAAAAGCTTCAAATGGTTTCTGGCCCGTATTTGCTGGTGATGGACGAACAGTGTAGATATCCTCTCTTGCAGATCTTACAGAGCTCGGCCTATTCCGCGTTTCTTCAGGTTTTCGAATGCCCTGCACTTTATTGCCGGGTTCTCTAATATTCTTTCCCAAGTTACTTTTTATCCTTGTTATTACAGGCAGAGATGCTTCTATAGACTCGTGAGTTCTTTGAGGTGTTGTATTGGAAATTGATGTGCAGACAGCATATATATCATCTGGAGAAGTCCTAACAGGACTCTGCAGTTCAGATGTCATCTCGGGAATTATCATTTTGATGCTCTCCAGTCCTCTATTCAACTCTCCTCGATCCTCTTCCATGTCATTGCTTTTCAAGACCACATTATTAGAATCCACCGATTTCCCAAGCTTCCTACCAGAGTCTTTGGTCTTTATCTCCTTTTTCAGCTGACTTCTCCTTGACAAGTGATCTGACTGATGTACACGTGATACAGTTTCCCGTGCTTCGATTTTCTCCGAGAGTAGAATGTTATTAACACATTCAGCTACCTCGAGTTCATCTTTCTCCGTAGGAAAATCTTCGTTTTCTAATGTAAAATTCACACCAATTTCAAAAGGACTATCTCTCTGCATAGAATTATCATCACATCTGCCATCAGAAGCTCCAAGTGGATGCAAAGATGTGTTAGCTTCTTCTTCAACTTTCTTTAACTTTAAGCTCCCCACATCCTTAGACAGATGGTAATGCTTTTCCGCTATTTCCTTGTGTTTGGCTGCAAAGTCGGACCGACTCCAGAGAGAGAGTGGCGGTGGACTAATATTCCAGTCTTCTAATTGTTTGTCTTCGTTATTAACAGAACCAGGCAGGTAAAATGACTGAAAGGAATACACAAGAAGCAAAACTTTTAACAGAAACTCAAGAAAGCTCAATCTCTCAGAAAGCAAAATCAAGATGACTTACATTTCCAGATAGGAACGCCTCATCCTCCCATATAAGCACATAAGATGACTTCTTTTTATCTAACCTGTTGATAAAAGTGAGAGAATTAACAAGAGAGGGAGAGAGAGGTCGTTATTTCAGTGTTCTCAAATGGTATAGATGAGCAGATGAGATAGATAGAAAATGAAACCTTTCAGTCTGGGAAGGAACAATGAGGATGATAATCTTTGGGCGAAACTCAAGGGCCTTAGAAATAAACTTGTTTGCAAGAGAACCATTGAATCCAAATGGCGGATTTAGCCCCATAATCTACTCAAGATGCCAAAAATATAAATAATCAGATACTAAAAATATTTCAAGGATCACGAGAGCATACACAAAGTTCATATCGAAAGGATTATCTTACCAGCTTTGAACCTGGTTCCAACTCATCTTTACTTATAGTCATCCAATCTCTTCTCTCAAAATTGAAATTCTTCTGAAAGGTAGATAAATAATTCAATGAGTAATCCTAGTATACTGATGAATAGAACACACCACGACACAGTATGTGTTGGTGCCATGCATCTGTGATAAGGCTTTACAACTCACGACAATAGCAGGTACCGACGCCATTACCTTAGGTGGAAGCAGATCGTAATTTTTATATAGGCACTTCTTCCCCGTTTCTTCAAGCTTCTCTTTCATCAGACAGCTAAAGTCATTAGAACCGCAACAGAAGTCGACAATCTGTTGGAAGATACCAGAAACAAGACATCATTGTTTATGCACAAGAAAATGATTATTATATTAACAAAATCATAATTCAGAAGAAAAATAATTAAGAGTAGTAGACAAAATAATATAATTAAAATCTAACAGATAATGTATGTGAGCAAATCTCACCATATCACCATCTTCTGCATACCAATGAAGTCTATCAACAATCTGCATGACAAGTAACAATAGGGTGTGATCAGGCATCAAGCTTCAGATACAAGAGTTAGAACGTCGAAGGTCACGCAGGTGATAGAAAGTGTAAACTAACAGCATAGTAATCCTTACAAAAGACAGCTTAGGTAAGCTAATTGAAAAGACATAAACAGCCTACATTGTAAGAGTCATTTCTCCTTGACAATTGATCTTTTTACCTGTTGAAGTTTTTCAGGATTAGTAAAATGACGACCGAATGAGGTATAGCGTGCACCATGGAGAAAAGGAGCAAGATAAACACTGAGCTTATCCTGAAGCAAAAGAAACAAACATTTTGAGGACTGGCAGAAAATACTAGTTGCAAGCAGAGATTAAAAAGATTAAAACAATGATGCAGAAATATATCTACAACAGACAGCTGCTGCCATGTCTAAAAAGCTAAGCATAGGACCTTCCACTTGAGGATTTGGCTCAGAACCTCTGGCTCACAAACTGCTTTTGCATCCTCAATGTTTCCTCCTTCCTCAAGCTTTTTTAGTGCTGTTCTGACAGCCTGAAGAAAAAAAATTTGAATTCATTAATAGAGCAGTAAGAGTAGCCAGGTAGGAATCGGGTTCAGCTTCCTAACCCACCTGAACTGAGCCCTCTACTTTCCCCATAGTGATCGTCTTGTCCACAACATTCCTTGTGGAGTTTGTATGCGTAGATGGAGCTATGTATTTCTTTAAAATAGTATCCATAGTGATTTCTTCCGTAGCGTTTTTCATTATCGCCAAGAGCCTACATAGGCAAAAGTAGATACGATAGAAAATATTTACTAATAGGTTCTAAACAGATTTTAAGGGGGGGAAATGAAACTGAAATTTCAAACATCAAAAATACAACCTCCTTTGAGAGTCGTTGTCTAACGTACGAATTTCACTTCCTGGCTCCTTGGAGGCAATTGAGTCAGTCTTATTGTGCTTGCTATCAACTGGAACCACGCGCCCAGGCTTTACTATGTTAGATTCCTGGATGTAATCAAACAACTTCTCACCCAGTGAAATCCTGCTTTTACCAGCTTTATATGCCTCTTTCACTCCAAGCTTGTTTTTGCCAGCTTCACGCGCCTCATTCACTTCCACCTTATTCTTGCCAGCTTCACGGGACCCTTCCATCATCTTCTGGGATTTTTGTGGCACCATTTTATACTTTTTGGATGGCTCAACTTCCTTTCGTTTCCTTAAATTCTCTGGTACAGACGAAACTAATCTATGCTTCTTTGTGGAGGCACCATCTTTTGAAGAAGGAAACAAACTTCTAAATGATTTATCAGAAGCTCTTCCACAAGTATCTTGTAAGGTATGATCCTTAACCTTAGGTCTCGCTTTGTCTCGTCCCACATGTGATTCCAGTATCTTTCTTTTCTCTGTCATGACAACTTTCTTCTCTTCGGAAAAAGGAAATTTAACATGGTCCCTAACCGGTGTAAGGAGTTCTTCATCTATCTCATGTTCTCTAGGTAAGGGAAATCATTCAAAATAAGTTTCTCAAGGAAAGTCTAATTTTGAATTCCAATAGAAGATACACCATATATAAATCTTACTGGCAATATATGAGTACACGGTTGTGCAAGAGTCCGTCCCATGCCCTAGTAAATATATCCTCGTCCTCAATATCTTCAAAAGAAATTTCCCTAGAAACCAACAAGACAGTTATTCAAATAGAGCTCTGGAGTAGCAATAGAAAATGAATGACTAGTAGATGAAGATATACCGTGGCAGGCATTTTCTGTGGTAGGACTTTGGACAACGCCGACAAACAGCAAATTGCAAGTTAGAGTCGGTCTTAACCTCTCCGTTTTCACAGACACTGCATTTGTGCAATGGGCATGTATACTCTCCTGCAATGATTTGTCTCTCTAGTGCTTCAGCCTCTGCTTTATTTCCTAAACGTAGTCGTCTTGTGACACAACGAGGATGGTAAAAGTAGCCACAGGTGGCTGACACGCATTGGAAAACCTAAGGACACATTTAGAATCAAATGCAAAGCTCACCCAATTAGTTGACAGACACCATTATCAACAAAACTCGTCTGAACAGCATTCAACAATAGAGATCAATAATTACATACCTCTGCTGCCCCAGCGGAGTTATCAGAAGAGCCAAGGTTCTTGCAAATGAAGCATTGATGTATTTTATGCTCACAGTTTGGGCAAAAGTATTTTTGAATTGCCTGGAAAACGATCCATAAAAAAAAAACATTAACTCCATGCCTACTCAAGAAAACCAAGACGCAGACGCTCTGAAATATTCAGAACTATTCAGAAAATAATTAAGATGACATACTTCCACTTGCATCTTGGTAAAGCCAAGAGAATCACAAAGTGAATCTTCACCATCTTTTTTGGTAGCATGGAATGATCTCAGGCAGCTTCCTTCACAACTGAGAAAGTAGAACAACAAGACTTATGCATTTGGTTCAGTGAAATAACAACACATAACATGGAATAAAAACAATGAATCTTCAGTTTGCGTTAGCATGTTTCACACTGTTAAAACATTTTCAGTTTTTCATAAAATATTTTTGCAAATGCCAAACGCAAAAGGAAGGTACGCTTGAGTTTAAAATTAACAAAGGAATTTGTTCAAGACGCTAAAAGGTTGTAGATCATGTGGAGGAAAATACACACCAGCATAAACGCAAACAGACAATCAAGGCCTTATTCTAACAAAGAAAGTAAAAGGTGGAAGACTTATTCTGCAAAGAACTTCCAGCGAAAATCAAACTACAAAATCAATATCCAGCAAGAAAACATACCACAAAAGCTCGCCACCATTGTCACAAATTGCACAAACAGACTCAAAAAAATCATCGTCTTCATCATCCAGTTCATCTTCATCGGAAGCTACAGCAGTGCCGTCATCTCCAACTATGAAATCATCCTTTACATTTTCCTAAAAAATAATAGGAAGTTCGTAGCAGTCATTAAGACCATGTGAAAGTAATAGAAAAAAAACAGAACTGGCACATGAGGAAAAGAGTACTCAAGTGGGGAAAAAGAGATATCGAACCTCATCTGGTAATCTCTTTTTGGTAGGCTTCTTAGCGAGAAATGCAAGTATAAACTAGACACACAAGAAAGACAAACTCCACAAAGTTAGGAGAGAATCGAAGTAAGAAGATGACACATATACAGAACAATCTTGTCAGAAAGCGAACTAAACTATTGATAACAAAGATGGGCGTCAAAAGCTCTAAGAAACAGAAGCTACAACACCTATAAGAGATTTGATGGCCTCGCCTAAATCAAACATCTCACAGACCAGAAATTAAGCAAATTCTCCTTACTAACCTTTGATTTCGCCAAATTTACATCTCTTTTAGCAGCTTCAGCGATTAAATCAATGTGATCCACCAAATCATTCTGGGATGGCTTAACGTCATATGACCTACAAACAACCACAGAAGTTAAAACCAAAAGAATGAAAATTCCCAGAGAGAAGAACAAATCAGCTGAGAAAGCGTGAATCACCTTAAAATTCTAGCTAAATTCTCCCAGAGAGATTTCTCAGACGATTGAGGATTCCTCCTAAGAAACTGAAGAGAGTACAAAGTAACCAAAACAGTTCTTATCAATTCCTCAAAGCTTTTCCTCGGCTTGTCAAGCTTAATCCAGATATTATCCTTTGTAAGCACAGAAATCTCCGGTCTGTAATAGGTGAGATCAAATCTCCAAGCCTTAACAAGCTTATGCAGAGGCAAATTCCCAATATCAGATGTTCCTCGCAAGTATAAACCTAATGCACTTCCATCAACTTTCTCCTTGACGCTCCATTGAATTGGAAGACGAGCAAACGAAACAGGTTCTTTGTAGTTATCTTCAAAATAATAATTCGAGGCTGATTGAGGAACTAAGTCTTCCTCTTCATCATCGTCAACGAACGCCATCAATCCCAAAAAAATTCCCTGACCTAAAAAGCAAACGATTCCCAATTACAATTAAACCCACAAATTTCTCTAACAAAACCGGAAAACGTAAAAAAAGGGGAAATTTCAAAATTACACCTTTCTCCTAAACCCTAAAGCCCAAAATCGGAAATTTGAAATTAGGGTTCTTCTTACTAGACCCAAAAAACAAAAAAAAAAAACATAAATTCGAGACAGAAGCGTGAAAATAATCCGAGAAGCAGAATTGAGAAAACAATGTACACAAAGATTTGTAAAACCCAAAATTGAGAAATCGAAGAAGTAAAGGGATAAAATGATCAGCAATACGAAGAAGAAGAGGAAGAAGAAGATAAGCAAAACCTTTGAGAATTCTCCTCTCTGTGTCTCTGTCTCTCACTGTGTGAGATACTGACGAAATCGAAACAAAAGAGAGCAAAGAGTTAGAATGAGAATGTTTGATGTGTGGTTTATATATTATGGGTCTGTGACGCTGCTGAGAAGTGTTTTTTGGGGCTGTTTGGGTGTGACGTGGCAGCCTAAAGATAACTACACCTTTCTTAAATATGGCAAACTATCACAAAAAGTCAAAATAATTCTTCTTTTCTTTTTTTTCCCTCTTAAATTTCGATATAATATCATCACAATTCAACAACACAATGCAATTACGAATATGGCAAATAATTTTTGTTTTCTTTTTTCTTTGGTCAACATGACAGAGAATAAGATATGTTTTTGGTATTTCTGTTTTATATTGACAAGTATATTTGTAGAGATTCATTGAAATTATATATATATTATATGAAATCTAACAAATTGCTTTATAGTTTCTCCAATTGCTTTTACAAAAAAAAAAAAAAAAAAAAAAAAAAGGAAATATGTTTTTTTGGTATTTCTGTTTTATTTATTGGGAAGTATATTTGTATATTCACTGAATTTATATATATTTTCTATGAAATCAAACAAATTGCTTTATAGTTTCTCCAATTGCCTTTACAATTTTTAAAAAAAAAAAAAAACGAAAGAGGAAATATGATTTTTTGGTATTTCTGTTTTACTTATTGAGAAGTATATTTGTATATTCACTGAATTTATATATATTCTTATGGAATCCAACAAATTGCTTTATAGTTTCTCCAATTGCCTTTACAAATTAGGAAATAGATATGATTTGGATAACTATTCAAATACAAATAAAGTAGATGCTTTTAAAAGAGATCATACGGAACAGTATGTGCCTGGCTCTTGTAGCTCGTCTGGTCTCCGAAGGCACTAACGTGAGACGGGTTCGAAGCTCGACCAAGGCATAGAGAAGAGAAAAGAAGAAAACAAACATCAACAACAACAAATAGCCATATTCATTGGAGGTATTCTAAAATATCTCTCTTTTTTTCTGAAAATTAAAAGCATTCACATTTTAATGTACTTCACAAAATGTTTTTTTCTTTTTGTACTTTTGAATGTTTCTTTTTTGTGTAGTGGTAACAAATATAATTTTTATTATTAACACACAGACAGAGAAGATGTGAAAATATTACAAAGCAACTCTGTTCCGGCAAGATAGTTCGTTCATTCAGTGTTGTCGCTCTATTCAATGACTACTTCCTCTGAGACAGAGGTTATATCAGACAAAGTGTCTGCGTCATTGTCTTCTTCAATGGTTAAGCTCGACACTTCGCCGTTTAAAGAGGAGACTTCGTCTTCTCCATTGACAGATGGAGCTGGAGAAGCATCAGTGCTAGTGCACGTTGTGGTCGTGCTATGAGTCGATGACGAATCCGAACTCGAACTCTCACTCTCTGACGCTGATGATTGTTTCTGAAGACTCCAATACATTATACTTGCTGTTAAGATTAATATCATCTTTTGATTCACCTGCAACAAATCATCCAATCCCCCACAAATTAAAGACATATTAAAAGACCTCAGGTATACATTTTGATGTATGTTGAGTCCTTTTAAAAAGATTTAGATTCTGTTCTTTACCTCCACGATATCTTCAGGCAACAAGAAAACCGAGCAACCAAGCTTTCTTGCTACGCTGACAATGTATGTAGCATTCAGTCTCTTCTCGTCGTCTGTGAAAGTTTCCATAGCCAAAAAAAGAATGAATAAGCAAAATGCGGTTTAAACAGAGAAGAGGTAAGTGTAGTTAGAGAGAGTAATGGACCTGATTCACCCTTGGTGACAAGATTCCAGTTCACAACTCTTGGCTCAACCGCCCATAGAAGATCGAGGAAGAATAATCCGCTCGTTAAACTCTTATCCTATTGAAGTTTAGCAAGAGAGATTTGATTCAGCATAAGCGTGTTCAGTTGATTGTTTTGAGTTTCGATGAAAGTAAAAGATGGTACCTTGAAGCTTTCGATCTGCGATTTCCGCCCCATGATTCTGACTTTCCTGTTTGCCCAGCTCAGGATTTCTGAGTCAGTCATGTCTTTGCCTCGTGTCCGTGTTCTGAGATTCTTGAGAAGTTGGAGCATATGGGTTCTCATCAACTGCCATAAGAAGCCTGAGATATATATAGATAGATACACCTCCAGTGTTAGACAATTATTTAAGACTGTAGAGCATCTTATCGAAATAAACAAAATTGTAGCTAGCTAAGCATAATAATTACCAAGGATAAGCTTCTTATTCCCTTGAACTATATCATTTCCAGCTACATTTACGAGCGAAAACCTCATCTCTTTCCCAATCTTCACGACTTGATTGCAATTCTCTACTTTTCTAAATGGCATTTTAATCGGTGGCTTTGAAGCATGCTTCCAGTTCACTGAGCCTGGATAGACCTTGTCGACAACTTCCAGAAGAATCCATCTGCATTAGAGTATTTAAGAACTTATGATATACATAATATACACCAAAAGCTTTTTGAATATATTATATACCAAAAGCTTTTTGAATATATTATATACCAAAAGCTTACCCGTTTCTAACATCTTCAAACACATTGTTGACGTAACTTTCAATCCCGAGGCTGTTTATCCATAGCCGGTAACATCGTTCATCTCTGCAAGTTTGTATATCCTCAGTCATCATCTCCGCAAATGAGAACTTGCCATCAGTGCTAAGGCCATTCCTGCAGCAGTCAAAGAGAAGCTACTGTGTTAAAAACCAGTGTGTAAGAGAACAAAAAAACTCAAAGGTAATAGATAACCTATCTTTAATGACCTTTTACCAACCTTTCGTGAAATATCTGTGCCACAAATGCGAGATTCAAATACGAAGACCCCTCAACTATCTCTTCTGCAGTCAAGTACCGTTTGCAGTTCATTCTCTCTGCGTGTTCAAGGACCATGTTAGCCCTTTCAAGATCATCCTTTACATGCAGAGTAGCTGGATCGCAGTGCTCTGGTGCGAGAACATTGAGCAGGTAAGCATAGGCCTGTGCATCCTGCATATTGAACAATCTCAACCATCAAGATTAAGAAAAGAAAAAACGACTAAAAATTTTCACAACTTAAGAAGAGCTTTTGTTTTTCCCATTCAAACTGATCTTGCTTTACCGTGTTGAAGAGCACTAAGTGTTAAAAACATTTAGGGGATCTATATCTCTTGAATAAAGCTTTTGTAGGGGCAAAAAAGAGAGCTGTACCTTCAGATCCGAAGAAAAATTTCCAACAGTTTTTTTGTAACCACCTTTCTTGAGATGGAAGTTCATCCATTTGAGTAAGACTTTCTCGGGAGGTAATCTCAGGAGCTCTTCTATATCCTGCGAAGCCAGAAACTCGTCATTATTATATACAACATGCTTATAGTTTGGTTAGAGATTTGCAGTGGCATTACCTCGCTGTCATCCATCAACTCAACAAGCTGAGGCATCTTCTTCAAACTAAGATCAGCGAGCAGTTGAATCTGCAGTTTCCAACATTAGTTAGTAAAATATTAAGCACAGAGACACAAAGGAAGATGCAACATAGCAAACAAGTTTGCACCTTTATGAGTTGTGAGATCAATCCAAGCACCAGATGAGGCTGCAAAAACAATAAGCCCTCTGTGGTTAGAATCTTCTATATTCGTCTCAACCGATATATTATGTTTTACTAAAAAGTGAATACTAAGGTAGCGAAACATACTCTTCCTTCAGCCAGGTCCTGAGTCCCAATATTAACCACACTGCAGCCAACCGCTTTCGCAGAGTTAAGACAAAGTGTGTGATTCTCATTTCTCTCCCATGGATTAAGTACCCTTTTCGTGTTGATTGCTCGTTCATCTATTGTCCCAGGAACTGCTATATTTATAAGCTTACTGTGCCGAAATTGAGAAAAGAGATGAACAAGTCAAAACCAAGAAACCAAATGTTGTAATGTTAAGATGATAACCCAAAACACACAAAATTGCACATTACCATAGAAGTACACCATCTTTAACAAGTTCATACAAATCATTAGAATCCGGATCTAAAGGAAGAAACTGCATCAAAAACGGATCATCCCCAAGATATCTGTTGATATGAAGAACAAAAGAACCCTTCTCTGATTGGTTAATGGTATGAAGAGTCGTCGTGCCAGCTTTTAGAAATGAAGATGAATGGTGCTTATGACCACCAGAATTATCAGCAGCTTTATCTCGTAGGTTTAGATATACCTGCACACATTTTATTTGTATCAATCCAAAACCACAGGAATAAAGAAAACATACAGCATTAAAAAGAAAGATCAAGACTGACCTTGAGAAAAGATTCGAAATCAAGATCATGATGACTTTCATAATCAGAAGCCAAATCTGCCAAGATTTCTCTGATTTCTTTCTCCTTAAATGCAGAACTAAGTGACTTCACTTTGACCAACACAGAAGGAAGATCATCTAATGTAACCTTACCACTCTGATTCTTCAACGAAACAAACTGAACACAAATCCAAAGTTTATATTACCAGATCAAAAGAGTCTTCCTTTAGCAAAAAAAAACAAATGAAAGATAAGAACTTTACCTTGGAATTGAGACTTCTAAGCTCGACTTGTGTGAGCTGACTTTGTAACCATGGATCCGAAACGATAACACCTTCGAAACCAGACATCTCCCCCCGTTCACGGGGAAGAAAATCTCTACAAAATCAGGCCAATGTAGAAACCTCTCTACCTGCAAAAAAAGATCACTTTAAGCTTCAGGAATAATTAAACTTTGGATTAAACGAAAAGAACCGATCCCAAAGATTCATACTTAAAATAGAAATGTTAGTTATCAAAAACACATTACATTACAGCAAGATTCAAACTGGATAATTTGAAACAGTTTTCCAGATAGATTAGACTTGGATTACGCAAAAATCCAGAAATCCAGGAGAATTAATTAATTAAAAAAAAAAAAAAAAACAAACCCCAATGTATCGAAATGAGATTCTGCTTTGAAACAAGTTCTCTGTATATATATTTATCGATGATGATACTGTTTCTTGAACCACAATGTGTAGAAGAAGAAGAAGATGATGAAATAATGAGAATTGATACCAATGTGAAGAAGAAGATGATACGGAAGAGAAGGGATAGAGACAGGATCGTAATTTGCTTCGTGTGAGAGCAAAGCGATGACGATGAGGAAGAGGAGGTGAGAGAAATTGAGTTATGGTTTGTAAATGTGAGGGGGAAGAGAATTGAATGACTCGTCAGAATCGCGAGTAGGGTTTTGGTTTTTTTATATTTTAATATTATAATTTATATACTCGCTGTGTGATGACGACATGTGGAGGTAACGGTGGACCTCACGGTTTAACGACTTGTGTAGGTGTCATTTCTAAATTTTGTTAAGACCACAAATTTTTCTCTGCATTTTTTTTGACCCCAAAATGTTTATATGTTTTCTTCGTTACATACATAAATTCCATTAACCGTAGATTTAATACTGTTAATTTGCATTTGTTGGTTTGGATTTTTATTTTATTTTATATTATATTCTAATCAAAACGAAGAAGATCTTCTCCACCGACTTTTCTTTTTCTATTTTGCAGATTTTGTTTTGTAAACCCATGTGTGCTACGCACGACGGCCTACAGTACTATAAATTATGGGTACGAATGGTGACAATTAAAAAGCGGAATCTAAAGCGGTTTTTTCAAAACCGCACTATAAACACCAATCAAGATTTTTTTTTTAAAGTTTGCGGTTTTAAGAAAAAGAATTGTGGATTTAAATTTATATGTGTTTGTGTGTTAAATAAAAAACCGCACTGTAAAAACGCACCGTATATAATACCTAGCGGTCCAAAAAAAACCGCATGAACAGCCGTTGAACCGTACCGCATCTTTAATCCGCACTTTCAACATTACCAAATACGCAGTCACCATTCGGACCCATATGTAATAAATACTTCATTCTATAACTAGTACTCCCTCCCATCAGAAATAAGTGTCGTTTTACTGGTTTTTACGTAGATTAAGAAACGTTGTAATTTGTCATTACTGCCCTTACTAATTAGATATATTTACATTTTTAATTTTGTTTTATATTTACATCTTTATTTCTGTGGAGGTTATAATTGGTATTTTTGTGTAAAAGTGACATTAATAAATGTAAACGACACTTATTTAGAAAAAAAAAAAACTCTAAAACGACAATTATTTTAGATCGGAGGGAGTATGACACAGTCGAATCCGAAAGTCTGTTTATATTCAATTGTATTTTTTTTTTTGTAGTTTTATTAAATAAACAAATCAATGTTCGGTTCAAGACAAGTTTTGCAATAAATTCAATTTTTATTAATTTTGTTAAAATTTCACTCAACAGCAAAAACGTATTTACAAAAAACAAAAAAAAACGTGTTTACATCACTAAAAGCGAGAGCTTCTAAAATTGTTAAATCGAAATCGAATAATAAAAAAATTTTGTGAGATAAGGTTATCGTCAGCCGACCTGAAAATATGTGGTCGGCAGAGCTAAGCTAATAATAAGGTTAAGTGTACAAGGTTTCCGTGGGATCTGTTCAGGGTTTTAGGCTTTTTAGCTCGTACATAAAGGATGATCCAATGTGAAAATGTATTATGTATACAGTCTTTTTTTTTTTTCCAAGGCATGGAACCTTCAAAAAAAAAAAACAATTAAAAGTGTTATGTTGATGTTTTGTTGCTATTGATATTGATATTATTGAATTCAAAGGTTTGATCCAAGTAACTATCAGACTTTTAAACAAGTATTACCGCCACCATTGCTAGGGCGGCTTGGTTTATATCATCGGACATAAGACTTTAATCGACATATAAGTTGTGTATTCGTAGTATTCTATAAATACAAAAATCATAAATTTTATATATTATAAAAGATGAGTGTCATGAGTTGTATGATCGACACGTGTCCTCTTACGAAAAGTTATGTCTCTTAGGTTTAGACAATGATTTGGTTCAATGTATACACAAACGTTAGAAATATTCAATACACCGTATATTTGGTTCAATGTATACACACACCTTATAGATATTCAATGTATCATATATTTGGTTCAATGTATATACGGTTATATAAACTCCAAAAAATCGCAACTTCTCAATTTCTAAATATATGGTAGCAAAAGATACTCTTTATTTCTCAAAATATTTATGGGTATTTTCTATTAATAATTTTATATTCTAATATAAACATATGAAGTTTTCTTAAAAGAAAAAAAAAATTGATTTCTTCTCACAATTTTTTTTCCTTTTCTCAAAAACTAATCTTCTAAATAAACTTTTCTCCATCGTTTTTTTTCATGCATCGTTTATTTGCCGGCGTCGACTCCGGCATTGGCCATATTTTTTTTATAATTATAGGTTACTTAGGTTTTATTTAAATAAAAACTTTAATATTTGGAGATGTAAAATTGAAAAGACACGAATCTCGCGACTGTATCTTCATATGTTCTTGATGAATTTCATTAATTTCCATAATCATTGTTAAGTACCAGTACTTTAGCTATGGTAATATGTTTCCACAAATTTTAACTCTATTGTATGATTGATATGTGTTGTCCTTTTTCGTAAGAAAATAAAACCAAAGGTTGCAATTTTGTATCAGTGCTTTGTCACTTTTGACCAGAAATTGTGTATTTTTCCAAACGATGCATCTGTTATATGGTTTAAAAAGATTCCTCCACTTTGTCAATTGCAATTAAACCATTTCAAAAAAGTTTATGGTTATCAATAATGGTGACCGTACTTTCTTCATCTCAGATTACACCAGTTGTTATAGTGATAAGATGGCAGTGAAATGGTGATAGTAACAAAAGCGAGAGCATGCAAAGCCAAATAGACAAGCTAATGATGGGGAAAAAAATGAGGGATCATTCAATCATAAAATAGATTTTGGTTAATTAGCAAATTCTATGAAATATAAGAATAAAAGTGTTAGACAATGACAAATTTGAACAAATGGAAAATCTATAAATACAAGATACTTGCCGTCATAGTTCATATTCGCATTAACGTATGTCTAAACTGTATTTTTCATGGGTATAAATAAATCTTAACAACCATGGTCGCTTTTGGAACATACTGTTCCGAATTGGTGAAAATAGTGTCAACCCCGAATTTGTGATGAGTGTTATATTGTTGTGTGATTTACACGTGTTCTAAGTTACATTTATTGGACTTATACAATGTTTTGGTTTAGTGTATAAAATCCACATAACCTTAGAGATATTCAATGCACCATCAACATTTGGTTAATTGTATATACAGTTATATAAACTTAAAAACGTCACAACTTCTCAATTTTTAAATTTATGGTATCAAAAGATACACTCTATTTCTCAAAAAACAAAAAAAAAAATTGGGTGGATAATTTTTATCAAATAATAATATTTTACTATAATAGAAACATTTGTAGTTTTCTGAAAAAAAAAAATGTTTTTTCTTACAACTATTTTTCTTCTCTCCAAAGGCAATCTTCCAAATCAACTTTTCTCTTACGTTTATTCTTCAACGTTCACGGGCCGGCATCAACTCCATCATTGGCGATACTCTTTCTAATTATATTTTACTTAATTTAGGTTTCATTTAAATAAAAACTTCAATATTTGGGGATGTAAAATTGAAAAACACGAGTCTCTTGACTGTATTTTCTTCTTCTCTAGAAAGAATTTTATTGTTAAGCACTAGTACTTAAACGGTGATTTTGGGTTTTCAAAAATTTTTTACTCTATTGTCTGACTACCTGACCACATTCAATGATTTTGAAATCCTGAAGATTCTTAAAAACTAATAAAAATTTACTGTCCGCGCGTATGCGCGGGTATTGCTCTAGTTCATAAACAACGTGGGATAGAAATTAAACAAAAAAGGGCAATAATACCAGATGCATGTAAGTGCCAATGATCCCATCTAAAAGATTAAAAAGGGACAAAACAAAAGACGACACTCGTCACGCGTAGAGTTAAAACTCCCATCATTCACCGCCCGGAGACAAGGCATGCACTGCAACTAAGTCTTCACACATTTGTCCGTTTCTTCACACATCTCAACTCTAAAAAATAAAAAAAAAGACTCGTGATTAAATCACCCACATATATCTTACGTGACGCTTTTAATTACTAGCAAGTTTATATAACTTGCTATAATAACAAGAATTCACAATTAATAATAGATCAGTCGAAAGTGAGAGGAGAGGAGATCTAAAAGAGAGAATGGGTAAAAACAATACTAGAATCATTATGCAATTTGCAGCTTTTGCAATGGTTTTAACCACTGCAATGATGGTGAAAGAAGTTACAAGCATGCGTATTTGTGACATGGACACAGACGATTTGCAGAAATGTCGTCCAGCCATCACTGGAAGAAACCCGCCGCCTCCAGTCAACGACTGTTGTGTAGTGGTTCGAGCCGCTAATCTCGAATGCTTCTGTAGGTTCAAGTCGTATCTCCCATTTTTAGGAATTGACCCATCTAAAGTCGCGGCTCTTGTAGCCAAATGTGGCGTTACAACAATCCCTCGTACTTGCCAAGGTTTAAAAAAAAAAAAAAGGGCTAATTTAATTTGTTGTATAATCTATAAAACAAAGAAATAGTCTTACGTTTTGTCTTTGCGCAGTTTGAAGAGCTGAGCTGGAGAGATGTCTCGAAGGTGCTGCAAACTACACTGGATCTTGTCCTGCATCTTATATGAAGTGTACTATCTGAATTTACAATGTTTTTTTAATGTTGTGATACAAATAATAAAATCACAAACTTGTAATGATAATAAATTCACCTTTTGTATAAAGAAGAACCGTGTTCTATACGTTAATGAAAACGGTAAATTAAAGTACGAGGTATTGACTATCCAAACAACTAACTCATCATGATTTCTCCATGGAGAACCAAACTCAAAAACTACTAAAAAAAAAATCAGAGAACAGTTTAGTTCTCATGATTATAATTCATAATTATGGTTTTGGTATAATAATTATCTGATTTCTAATTTGTTGTAATAAAAGATAAGGTAGGTACCTTTATCCAGTACCAATGGATAGAGTGTTATACAAGCTTTCTTTAACTCTGTTGAAGTTAGTGAAAGCAGAGTAAGCTCTGTTTCTTGTGTTGTGTGACTAGTTGCATCATTAGGAAGCAGATCACAAAACCATAAACCTGTTTTTACACGACAAGAAGACAGTAATTTCATCTTTACACAGAAAAGTATACCACTTGAGTATTTTCCAAGGACAAAACAAAATACAAAGACCAAAAGCCATTTGGGCCACGCAAATTAAGGAGCAAGTCCTATCATTCACCAACCGGAGACTAAGGTCCACTATATTTGTCCGTTTGTTTACAGTACATTAGATGACTTGTCTAAACAGACCCGTGAGTCTGCGCTTAACGTTGCTATATAATAAGCTCATTACGTTTAGGAGTTTCACAATAGAGTTGAGAGAATAATAGAGTAAAAGATAAAGAAAGAGAGAATGGGTAAGAACAATACCAGAAACCTCATGCAACTTGCAGCTCTTGCGATGGTTTTAACAGCTGCAATAATGGTGAAAGAAGCTACAAGCATTCCTATTTGCAACATCGAAACAGACAACTTGGATAGATATTGTCGTCCAGCCGTCACTGGAAACAATCCGCCACCTCCTGGACCCGCTTGCTGCGGAGTAGCCAGATCTGCAAATCTACAATGCCTCTGCCCGTACAAGCCTTATCTCTCTATGTACGGTATTGACCCTTCTAAAGTCAGGCCTCTTCTTAACAAGTGTGGTGTTAACAGTCCCTCCTGTTTCTAAGGTAATTTTATCAAACTAACTTCAAGATTTTATTGTTCTTTCTGCTGTAAAGAGAGAAAATTCTTAACTACGTTTGTTTTGTTGTTCCTTATGTGACACGCAGCTTGAAGAACTGAGCTGAAGACAGACCGGTCTGCCGCAGACTTTTGTCTTGCTCTGAAGTATTTTAAGTTTATAATATGTCTTTTTGATGTTCTTGTTCGAATAAATCACCAACTTTGCAATGATTTTTCAGTTACCTTTATCTATATATATAGAAGAACTATGTTCTATACGTTAATGAAAGCAATAAAGTAATGGTTTTTTTTTTTTTGTTGTTGTTGTTGCTAAATCTGTTGTGTTCTACTTTCTTGATTATGCCTCTTCCCTGGGGGAAAAAAACTCAAATCAATCAACTGTTAAAGAAACAAAAATAGAAAAGATTTTAGAAACCGCAAGGTTAGCAAGTTAATAAGGGGAATTCAAGAAATCGGAGGTTATATTGGGAATTTAGTTGCATAAAGATGCTTTGGGCTTCTCTAGCTTTGTAAGTTGATTCCATTGAACGAGTGATTGTTGAACTCTGGATTACGTTATATGATGCTTAAGGCGACTATGTCAAATCAACGCCACAGAAGAAGACAGTGAGAATCTAGCTCACTTAATAATAAAGAGCTACAAGAGAATACTATGGAATTTTTTTCTATGCGTTTCATAAGAATAACATCGTTTTGGTGTTTAAATGATTTTTTTCAAGGCAAGAAGATTGAAAATCATGAAATTTTTGTCATTAATACATTGTTAGTTAACAATATGTGCAATGTCTTAAGACTCTTGACTAACGACAAGTTAACAACGTATATTAGATATTGTCCAATCTCCAACTTTATTAGTTTTATTGAAATTGAAACAATAAAAAATTAATATTAATTTTGTTTTTAACAAAATTTCGATTTGGTATCAATTCAATTTTTAAAATAATATTGTCTAATCATTAATAATTTAATAGTGGTGTAGTCCGTGTTGAGTATTTCCTTTTTCAGCACTAGTGGTGAAGACCGTGACTCTGTCTTTCTTAAAAAAAAGAGAAAGGAAACTAAAAAAGCCAACAATAATTACCATCAAGTCTCCCTTATTTGTCCAATAGCAACATGAAGACATTTCAACTTAAAAGACGACTTGACAAGAAAGACTAGAGAGTCTACAACCCACATCATACGTTCTTTCAAGCTGTGACTTCAACATTGACTTGTTACATTAAGCTCATTATATTTAAGTGTTCCATGGTAGAGTCTAAGAGATAAAGAGATAAATGGATAAGAACAATACCATAACCCTTGTGAAATATGCAGCTTTTGCAATGGTTATAGTCGCCCTTGCGTTGACGAACCTACAAGCATTCCCGTATGTAACATCAACGCAAACAAGTTAGAGAAATGTCGCCCAGCCGTCACTGGAAACAACCCTCCGCCTCCCGGTGATGAATGCTGCCTAGTCCTCCAAGCCGCTAATCTCGAATGCATCTGCCGATCCAAGTCTTATCTCCCCGTTTTAGCGAGTAACCCAACTAAACTCCACGCTCTTCTGAGTAAATGTGACATTACAACAATCCCTCCTGCTTGCCAAGGTAACAATCATAAGTACCATATAAATTATTGGAAACCGGTTTAGGGTTCGGATATAAAGTAAAGAAAGACTAACGTTTGTTTTGCTGTTCCTTCTCTGTAAACGCAGCTTTGGAGAACTGAGCTGGAGACAGACCGCTAGACAGCGGACTTTGATCAATCTTGTCATACAACTGATCTGAAGTCTCTGAATTACGATATATCTTAGTGTTTTGATCCAAATAAATCACAAACTTGCATATGATCTTCGATCACCTTGTGTTTTATATAGAAGAACCATGTTGTATACATTAAAGAAAACGTTAAAAATACTATTTTTAGCTACATCAACTACCCTACTTTCTTGATTATCCAAAAAATTAACTCATCTCATCATATGCCTTCCCCGCAAGATCCAAATCAACTCTGCAAGAGTAAAAAAAAAACAGAAAATTATACATTCTTGATAAAGTGAGGTATGTTTCTTGAAAAAAAACAAAAACAAAATCTGAGTAGTAAATTGTTGTAATAATGGAGGGTATACCTAGCATTCTGGTTGATTTTCTCGACGAGGTCCACCAAAGATAGGTCTCATGTATGTATCGTCGAACTTTCTCCAGTAGCGGTGGATGGTGTAAACAGGTTGTTCCATCAGAAGGGAGATACTATCTTTAGCTCTATTGAGGTTGGTGGAAGCAGACTCGTCAAAGGAAAGAAGAGGAAGCGTCGCATCTTCCCTCGGGGAACCTGGATCAGTATGTGTACCTTTATTTCCGGTGTTATGACTTGTATCATGAGGAAGAAGATAGTTCACAAGTGGCTTTGTGAGGAAACCAAAGACCTGTTTAGTTACATAACAAAGAAAACATTCATTTTGATCTTTAACATAAAAGACTACAAGCAGGGCCATATACTAAGGAAGTAGTATTTGTTTTACCAGTGTAGTAAAGAGAACAACGATAGTTGTATTGGTGATCATTGCAGCATTCACAGGATCCAATGTAACACCGGAGTATGTGAACTTGACATCAAACATATACCAAAATGAGATATAATGGAAATAAAAGCAGTATAGAGACAGTATGAATATGCAAAGAGCAAAACCTGCTTGAAAGCCAGAGCAATCGAGACAGCACCTCGCATAAGCCCCGCCCACCAAATAATCACCTATATAAAGTATACATACGGCAAACTTCACAACAGAAACTTTGGCCCTCGCAGATCATTAATTTCAAGATTTTGAGCCGCGATGTAGTGCTATGAGTTTTGACAGTGTAACCTGGTGTTTGAATGTGATAGTCTCGCTTCTTTCAGTGTGTCTATTCATGAAATTTGTTAAGACCGAGAGCGGAAACACAAACGCTGCTCTTCCAAGCAAAACTAATGCGGTTATGACACTGGAGACACCCAAAGTACCCCCAGCGCTGCAAGAAGAAGATTTAATGTTATGAGTTACTTCATTATCATGATAGAAGAGATTTCAGAAACTGCATGTCACCACCACAGCTTAACTAACAACTAATTAGAGAGGATTGGGGGTTAGTGATATTCATATACGACTTCATACCTTAAGCTGCTTGTCTTCCATTTTGTAAAATCAAGAGCATCTGTTCCAACATACAAAAATATGAATGTTTCCGCAATAAAGGACATCATCGCAAATACATGCCTGCAAAATAGGAATGTACAGTTATACAAAAAGCATTTCCAGTGATTGAGACTTGAGAGGACAAAAGAAAGAACTGACAGTGACAGAAACAGTGCCTTGAAGTGATTCTTGAACTCTCTGTCACATTATATGATGCATAATGCGACATCAAAACTCCACAGAAGAAAACAGTGAGAATCCCACTTAATGAGAAGAGCTGCAAGAGAACAACTACACTGAGTTAAAAACAGAGAAATGCTACATCTTAAATTCCCACATGAACTTCAAAAAGTAGGAATTAACTAGTTGTCTATTGTAGTAATGAAGTATTACCTCAGCCAACATATATGAAAGGTAAGCCATTAGAACCATGATCGCGAGTTCACGTGTAGTTGAATGTCTGTCAGAAACCATATAATTAGCGAGACCAATATAAAGGCACATCTGAAAACAGACAAAAATCTTTAGGCTGTGATGAAAAAAATTCAAAGTTTTGTGATCTTTTTTTACCTTCCAAAATATAATGTTTTAAGAACAAAGGACGTTAGTAGCCCCACCTGCAAGACATTCACATATCTAAGAGAACTCATGATATACTTCAAACAGAGTTAAAAAAATTATATATGCCAACTCAATAGCTTACAGCAATTCCAAGAATTGTGCTTGTAGAGAAGAGGTACAAAAAGTTGCCAAATACTCTCAGAGCCGTCCAACCATTGAGGCTTTCAAAGTGAATCTTTTGCACGGCGTTAAAGAGTACGACTGAGGTTGCATCATTCACCACTCCTTCTCCAAAGACTAAGCTGTATAGTAATGGAGTTTCATCTTGATGGAGAATCTGTAAAGTTAAAGATCCAATGTAAAAACAACTTTTTAATATAAAAAAGCTTTATAAGAAGGAATCTTAGCACAACTAATCAATAAAATCAAGAACCTGTAGAGTGCAAACAGTATCGGTTGACGAGAAAATTGTTCCGATGGCTGAATCAAAACAAGAAAAAAATTCACTCACAAACTGATCTTAGACAAGATAAGAAGAGAAACATAGTTTGATCACCAAGATATAAAGGCTCACCAAGATAGTCTCGAGCACTCAATCCCTTAAATCCTAACTTAGGAAACAACCACCAAGTCCCTAATTCAGATTACAAAAGAAATTATTTAACTTAGAATCATTTTTTTTTTTTACGACAAAACATTTCATTAAAATATCAAAATAGAAAGAGTATTACAAAGTCGAATACAAAACATCGAATTACAAATTATTACATAAGCAGATATATGCGCCATACACTGAATCATATGTTCAAAGTCATCCAAAGTTTGATTACTGTAAAAAAAAAAAAAGTTATACCAAACGAAATAATGACAGTGGAGATGAAAACTCCAATCACTCCAAAGGACATGATGGTTAAAAAGTTGTGAAAAAACTTCTTTTTCTTGACTTGGAATCTACCAAAAAAAAAAACCAAGAATCTTCAGTCAGAGTCTCCAATTAACATAACATAGTAACCAAACCAGAGTAAAACTTACCCAGCATTGAAAATTATTGGAGGAAGAAGATAAATAAAGAAGAGTTCTTCATCAAACACCAAAATGTGAGAACTTTTTCCTTTACTACTAAGTAAGATCACAGTTCCTGATACTGCTCCCTGGATGCAACAAAATAACAAAAATCAAATTAGTGACAAAATCATAAAAGCGTCATAAAATTGATTAATTATAACGGTATTACCAGAAATTTGAAAGTAACTTACGACTAAAATGGCGGTGATGGATTCATTGACCCATCGATTCTCTTCAAGTAAGTGGCCGATGATTAAACAGAGACAGAGAATGGCTATGAACACTGAGATTGGTATCACCTTAGGATGCTCGGCGGCTAGTTGATTCGTCACAAACTCTGTTATTATTCCAATACCCATTTTTTCATACAAAAATCTCGTGAACGTTTTTTTTTGCTTTTCGTCGATTTTGGGATACTCTCAACACACCAATCGCAAACCAAAGCAGACACAGAGAACGAGAGAGAGACAGAGTGTGTGAAAGAGTTTTAGAGATTTGAACTGCGCAAAAGAAGGCGGTGGTTACAACAGGTGGCGAGAAGACGAAAGACACGTGGACTGTATCAACGTCACTAGACTCAGTAAACGTGAGGCTTTTTGAGGTTTATATTGCATTGTGGGCTTTTTTGAGCCCAAAATATATTGAATAATAAAATTTGCAATTTGTTTGTACAATAAATCGTTTTTCTTTCTTTTCAATATTATCGGATTTGAATTTGAATCGACTCGACAACGATATTTGTTCTCAATTTTTTTTTAAAAAAATATGATTATCCTCTAATCATTGTATTTCTTTTAAATACTTCATGTTTTAATCTATATGTAGTTTAAGATTTTCACTAACAAATTAAAAAAAAAAAAGAATTTTTTTTATTTTTTACCCCTCACAAAAATTTTTATTGGTCATGAGATTAAAATAATAAGGATAAAAGTATAATTTTAAATACACTAGATGATTAGAAATCCAAAACAACACTTACAATGAATCAAATTTTAAACTCTAAAACTACAAATAAATTAAAATATAAGAAGTATAATATCAAACTAAAGCTGTTAAATCGTTAATAATATCTAAGTCAAATTTTTTTTTTGAATGGGGGTGTCTTAAATACTTCGGTTACAAATGCTAATATTAATCAAACTTAGATTTTCCTGATAAACTTTTAATGCTAAATTTGAAGTATTTTAATTAATGAAAAGGTATTTTAAGAGTTTCTATCTAAAAGCATGACCAATTGCGAGAAGATAGCCAAGAAAAACGGTTCATTACAAGATCTTATATATGTATGTAACTGCTTGAAGATGATCAAAATGCTGGTTTGAGTTTGCTTGCTACAGCCAAAGAGTCCAAGACTGGGTCCACGCACACAGAACGTGACCGTTTCGTTTGCTCATCTTAGATGATGTCATAGCGTCATGAGCTATGACTCAGCGTCCAATACCGCCACGTGTGATCATGACGACCATATTGTGGGACCTACCCTTACTTTCAATCAATAGTGAACCACCATCTGAACCAATAACTTTCAGATTAAATGCATAGATAATTTCATTTTAATTTTATCAATAGATAATTAATCTGTAAAGTTGTATAAATATGAGAGATCTATTTTCTAATTATCAAAGGAACAATATTAAAACTAAATGCTTTATGAAGAAAAACAGTTATTGGTTCAGAACTTATGTAAAGTTGTATATACATATAAACTTGAGAGATGTATTACAAATTTTTTTTTTTTAAAAAATGAAGTTATAGACATTGTAATTTATTTTATTATAAATATTGCACTCAGAAAATTTTAATTTAGAAAATTTTGTCGGACGGATCAAATATGCAATTGAATATTCAAATATGCATACAACTCAACTAGCTTTAATCGGAGACAGATAGATAATACACTGTTTAGGACATAAATACTATACAGCCACTCTACACGTCTCCTCTAATTAGAATTTAGAACAACACAAATTGTTGAGTCGTTGAGAGATAATTTAATGTCACTTAGCAAAATTAGAAAATCTTTGTAGCATTAAAATAAAATAAAATAAAATTAGACAGAAATTGGAGCGATAATAAATGCTTATAGTTTAGCTAGTTTTGGAAACCAGTAGGTCGTAGTAAATGTAGCAGAGAAGTTTTTTTTGGCCAGATTACAAAATAATTAGAGATTAATATAGTGAAATTTCTGGAGTCAAAATATATATACAGAAAAATATTTAGTTGATTGGTATATGTAAGTGGAAACTGGAAAGTGTGCCAAACCAACAAGTCAAAAATGAAAAGTTGGAAGTTTTTTTTTTTTTTTTTTTTTTTTTTTTTTTTTTTTTTTGTGTTTGGGGGTTTTCTTTTTTAAAATAATCAACGATCATATAAATAAGAATTCCCAGAAACCAAAAAAGCTTTCTCTTTTCTCTCTCTCTCTCACGCTCTCAGAGCAAATCTCGTTCGGTTCGAAGTTGGTAAAGTCGCCGCCGGGACAACTCAGGGTTTTACCGATGACACACATGCGAGATAATCCAGCAATGCATGACTTGCGAGTTTCAAAGTTTCTTCTTTTTGCTCTCATTTTGATCCAGTTCCTAGCTACTCAACTCGTTGCTCAAAGATCTAAAACTCCATGGCAGACTCTCACTGGTTAGTAGTGTCTTCTATCTTCATCTCCTTCTATTTTCTCGATACCTTTCACTGTAAATCGAGATATCATAAGAAAAGTTTCTTCCTTTGTCACTCACACCCACTCTGATTCGTAGATGTGTTGTAGAATTTGAGGATAACCATAGAAATCGAAATCAAAGTTTGTGTCTTTTCAATGTTTTAGTTATCCAAAGAAAGTTTACAATAATAGGTTTTTTTTTATCAGATGTTAGTTTCTGTTTTAATCCTTTTTTTCTTGATTACTACTATTTTGTAGGAGCTCCTCCTCGTATCATTGCTCGTGGTGGGTTTTCTGGGTTGTTACCAGATTCAAGTATCGATGCTTACAGTTTTGTATCACAGACTAGTGTCCCTGATGCTATTCTCTGGTGTGATGTACAACTAACAAAAGACAGAACTGGGATTTGTTTCCCTGATGTGAAAATGATGAATGCTTCTAACATCCAAAATGTTTACCCTAAACGGAAAAATTCTTACTTGCTTGATGGAGTCCCTACTCAAGATTGGTTCACTATTGATTTCAACATGAGGGATCTGAGCAACGTTTTCTGTAAGTTTCAAGCTCACTTTCGTGCATTTTTTTGTCTTTTTTTTTTTTGCTGCTCTATACTCTATAGTGAGCTTGAGTGTCCATTATAACTTGAGTACATTTTAGTGTAGTTAGATTTGCTTGCTGCTGTTCATTAAGTTGTAACTTGCTTGTTTTTTCTTACATATCATTTTAACCGGTGTAGTGATCCGAGGAATATTATCTCGGTCAGATGCATTCGATGGCAACAATTACGCCATTTCAACAGTTCAAGATATCGCTACACAGTTGAAACCTGCGGGTTTTTGGTTAAATGTTCAGGTAATTCTTATGTCAGTTAGTTTCTTGCTATTTTCCACTTTTTTGTCGCAGTGAAAGATCTCAGCTCACTCTAACACGGATGCTCTTTATTCAGCATGATGCATTCTATGCGCAACATAATCTGAGCATGAGCAGCTTTCTGCTATCAGTTTCCAAAACTGTGAATATTGACTACCTCTCTTCCCCTGAAGTGAATTTCTTTCGGAATATTGGTAGCGGTTTTGGACGTAAAGGGCCAAAGTTTGTGTTCCGGTTTCTTGAGAAAGATGATGTTGATGTATCAACTAACCAAACCTATGGATCTCTTGCGGGAAACTTAACTTTCATCAAGACGTTTGCTTCAGGAATTCTTGTTCCTAAGTCTTACATATGGCCGGTCGAAAGCCAATACTTGCTTCCCCATACATCCTTTGTTCAAGATGCTCACAAAGCAGGACTAGAAGTATATGCATCAGGTTTTGCAAACGATTTTGATTTACCATACAATTACAGTTTCGATCCATTGGCCGAGTACTTGTCTTTCATGGACAATGGGGATTTCTCCGTGGATGGCGTGCTATCTGATTTTCCTCTAACCGCTTCTTCAGCTGTTGGTAAGTAAATCTCTTCTTCTGTATCACATTTATATGTCACATATATCATTTAAATACTGCTAGAGAAACCACAATCACACAAGTGAAACCACTTTTCACTATTCTTTTAAACTTTTCTTATTCCTCAGACTGCTTCTCACATCTTGGAAATAATGCTTCAACACAAGGTATGTGAGTAGTTCATATGCGTTTTGCTTGCTACATTATTAGTGCCGTGTCACAATAATTAACAGTATAAATTTTCTTCTTCTCTATGGTTCATGTCACAGTGGATTTTCTTGTTATATCCAAAAATGGAGCAAGTGGAGATTACCCTGGCTGTACTGACTTGGCCTATTCAAAGGCTATCAAAGATGGTGCTGATGTAATCGATTGTTCTCTTCAAATATCATCAGACGGGATTCCGTTTTGCTCAGGTTCAATTGATCTTGGGAAGAGCATGAACGTTGTTCAAAGTCCTTTCAGAAACCGCTCTGCAACTGTTCCTGAGATTGGTCCACTTCCTGGAATATACAGCTTTAGTCTGGCATGGTCTGAGATTCAGACCTTGAAACGTGAGTTTCCCACATACTACTGTCTTCTTCTTTTGGCATTCTTGCTCTAGGCAGTGTGTTGTGCTGGTAGATCCTTGAACAGATGTTATTTAGATGTTACCAACAGATGCAAAATATCTTTTAGTTGTGTCATTGAATATGCTTTTTCTCCCCATCTGTTTGCAGCTGCTATTGAAAACCCCTACAGCAGAGAATTCAACATGTTTAGGAATCCAAGGGAGAGAAGTTCCGGGAAGCTCGTTTCGCTTTCTGATTTCTTGAACTTGGCGAAAAACTCTAGCTCTCTCGTCGGTGTTTTGATCAGCGTAGAGGTGACTATGATTTACAGTGTGCTTTATGTCATTTCTTTTAATGGTTACAACAACTATGATTGATTTTCTTCAGAATGCATCATACCTGAGAGAGAAGCAAGGGCTCGACGTTGTTAAAGCAGTTCTCGATACACTCACAGAAGCTGGTTACAGCAACAGTACAACAACCAAAAGGGTTATGATTCAGTCAACTAACAGCTCAGTCTTAGTAGACTTCAAGAAACAGAGCCGGTATGAGACAGTATACAACATCGAAGAAACCATCCGTGATATCCTCGACTCTGCAATTGAAGACATTAAGAAATTTGCAAACGCAGTTGTCATAAAAAAAAAATCAGTCTTCCCCACCAGCGAAAGTTTCACCACTGGACAAACTAAACTAGTGGAGAGGCTGCAAAAGTTTCAGCTTCCCGTTTACGTTGAGTTGTTTCGGAACGAGTTTGTTTCTCAGCCATGGGATTTCTTCGCTGATGCAACCGTCGAGATAAACTCGCATGTTACTGGAGCCTCTATCAGCGGAACCATCACTGAATTCCCTCTCACAGCCGCAAGATACAAAAGTAAAGTGAAAAACCAAAAAAGATAACTCAAAAGGTTTCTCTGTTTTCACAAACATTTTAAAAATTTTGATTGTTTTTTTTGACAATGTTCTTTCTCAGGGAACTGGTGCGTGTCCCGCAAAGACCCGCCTCCTTATATGATCCCAGTTCAGCCCTCTGGCCTGTTAAGCATCGTGAGTCCTGCTTCTTTACCTCCAGCAGAAGCACCAAACCCAGTTTTCACAGATGCTGATGTCACTGAACCACCATTACCTCCAGTCACAGCCAGAGCCCCAACCACCACCCCTGAACCTCAATCACCAACAGGTGAAAAGACTCCCAACGGACAGACCCGAGTCGCTCTATCTCTTCTTCTGTCTACATTCGCTACAGTTATCGCCTCTCTTCTACTTATTTGATCACATTGATCCAATCAACCACGCCGGTATTGACCGAGTCCTCAGAATTATTTTCCCTCCTAACAGTTCTCGGGATTCTCTGCAGTGTTGGGGTTTTGTATGTTCATATTTGTTGTTATTCTGTAGGAGTTATGGCCAAAAAAAAAAAAAAAAAGTAAAAATTCTTGAGACGTAAATTTGTATCATTGGGGTTCTCATTTGTTGTAACATTATTTACTGTAATGTTTCTTTAAAACTCTTGTGTGGTTTCTAGTATTTGAGACTGTATTTTCATTGAAAACATTAAACTATTTAAAATCTAGAAGGATGTTTTCACAATATAAATATAAGATTTTAAATTTCCTGTCATGTTTCTTATTCTCTGGAGAGTGGATGAAAAATAGAAGATTATCTCTTAGAAACCCATGTTCGGTATTAATGACGCTTGTTCTGTCTCTAATTTAAATAAATACTACTTATTAGCTTAAAATATCTACCTATATAAGAAGTATTCATGGATTCTCAGATCCTACGATGAAGGTTTCGGGACTCTGTTCAGCTACGACGAGAGAGATCTTGTGGGGATGTTTCTTCGTGATGATTGGTTCCGTTTCCTTCTTCGGATTCGTCTTTGCAGCCATGGCGTCGAATGATAGGCACTACTGCTTCTTGGTTCCTTTGACTCTACCAGTTATAATGGTTGCCGTCTATTTTCATTGGCTTAGCATGAAGCTCTTCAAGCACGCCTGATACATCCATCGAATCACATCAGTTTTGAGGGATCTATTGTGAGTTCATGACACAATTTTGTCGTCATGGATTTATACAGCGATTTAAATTCAATTGAAGCAATTTTGTATCACGGATTCATACGGATTGCAAAATGCTTAGGTACTTGGTTAATATTTGCTTCCTCAAGCCACTCAGGGTTTGTATTTGTAACAAAATTTTATGAAATAGCATACAATAATAGTGTTTTGATCCAGTGACTTAAGTATCTGTCTTTTGTGAACAATGTTAAAGTTTCCATAGACATATATGTTATCTAAAATCTCCACTAACTGCATATTACAATCATGTAGCATATAGCATAAAAGAAACCAATGTACTTTTCGACATCAGTCGAAGAATTCCTGGCTATCGCGGACGGAAGTTGTACAATCTTCTAGTCATTGATGAAGTAGTAACAGGATTGTGCTTGATCTCTAGTGGAATTCTGTAATCAGGATCTCCAAGATTGTCATCATCATCTGTTAAATCTGTATCAATCCAAGATGACCAATCTAACTCACTCTCTGTATCTTCATCCCACGAGATCTCTCTTTTGCTTTGCATCTCATTAACCTTATCAACTAATCTTAACAGGATCTGGTGGTTTAGTACTTCATAATCCCTGCATTCCAGTCAAGAGTATATATATGAGCTTCTATAGTTTTGGAGACCTTTTGATTAGTTAAAAACATAATCCAGTTTTTTGCATTTTGGTCATACCTGTATGTAAAAGCAGCATGAAGAAGCTGACCTGAAGCAAGAACAGCAAATAAAGACCTGACAAGATTTATAGTCCATGCTTGGTGTTCTGCATCATTCACGTAGCGTAGACTTGCCACTTCTAATGCTAATGTAGTGCACAAACCTGCATCAGTGAAATAGAATAGGTCTGTTAAAGTTATGGATTCTAGTGTTTTATAATTATGGTATGAGAAAGAGATATGGAATCTGATACTTACCTATGTAAAGCCTTGGTCTTATGGTATAAGTTTGTTTTGTACTAGTAAACATATAGATGACAAAGGTGGACAAGAAGTATATGAAGAAGGCTTTTATCACTCGTGACTCGAGAAGCATCGCATTGTGCAACGCAAATAGCTTATCCAAAGCTATGAACATGCTTGCTTGTTTCGCCTCAAACGCTTCCTGCAAAAACAGATTGTTAAATTTGGTTTTTATGTGTTCTTGCTTCTGCTGCTTTTGAAATTTTATATAAGATTAAGGTGACTAACCTGAGCTGCCAACATTGATTTTGAATTTTCAAACAGGTGTTCATGAACCTTCTGAAGCTGTTCTTGCCGCTTTGCAAGTTCTTCCTGTTGCTCCTGACTAAATTCCGCCAAACGTTTCAAGGTACTCCTACAAAGTTACAACCAAAAAACAAAATGCGGTTAGGCTCTTGAGCGAAACATCTTTGTATTTGGAATTATACTAACTCTCTTGTCTTTTGAAAACTTACCTACTCTCTTGAAGTGCCTCAGTCTGAAACCGCGTAAGAAACTGAAGATTATCAAGCGCTTCCGATTGCCCGTCTAAAAGCTTCTGCTGTTTATCCAATGAAGTACCAGTCATGTTTCCAATATCATCAGCTTTACTATGCAAATCACTCAGTTTAGATGACATTTTGTTCCCAAGTTTGTTCATCTCCCCTTCAATCTGCTTTGTATCGTTTTTCAACTTATCTACTCCTTCCTCGATTTTAGTATATGCATCACTGAACATCTCCATTCCATCTTTCAACGTTTCTCTCATCTTCACTTGATCTTCCCTTAGCACCAGCTGTGTTTCTGCAATGATCTTTTGTTCTTGATAGATTTCTTTGGTTTGTTGAGATACTCCACTCATTTGAGTTTCTATGGCGTTTGTCACATGAGCTACGCTTTGAACCCGAACATCTATCAACCCTAAAGACTCATGAATCACGCTCGAGCTCTGCACTAGAACATCAGTTTTTTCCCCCAAGATATCTAGCCTCTCTTCTGCATTGTGCCCTGACCTCACCAGCTCATTCATAAGCCTCTCTATCTCATTCTTGAATACATTACTCCTGCCACAAAAGTAAATTTAGAAATTCATTACACAATCAAAAGTAAAAAAAAAAAAAGTCGAAAAAGGTTGAGATGTTTTGTTTTACTGTAATTGTTGGCAGATGGTGTTGGCTTCAAGCAAGAATTCGAGATAGATCTTATGCTCATGATCATCAAGCTTCTTAAGGCAACTCATCATTGTTGATTCAGCATTACAGATGGGCAAATCCGGTCTTCCCGAGTCTTTAAGGAAACAATCGCTCAAGTACCAAGCAAATCTCTTTCTCTTTTCTTCTGTGGCAATCATATCTTTGCAGCCAGAGAAGAGGTGCTTATATGCATTTTGCCAGCAAGTGTTTGGACCCACAAGCTTGTTTTTGGCGTCTTGAACGACTCGAACCGCTTTCGGGTCATTGAAAACTTCCATAGAGAACTCGGGATTGGATTTGTGAGACGAAGAGTAGGAAGAAGAGTATGTATGTTCTGTTGAAGAAGAAGAAGAAGAAGAAGAAGAAGAAGAGAACCATCCCCAACTGTGGCATTTTATTGGAGAATCTAAAATTATGATCAATGAAAGAAACAGAAGAAATGTTCTGTTCAAACGATCCATTTAATCGGGTTTTTTTTTTTTTTTTTTTTTTTTTTTTTTTTCTCTTTTGATCTTCTTTTTTTCTGGAGGAGATGTGTGATTGATTCACCTACAAGAAGAAACAGAGACATAACATTTACGTTCTGAAATTTTTTGTATATATAATTTGAAAACTTGGAGCGCAAGAAAAGGAAACCGCTTGAACTTCCAATGTGAATATAAATGGTAGTTTTTCTTTTTTGGATATCGTCATTAATAAAGTTAGCAAGTAAAAAAAGATTATTAACAAATCACGTTGCAGATTAAAAAAGAAGAAAATAAAACACATTAAAGGGTATACAGAAAACATCTTTCTAAAAAAAGGAAGAATCTGTATCCACTTTGTTTTTCGTTTTCTGAGATTAATACATGCATTTTATAAGTCGTATCGACAAAGTTAAACAAAAAAACAAATAGAATTAATACGAAATACGCTGAATAATCTTTAAAAAACACAGGAAAACTACAAGGAAAAAAAATAAAAAATTATGATCGTAAAGAGAAGAAGAAAAAATTAAGTGACAGGCTTAAGAATCGATATTGCGAGAAAAACAAAAATCTAAAAATAGATATATGAATTTGAATTGAATCAGATAAGAATCTCTATGTTTATGTTTCATTACAGAGTGGCAAAACAAACTGATCAGTACAAAAATAAACACGAAAAAGCAATTTTCATTTCTATAGAATAATTCTCTCAAAACTCAAAAATGTATAGTTACGACTTCACATGATGAAACTAAAGAGAACACTATTATTTCATCATAAGTTCGAAGTTTCGAAACAAATAAGTAAAGGATTAGAGACTGTAATACAAAAAAATTAAGCAAGGCTTACCGAAACAGAAGAAATTGCAGATTTTTTGAGTCGGTGATTTAGAGAAAAGTGAGAGATGAAATTAAAAAGTAATAATTGAACGCGTTTGATAAAGAGGTGGAAACGTTTCGCGAACGTTTGGTTTACTTCCGGTTTGATATGATTTAATTCGTTTCGGTTCGATTTAATTTTGTTTCGGTTCAACAATATAAAGATTTTTTAGTCAAAAGCAAAATGCCAAACTAGAGAAAGAGAGGAAATGATGGAATCTTCTGCTTTTAATAAATTGGCAGCTTTCTCAAAATTCCGATTCTTCTTCACGTTTTCCACCTTGACCAAAAAAAAAAAAAAACACAATTTTCCGGCGAAACAGCCGATGAAGTTTCGCCTGAATTTATCACCGGCGATTGAATTGACTTCGAAAACAATGGAAATCTAAAAATAGAAACAGATTTCAAAAAATTTCTTCTCTCTAATTCAAAAACCGCAAATCAAGGAAACGAGAGAAGATGAGTAAACGGAATCCAAGGATTCTGAAGATTATTCTGTATATGCTACTTCTCAACTCACTCTTCCTCTGCATCTACTTCGTTTTCCACTCATCGTCTTCTTCGTCTCCAGAGCAGCCATATCCTCATTTTCCGTTGCGATTTCACGTTTCAGTGAACAACCAATCGGCGATTCAGAAACCGTGGCCGATCTTACCTTCTTACCTCCCATGGACACCGCCGCAGAGAAATCTATCTTATGGCTCTTGCGAAGGCTACTTCGGGAATGGATTTACACGCAGAGTTGACTTCCTTAAGCCAGGAGGAGTTGAAGGAAGCTGGTTCCGGTGTTTTTACAGTGAGACGTTACAGAGCTCGATTTGCGAAGCAAGGAATCTGAGAATGGTTCCTGATCGGATCGTTATGTCGAGAGGAGGTGAGAAGTTAGAGGAAGTTATGGGAAGGAGAGAAGAGGAGGAGCTTCCTGCGTTTCGTGAAGGTGCGTTTGAAGTGGTGGAAGAGGTTTCACGGTTAGGTTTCAAGAGACACCGTCGTTTCGGCGGCGGAGGAGGAGAAGGAAGCGTGAATTCGCGGCGGCTGGTGAATGATGAGATGCTGAATGAATATATTCAAGAAGGTGGAATTGATAGACATACAATGAGGGATTTGGTTTCTTCGATTCGTGCTGTTGATTCCAAAGATTTCGTTTGTGAAGAGGTTTGTGCATTTAATGTTTGATCTGCTTAGTTAGATTGTGTTTACTTTATTTTTTTTTGGTGAAAGATTCGGATTTGGAAACTTCCAGTTTGGAATATCAAAATTTGCAGCAATGAATGAATCACTGACATTGAAATATTTCTGTGATTGGATTGAGAATTTGAGCTTTTCACTGTTTATATTAGGTTGTGGTTTCTGAGATAGTTCTTGAAACTTATGTAGTAGTGTGTGGTGGTTCTTGTTGATTGATGTTTTGGTTTGCTTTTGCTTGGCTTCAGTGGGTGGAGGAACCAACGTTGCTTGTCACTCGATTCGAGTATGCAAATCTCTTCCACACCGTGACAGATTGGTACAGCGCTTATGTTTCCTCGAGAGTTACCGGTTTGCCTAATCGACCACACGTTGTTTTCGTTGACGGACACTGCACGGTACGCTCCTCTTCTTGTTCTTGGTCATGATTATTCCATGAGCAGGGATTTGTCCAGTTTCATTAGCCCCAACTAGCTTTAGATTTGCAGTTACTCTTGGTTATAGGATTTGGGTTTCTTGTGTGTTTATGGTTCTAGCTTCTCTATTCATTGATGAATACAAATGAATCTAGTTGGAGTTTCATGTCTATGTTGTGAACCTTTTCGCAGACGCAACTGGAGGAAACATGGACAGCTTTGTTTTCCGGAATCAGATACGCAAAAAATTTCAGCAAACCGGTTTGTTTCCGCCACGCGATTCTTTCACCATTGGGATACGAAACCGCGCTTTTCAAAGGATTGAATGGAGAAATAGACTGCAAGGGAGAATCAGCTCACAATCTGTGGGAAAACCCAGACGATAAAAAAACCGCTAGGCTATCAGAGTTTGGCGAAATGATCAGAGCAGCGTTCGGGTTTCCTGTCAACAGACACCGTTCGTCAGAAAAACCGCCATGGTCGTCATCATCATCATCCTCTGTTCATAACGTTCTCTTTGTCCGCCGTGAAGATTACTTAGCCCACCCTCGTCACGGTGGTAAAGTCCAGTCTCGGCTCACCAACGAGGAAGAAGTGTTTGACTCGTTGCACCATTGGATCGCCTCTGGCTCCACTGGTCTGACGAAATGTGGGATAAACCTTGTGAATGGCTTGTTTGCACACATGTCAATGAAAGATCAAGTCCGAGCCATCCAAGACGCATCAGTGATCATAGGAGCTCACGGAGCAGGACTGACTCACATTGTGTCTGCAACACCAAACACAACGATATTTGAGATAGTAAGCGCCGAGTTTCAACGACCTCATTTCGAGCTTATAGCTAAGTGGAAAGGTTTGGAGTATCATGCGATGCATCTGGGGAACTCACGAGCGGATCCAACGGCTGTGATTGAGAAGCTAAAGGAGATCATGAAGAGCCTTGGCTGCTAAAAACAAAAACCAAAAAAAAAATGAATTCGGGATAGTGAGTTCGAATCTCTGATGACCGGAGAGTTTGACATATTTTGATAGTTTTTTTTTTCTCTTAATCATTTTTTTAGATGGGTTAATGATGTCAATTGGTCTGTAAATTGGTGTATTTGCTTTTTGCACTAAACAGGATTTCTTCTAATGGTTATTTATTTATTATTATTTAAAAAAATTCTCCAGTAGACTTTTTTTTTTTTTTTCCTTTTTTTGCATAGTGGATGAACAAAAATGATGCATTTTGTTTTTCCTAGTATTTCATTTAAAATTTAGAAAATCAACCTCTTATCCATTTGTTGATTTAAATAAATAGAAAGGAAAAAGAAAACAGAGACTTTTCCTGCCGTGTTTCTTCTTCTAGTAATATTTTGACATTCAGATCATATATTGAAACGAAAATTCAAAGTGATAGCCGTCACAAAAGAAAGTGGAAAAAAAAAAGAATTAAAAAAGTCAAAAAGAATGGAGATGCGGGGTATCGATCCCCGTGCCTCTCGCATGCTAAGCGAGCGCTCTACCATCTGAGCTACATCCCCTTTTGTTCAATGACCAGTTTTGTCTTATTTAAATCAATCCTCGACAAGCAATTTTATATGATAATCATTACCAAGGAAAGAAAATTGGGACATAAATATTCTCGTTTGGGCTTACGTTTTAGTGGATTCAGCTGCAAAAGTCAAATTGAACAAAAATAAAATAAAATGTAAAATCCTCCTAGTTCATTCATAGATTTGTCCCATCCACTACTAGTCTAAGCATCCAGCCTTAGAACGCAAGTCTGCAAGAAAAAGGACCAAGTCATAATGATGATGAGTAATGTCATGATGATGATAGTACTAGTGATGATCATGACAAAGAAAGAAGAGAAGACGATTTCAGAAGGAGGATCCATCATGACTTTTTTTGTTATTATAATTGTCGTTAGGTACTTTTCCAAATCACTTTGGCTAGAACCAAATGACTGTTTATAAAGAACATGGAAATGGAGTAAAAAAGTGCATTGCTCAACGGATAAGAGAGTCGACTATAGAAGATATGTAGATTTTGTTGGAAAAGAATAAGATATTTAGAGTAGTGGTATCAAGTCTGAGTACTAATGATTATAATCTGGAGTCTGGACACTGCATTATACAAATTATACAATACCATTTATAAAATCCAAATTGATTTGGTACTGCGTCTTGCCTTCACACTTAACTCCACAGCTTGTGGTCAATGAAAAATGTATAACACCAAATCTTTCAAAAAGATTAACAAGTGTAAAAAGGTGTTTAATACTTAAGCATATCCAATTTTTTTTTTTTTTTTTTTTTTTGAAATCAGATTTTGTTTAAATCCAAGAAAATATAACCTTTTTTTTTTGTCATCAAGAAAATATAACTACAACTCTTAGGTATTTGAAATTTTTTTTCATAATAATAAAATAAACAATAAAATCAAATACAAACAAAATCATGCTAAATTCAATTTAATTTACCTACTAATCTCAGTAAACAAATTTCTGGAAAACTAAATTGAACACAGAGTATTTTTTTAAGGATTTAATATTTAAAATGCCAATGATCTAATTGCAAAATTTCAATTAACATTTCAAAAATTAGTCAGGGATTCGAGTCCCAGAAAAACTTGGTTATGAAAAAAAAGAAAGGCAGAGACACCTTTTTCCTCATTATCTCTACAAAAGGCAAAACAAGTAGAAAACAAAAAAAAAAAAAAGAATCAACGAGCACGAGGAAATTCGAGCTTCTTGGGTTTTGTTAAGGAGTTGCAGAAAGAAGAGAAAGCTCCTTTGATTTCATTAGAGATTGGGAGAGCCAAAGAGAGCAGTAAATCATCATCTCGGAGACTTGTGGTTTGGTGTCTCAACGAGACAGAGTGAGCCAATGCCCTTTGCCTTTTGTTGAGTCCTTCAAGGATGAAGGAGAAGGCACCAAAAGTGAGACAGCTTTGTAGCATTGCTTGTGGTGCACCTGCAAACACAGGATCATACAGACCTCAATCAAACTTAGAATAGCTCATATAGTTCATCTATGAGGGGGATATGAATTCAGATATATTGTGTTGCTCTTACCGGGGAAACTAAGAGCAAGGCCAGTACAGCATCCAGCAACTCCAACGTTAATGGCTACAAAAATAGAGATCATGTGAACATATAAGCAAAGACATGCTACGCGTAAATCTAGACTATGCAAACATTATATCATAGGAGTTTAAAAAGGATAAGAGGAAGAAATGTTAAAAGAGTCTCACCATCATCTTTCCCTCGCAGTTTCTTCAAAAGGCAAACAACCAAACTGTGCACTCCAGATAAAATGGCAAAAGTCTAACGAGAAACCACAATTTATTCAACTGCCTTTGAACAATTTTAACAATTTCAATGAACATAAAGATTTAAAGATTTAGTCACCTTTGCAGATTGACCCGCATCCACGAATGATCCTTTAAACCCTTTCTTCTTAAACAATCCAGAACCTGAACCCCAAACTTATATCCATGAGAACAAGCACATACACTGATTCTCCAGTAGTAGTAAACGAAGTCAAAACAAAATAAAAGCTAAAGCTAAAACTGATCACAGAACAGAACCAAACTTGAGGAATGCCCTTTTCTATGAAAGCTACACAAACGAAGTCTACACAGAAACATTGATGATCCTTATGACCTCATAAAATCTAGGTTTATAGAGAAATTTTAGGCAATAAACTTAATCTTTGATCAAGCCTTAACTCAACTAATCTAGTTTTTTTCTCCACTCGTTAACAAAGTCTGAGTTAAATCATAGGCTTAGATAATTTTCAACTCTGGAGCAGCTAGGTTAAGTCTGTACGAACACCTACGATTGCTCAAACCTCTAATTCTAAGTTATTCTGATCGAAAATCAAAATAATTCTCACTCACGACGAAGACAACACAGAATCATTCACAACGAGCACAAAAAAAAAAAAAAAAAAAAAACAACGGAGATAATCTACAAATACAAGACATGTTACAAAGAAACTGAAGAGAAATCGAAATCATCATCACCATAGCCGAATATAGAGCCCATGACGGCGCCACTAGCAGCATCTCCGGCGAAACGGACGAGACAAACGGCGGGAGCAGGGATTACTAATCCTTTGGAAGAGTCATGGTTAGGTTTTGAATCGGAATCGAGACTCGTGTTGACGTTTGAAGAATTCGCGACCGCCATAGCTTAATACCTCTTGAAGCTGAAGATAGTTTCGTTTTCTTTCTACCTAATCTTCCGGAACAAAAAAAAAAAAAAAAAAAAAAAGGGTTTGTTTATCTTCTTCTGGTTTGCTATTGCACCTGTAGCCAAACAGTATATTTATTCGTGTTAGTATGGGCCTCAATTTTGGCCCGCTTGTGTCTAGGAAGAACTCACTAAACGTCAAATTTCTCATATTTGTGTACAAACCTCTCTATTTTATAGATTTTAGAATTGTAACCCTATATTGTATATACTATTTGGTTTCAATCCCGTTTTTATTGTTAAATACGAGAGCAAAATTGAACTACACAATAGATTTGATTAATAATATGCATGGAGGAGTAATCTTTTAAACTTGCAGAATACTTAAAAAATTTAAGAGCCTCAACTTTAAACTCATTAGCTTTAAACTTGCAAAATACATGGATAGAGAGGAGTAATCTCTTTGATTAATACAATAAAACTTGAAAATTAATAGAAGTTAAAGCAGAGTAATAATCTTCATGATAGAGTGACAGCGAATCCAAGGAATATCATTTGGATTTTTAGAGCTTTTTTAACCTTCTAAATGCAATAATAACCTAAGAAAAGTATTTATATTTATTTTCCCCATGTTCTGGTTCAGCCACTGTTGTCTTGATATATGGCTCCAAACTCAGCTCTCCATGCTTGATCGTCTGCATAATCGTCATAGCTCACCACACCGGTTCTGTGTTCTGATACATGTTCTACTTCCTCTTGCTCATTCTCCTTGAACCATGGCTCTAATGCAGATCCTGGTAATTTGCTTTCTGCAAGGTATTGCTTCATTGTGTTCATTTCTGTTTTGTGCTTACTCTTTAACTTCTCCATCTGCTTCTTCAACTTCTCATTCTCCTCTTCAACTAAGCTGAAACGTTCCTGCAATTATAGTTTTTGAATCCAAAAACAAAATCAACATATGTGGGAGAGTCTACGTAACCAAAAGGCTAGTTTTTAAAGTTACCTCAGAGGATTCTACAACTTGTTCAGCTTCTCGGAGTCTGACAAGTAACTCTCCAGCAGCTTGAACAGCTTCAGCAGTATCTCGCAGCTGAATTTTAAGGCCCTTGTTCTCTTTTTTCAAGAACTCTCTTTCTTTCTCCTTCTCAGCTCTAATGGCAGTAAGCTCAGCTGAGAAAGCTTTTGCAAAACGCTTCCCATGACGACCTTTCATTGCAGCTTTAGCTGCTGCTTTCTTCACATCAACAATTCCTGCCATCGTTACACTATGCCTCTCAGCTAATTCATCATACTTCTCCTGCAGTTCTGTGTACTGCTCAATGAATCTACTGTGACCAAGCATAGCTCTACTTAGAGCATCGTTTAACTCCTCTGTAGCCATTTTCTCCTGTTTGAGCTCTATCTCTAGATCCTCTGCGTGTCTACGATGGCTATCAATATCCATCCTTAGATCATCTGTTAAAGATATCCATTCACTCTCCATTTCTGTCCACCTTTCGCGTTCTTTCTCTAGCTCATCGTTGTTGTTCTCATTGTTCTTGGTAAAATCAGTGCTTTTCCTCATTTGGAAGGACCGTAACAGCAACGAGGATCTCAGATTATCTGTTGATTTTGTAGGCTGCAGCTTGCTTTTGAGCTCTGAAATCTCTTTTAAAAGAGCTTCCTTTTCACTAAGATCAATCTTTACCTTCCCAAACTCTTCACTAAGTTGGTTTGTCTCATATGTTTCCTTCACGACCTCTGTCTCAACTTCTCCATCATCGGAGGATTTCATTAGCTGCACAAATAGATAAACATAGCTAAAAGTTATTTACCAATGTCTTGCAAACAATTTACCAATGTGCTTCTTCTTTCAAATGTAACTTGTTGCCTTACCTTACTTGACTCCTGAACAGTGTTCTTTTTGAATTGGTCTAACTAAAGAATTATTAAAACAAATTGTCAGAAAACTTAAATTCAACCTTATTCAATAGTCTCATCATAAGGTTATAAGATATTTTACCAGGCAAGTTAGGTGCTCAATTTTGGTAGCCTGCTCCATACACATGTTCTTGAGATGCTTCTCGTCAGCGCAAGCTTCTTCTGTTGCCTTATATCCTCCCTGATAATACATAATATTAATTTCCAAAACGATTAGCCCAACTAAAAACTGATGTGAATTGAGGAAAATGCATTCTGAGGTTTTGTAGACATACTTCAGCTTCTTGATCAAGTTTCTGTCTGCAAGAAAGACATAGGAGAATCGATGATCCACCTTCTTTTGGTCTATCTTCCTGTAACGATTTAACCGAAGCACTAAGATGATCGGCTTCATCGCAAGGCTTCAGAGAGAGATGCCCAAACGAGAAAGAAACAGAAGATCTGTTTGACAACGAGTTCCGCTGGTGACAGTCTATAATATGTAGTCCTCTCTGGAGACTTGCAGCTAAAGAATCTGTAGGATTCAAAGTCTTCTTGGACATTGAAATGTTGGAGGTCTCGGTTACATTCCTAGGACTTGCCTGAAACTTTGTAGACGCAGCCACGCTCTTCCTAAAATTCATAATCTTTGGAGATTCTGACAAAGGTGGCTCTTCAAGAATACGGGTTTGATGCGGTAAACTGATGGAAATCCCATATCTCACAATGGTTGGATCAGAATCAGCCAAGGCACAATCTTTATGAATACCATCTTTGTGTTTGTCTACATCTCCTGAGCAAATCTCATCTCCACTCATTGACTCGGCTTCACAGCCTGAAGCACTTGCAAAGGAGGATTGAATAGAATCCCTCAAGTCACCAGTATCATAGTAAGTATGAAACTTGTTAACATGTTTACTCAGTTCCATTACATCATCCTCATCCTCCTCCTCATACATTGTTTCCTTCTCTGAATCTTCTTTGTTCGCACACGACATGACTAAAGATTTGTTGATGCTGTTTCTCAGTTGACTCAAGCTCTCCCTCACAAAGTACCCGTTTTTGCTTCCATCAGATTTGGTTCTTATTAGCTCCTCCTATAAACCACAAAGACCAACATTATACACAATACCATTTTGATAAACACACACAATACCATTTTGATAAACACACAACAAACTGTTTGTAAAAAAAAAAAGAGAACCTTTAGTTCGCGAATCTGGTCACCCAATGAGTCATCTTCCTCTGTAATCTCATTAGCCATTGAGTTAGTTCTTGTAGCCAGTACGCTCTTGGCTTCAAACTGTTTGTAAATTCAATTGAAAATTCAGAAGACAGAAACAAACAAAAAAAACTTCAAACCGAAAGGAATCAAAAGACAAAAAAATGTCACCTTTAGTGAATAAACTGAACCAATATCTTGAGAATAAGTGTTTGGCTGCTTAACTCTCTGAATATGTCAAAAGGTTTCACATATAAGATCTACAAATAGTATTAAAACCTAATTATAGAAAGCTCTTAAGTTATAGATCTACCTGAGTAGATTCTTCTTGTAGAATCGGAGTTGCAGAAGGAAATATTTTCTGAGGCGATTTGATCTTCAAGTGAAGATCGTTGTTGTTGTTGTTGTTGTTGTTGTTGTTGTTGTGATGATGATGAGTCTGTATGTTTGGGTCAGAAGGAGGAGGAGCGTTCTCGTCGTTGGATCTGAAACTCTTAGTTTGTGAATTCTGAATTGATTTCTGCTTGGCGTAGATGGATGTGGGTAGCAAATTTCGGATAGAAGAAGTCGTAATGTTTCCTAAGAAACGATTCTCTCCGATCTTCGCTGGGGACTTCATCGTTTTCACAAAGAGATAGAGGAAGAATAAGTGATTTTATTTGAGAGAGAAGAGAGTTTTTTGAATGTTATGTGTGAGGGAAGACGATAAGGCTACAGAGATATTTTGAATGTTGAGTCGATTCGACCGTTGGAGTTTCGAAATAATGTTTTTAACATTTTCTATGTATTTCAAAAAAAAAAAAAAAAGGAAAAATTACAAAAGAGCAAGTGATGTGGGACCCACCCGAGCTCGTTTTGAATATGGGCTTTATTGGGTTTTTTTTTTCCGGTAAGGTTTATGGGCCTTAGTATACTTTTCGAAATTTATTTTCGGATTCCAAATGAATATTTATGATACAAAGTTATCGTAATTTTTTTTATTTTTTTTAATTGAATAGCAGTCATATGAGTAGAAGCATATATAGCTGCACCACCGTCCAATGTTGACCCCAAAAATTACTGTCCGTGCACACATTTAATTTTCAGATTTATTTCAATAAATAATTAAACAATAATTTGGGATCGGGAGAAAAGTTGATTTGTACATTAATAAATGGAATATAAGATTTTAAGCAACTAAAAGGGAGAGTAGGCATCGAGATGATAGTGACATTTTTTATGTTATAATGTCAGCAATTATAGTTTGAAAATTTTGGCAATAGAAGCATATAACCAATAATTGTCTAAAGAAAAATAAAGAAAAGGGAAAATAAAAAACAATCATATTTAATTTACACATGAATAATGACAATATATAAAATCATAAAAAAGAACAACACTTTTTGGATCTTTTTATTATTTCAGCTTTCTTGTGGGTTCTACATACATATCTTCAATTTTTCTAATACTTTTAAATGTCATATCTAACTTTTGTTAATTTCTGTACTCATGCATTCATATCCACTCATTTTTTGAATGGTTGAAAATAGAGTTAATTAAAAAAAAGCGTGAAAAGCCATTCGAAATTTGCCACTTTCCTATTTTAGTTCAGATTTTGCCACTCTAACATTTGTGAAAAGACGTTTTTACCCTTTGTTTTATATTTTGTCTATCAATTTTCGTGGATAAATTTATGTAATGTATTTTATCCACGAAAAGTTATATTTAAGTAATTAAGATATTTTATTTGGATTCTATACTTATAATTTAGGGTTTAGTTTTCAATTTATAATTTAGGGTTTAATTTTCATGTTTGGTTTTTTTTTATATATAATTTAGGGTTTATTTCATGTTTGAGTTTAGGGTTTAATTTTTATGTGTAATTTTGTCCATCTATTTACATAGACAAACACATGTGACATTTTTGTCCACGAAATTTTTTTTTATCATTGTGTCAAAGGACAGAAATGTCATGAATAGTAGATTTTGAGTGAATAGTAACCAGACACAAATTTTTAATGGCAAATTCCGAATATGAAGTTTTCGTAATGGCAATTTTGATAAGATTCCCTTGAAAATATATAGTTACACAGTTACATTTAGATTTCCTTATACATTTATTTAAAGTCATGATATTTTGTAAATATTTAAGAGTGTTTGCTTTATAGCAGTGAAATGAATATAATTTAAAAATAGCAATTAAATGGTATAAATAATTTTTGACGAATTTTTTTTATTTTCCTGTGAAGAATTTTTTTTCAATTAATTAGAAAACCCAATATCTTTTCGTAACATACTATTTTGATGGACCTTTTATTTATCAAATGACGATTTCATGAATTCAATTATATAGTTATTAATTGTGTGTGAAACACATTCATATATATATATATATATATATATATATATATATAAATATCTGTTTACATGATAAAAAAACATTCTTCTTATAAACATGTGATATATAATAGATTTTTATATTTTTATTATATATTTGTATATTATTATAGATTTTTATATTATTATTTTCCAGGTTAAACATTAGTATATTCATTTATGCAAATAAAATATCAAATTTATATAATTTTAAAGATACAAATAAAATTTTATTTAAAAATAGAATCGAAAGCTAACAAAATTTTCATACTGTTTTATAATTTCAGTATTTCCATTACCATGTACAATATTAACCCATATATATATGAAAGCAAAAACAAAATAAATATGATTAAAGATCATGTGATTATCACTTGATATGCTTTGCCAAAAACTGATGTGTGGGGCCTAAAGCCCATTAGCTCCGAATAAGAAAAAAAAGTTAAAAAAGAAACGAAATTGAAATGAAAACGCTCTCTTCTCTCTTTTCTTCTTTTTCTTTTTTCTGAGCAATAATTTTGCAAATTTACAAAAAGAACCAGCAAGACTCCATTAACGCTTTTGCCAGCCAGAAAAAAAAAAAAAAGCTCATAGCTTTCCATCTTCCAAACAGCTCTCTGTATGTGATTTCATCCGCGTGAAGTATTATTGTAAGCTTTGCGATCTTTCTTTCTTTTTAATGATCATGGAAAAAAAAAAAGAGAAGTAAAGCTTATAGCTTTCAATATACTTTTTTCATAGCCGAAACAGTTGAAATTAGACTCTCTATTTGACTATGCCCCACCTTCTTAGTGGTCCGCCATTGAAGTGACTGTGCAAAACCCTAATCTTATCTCTCCTTTCTCTTTCCGCCCACCCTCAAATTTCCAATCTTTATATTTTTTTTTCAACTTACTAACAGTTTGCATTTAACTCCCTCTTTGAAAAATTTGTCTTGTTGGTTTCTAACTTTCTTATGTAAGCCCACCACACCACATCTTTGTTGTTCTTTCAATCATCTTCTTGTTTTAAAGTTTCTCTCTTTGTGTGTTGCTGTTAAAGATATCACCGGATCAGAGCTTGGTTTTGGATTTAGGCAAGTTTTCTTAAGTTATTACTCTTTGTTTCTTTTTCTGTTTTTTTGTATTGATTGTGTGAGCTGTGGTAGAATTTTGAGTTTGTGATTTTTTTTTTTTTTTTTCTGATTGGATCGAGCAAGAAATTTTGAAACTTTCAGTAAGGTTATCCGTTGTTGTCACTAAGACAAAGTCGATTCCTTTATTGGATGAAACCTCTCATGAATTGTTTGACTTTGGTATTAGTTTGAATATACAGACTTGTGGTACCTAAACATGATTTCTAAAATTTCTTTGTTGCTGAATGTGTTTTATCTATGGTGAGATAAGCTTGTGAATTGTTGTTTGAACTTGATCTGTCGATTTTGGCTGTGACTAATGTTGATTTGTCCATCTTGAAATTACGAGTGGCTTTATTATGAGTTGGAATCGTAGGGAGGAGAGTTCGTTTCATTGTTCCTAAAATTCCCTCTGAGGCTTTGCTTTGCTTAGTTTAGGCTTAAAGCCTAAAAGAGAACTCTATAAAGTTTTCAACTCTGATTTTGACATCAAACTGTCCTTAAAGCATAAACATTTGTCTTAAATAAATGAGTCTTGGCCTTCAGAAACTGTTAATTTACATTTCTCTGGTATGAATTATCTTTAGTTAAACTTCAGGGGTTTATTATAGATTTTCTTTTCTTTCCCAAATTTCTATTTTATTAACTTTTTCGGTCACACTACGTTCCACCAACACGGTTTTTCCAGTTTCAGTCTTTATAGGCTGTTAGACGTAGTTAAGGAAACCATGTAATATTTTGGATTGCAGTTATATGAGCAATGGAAACTATGGAATAGCCTTTTGCATGTTAAAGAATATTCATACACCAAATTAATCAGATTGGTGTTGTGCGTTATGAACACAGTTCACTTTTGAGAGTCATGTCTCTTCTGGATGTGCAAGTTGCCAATAAAGATCATGAGGCCATTTGCATATACTGATACTAATTGGCCTTTCTTTTTGCAGAATTGTTCCTGAGGTTTTGCAATGGACTCTCCACAATCTGTTGTTTCACCATTCAAGATTGGTGAGTCAGAGAATGAGAACTCAAATTCTGTACAGAGCTCTGGAAACCGATCAAATGGCATAAAATCCAACGGAAAAGATTCTATCAGTTGTGGCCAGCAAGACCTTGTTGGTACTCTCGAGGTTTATGTCCATCAGGCAAGGGATATCCATAACATCTGTATATACCACAAGCAAGACGTTTATGCCAAGCTTTGCCTTACAAGTGATCCTGAAAAGTCTGTCTCTACCAAAATCATCAATGGCGGTGGAAGGAATCCGGTTTTTGATGACAATGTTAAGCTTGATGTCAGGGTTCTGGACGCTTCCCTCAAATGTGAGATTTACATGATGAGCAGGGTGAAAAATTATCTCGAAGACCAGCTTCTTGGTTTTACTCTGGTTCCTATGTCGGAACTGCTTTTCAAGAATGGAAAACTCGAGAAAGAGTTCTCTCTTTCTTCCACTGATCTTTACCATTCACCAGCTGGGTTTGTTCACTTGTCTCTCTCCTACAATGGATCCTATCCTGAAGTGATGGCTATCCCCAATATGCCTTCATCCGTTTCTGTTGATGAAACTACCAAGGATCCAGAAAGGTCTGAATCAGTTCCGGGTGAGTTGGATAAGATAGAGTTTCCAGATCCTAATGTCGCGAATGAAAATGAGAAAATGGTTTCCGAGTATTTTGGGATCTCTTGTTCTACTATTGACTCGGAAACTTCTGACAGCTTGGTTACCTCTGATGCTGAGAATCATGTGACCCATTCTGTCACTTCTATACTGAAGCAAGATTCACCTGAGAGCAGCAATGCAACAAATGAAGCTGCTTCTCCTCATGCTTCAGCCCACTCTGCCACAGAAACACCAAACCATGAACATCTCTCTCTGGTGAACTTCAAAGCGAAATCCCAAGAGTCAGGGAGTGAGGCTTCAGGTGAGACATCCGAGGAGAAAATTGCGAAACCCGTCCTCACTGTGAAGGTTGAGCCAGAGTCAAAGGTGGTGCAGCAGGATATAGTCGACATGTACATGAAAAGCATGCAACAGTTTACTGATTCACTTGCTAAGATGAAGCTTCCTCTGGACATTGATAGCCCAACAAAATCAGAGAATTCAAGCTCTGATTCTCAGAAGCTGCCAACACCAAAGAGCAACAACGGATCCCGTGTGTTTTACGGGAGCAGGCCTTTCTTCTGAGCATCTGTTTTACCAAGTTCAGAGGAAGAACGCAGTTCACTCCTAGACTTTTCTAATGAAGAAGACTAATCCTAATGATGTAATTTTATAATGTACTATTTGATGTTGTATCTCCCATCTGGTCAGCTTGATACCCTAGTTGATGTGAAGTTATTATTATGTATCACTAGCCTTTACTCAATTAGAACTATGTTCACATTATATGAACTTCTTCTGCCTAATCATGTTTGTTTTTTCTGTATAACTAATTTTTACATCCACAAGAATCTTTAAAGCATAGAGATCAATACTGAGATTGCTTAATTATTTGTTCTCATCATGTGGTGTGATTGTCACTCTCTGGACCCAGTTTGTCTTTGTGGCCATCGAGAGGAGGTCCCAATAGGTGGGGAGCCAGAGGCAAAGGATCCAATGATTCAGCTTTCTGAAAAAGTCTTGAGAACAAATGTTTGGATATTCTTTGGTTAGTTGAGGTGTCTTTTTCAAAGGATCTTGAGTCTTTGAGAGGTTGATTTTCTGTCTTTATACCATGTGGTAATAAAGACAAGGATCCAACAGTGAATTAAAAAATATTCAAAGCATTATCACACACGGTAACAGAGACTTTCCATGGAAATGGTTTTGACTAATTACATTACTTTCTCTTAACCGTTTATTTGTAGCTAGTTAGCAAGCATCAGAGAGGAACTTGGATCACTTCATTGGCTCTTGTGATCATATGCCGTTTGCAGACCCAGGCAATGGATCCATCGTCTCTGTATCGAACTCGCCACAGTCCAAACTTTTCTGCAATATCTTTCCCGGTTGAGCAATTCTGTTCCCTCAAGTAATCGATGAGCCACTGTTGAGCTGCTCTTTGGTCTTGCTCCTGAATATCTCTATCTCTGCCTCGGTTTCTACCCAATGCAGCAGCGACCCCTACGGCTCCTGCAGCTCCGGCTGCTCCAGCCATGACAGATGGGTTGGCTAGGTGAGAGATTGCGTGGCCCAAATCAGGTATCATGTGTCCCATCCCAGCTGCCCAGTTTGCTCCTATCCTCAACGCAAAAGTCACCAGTTTCATGAAGTTTGTCATGTATGGAGCCAAACACTTCACAGCTTGGTTGTCTATCTGCATCACATCACACCCAAGCTGATCTTCTACTACATGCATTTCCCGCCTAAATTCGCACAACATGTGTACCCTTAGAGCAACCATGCCAGGAACCATTGCTGTGATCAGTCTTCTCCCATAGTTCTCTGCTCTGATGAAGTAAAACATGTTTGGAACTTTTCTTTCATCCATCTGGACATTGTAGTTGACAAGGTAATTCACTTTGTGATGAAGCTGGATCAGAAGTCTGTGCTCGTAGTATCTCAGTCCTTGGATCTCTTGTTTCAGGTCTCGTATCTCTTGCTCGATAATCTTCAGCCTCTGAAGTACTGCTTCCACACCCTTTGCGATTCCCCCGAAGCTAGGATCGACTTTTTCCAGCTCATTGGTCACCGGTACTTGATTATCTGCCTCAGGGTTGTCTTCGGTGGGAACTTGTAGTTCTTGGGCTAAGTTGTACAGATCATGGTACCTTCTTTGCAATACTTCTCTGAAATCATCATCAGAGAGGAGGTTGCGGGCTAAATCAAATCCAGCTCTTAGAACAGTCTTACCTGAATCTAGAACAGAGTCCCATGTGTGTTGATAGTCATACATAGTCTCTGCAGGAACTGATGACAATGCTTCTTTTAGTCTCTGGAGGGAAACAAACTGACTTTGTCGGAATCGTGGTGGAGTCAAGTCCTGGACGCATTGTGGTCTAATGATGTGCTCAAGGAGGATTACACCATGGCAGCTGCTCTGGATAGCCGGAATGATTAGCTGGTGTATGAGCCTCAGAGTTTCTGTCAAGTTCTTTGTTGAACAAGCAAGAACATCAATGTAATTTTCCAACTGTCCTCCAAGCTCCACTCTGATGTTAATGCCATGGATTGTTATAGTGATGAGGTACTTCTCAAGACTATAAGTCGCCCCGTGTTGGTTCTTTAGTTCCATGATTCTGTTGTGAAGATGCACCTGTGCAGACAATATGAACGATCAGTAAGGTTTTGAGTTCTAAAGAGATGAAAGAAATAGAAAAGTGCCATCGAGCCCTTGCCTGTAAACGAGTGAAGAATCCAGCTGTGAGGAACATGTGACTTGAATCATCGCACTGGAGATGCCGGCCTGAATAAACACAGTCATGTGTGTTTATCTGCCATTTCTGAGTCTTTCCTCTGCCTTCTTCAAGAATCGATGAGACTAGCAATGAAGAGTCTGGACTGGAAGGGTCTTGTTCATAGCAAAGTTCTACTTTCTTCATCATCTTCACAAGGTCACACGCATCAAAATGCTCAAGTACCTTTGAGGTCATCCCTGGAATTGGACTCTGTAAACTACTTCTCAAAATCTTCTCCAGCTCTTTCCTGCTAACAAATCCATTTCTTTCCCCGGTGCTTTGCTTTCTTACATCAAGCTTTAACAACTGAGGAAGAACCTCCCCACAAAACCATTCGTAGTCTAGTATCAGAAAGCCCAACTCATCAAAGTAAATCACCTCTCCTATTTGATGGAGGCATGTTGCTATAGCTCGCCGTCTTGTCTCCACAATCTCAATGTTCTCGTTGCGAGACTTTATTCTCAGGGAAGGAACCTTAAACTGGCAGAGATCTGCAAAGTCTTTCCATCTCATAATAGGTTTGTTTGAATTCTCTGATCTCCAGTCTGATAAGAGCTGTACCATATCATTGCAGAGCTGGTAAACCCGAGGAACTCTTTGAAGGATGGCTTTGCTAGTCATCCGAATATGATGTGTGAGTTTACTAACCGAAGGAGATGATCTTGCATCAACTGTGAATACAGTGGGATAGAAATCCACCAAAGCTTGAAACTTATCTCTCAGTCTCTGAATGCAAACCACAGTTGCCTGAAAGCTTTCGGATTGCTGATTGATTTTGTCGGCATGCGTGAGAACAATTGTGACATTCGGTTTCAGGCATTGTTGGACCGCTTTTCTCGAGTTGGAAACGATGAATCTAAGCCAGTACTGAAGCTCCTCTTCTACTTCTGCTGCTGTTTTGGGTTCTTTATTGCTCGGTTTCCTAAACAAGCTCAATATGATCAAGAAGAGGCTCGGGCTTGGGAACATAAGATCATGAAGAGCAACGAACTCGTGCTGCCCCGCGAGATTCCACATAGAGATCTTTGTCTCCTCGTCTTTGAATGTCTTTATTTTCATCCCACTAACTGTTTTAACAGCTTGCTCCACAGGATTCATCAAAGTTCTCACATTCTCCACATAAGGAAAACCGGAAGAAGATGAACTTTGTAGTATAGAGTTGCAAAGTGTGGTCTTGCCTGCATAGTCTTGTCCACAGAGGAAAGCTCTAACACTCTTTGGCTCAGTAAGTGGCATATCCTTGAGTGAATCCGTCTCTACTTCATCTATGTTCCTATCATTGTGTCCCAGCTTCTGAGAAATATCATCTGCTTTCCCTGAATCTTGAAGCGGAGTTCTCGCTAAATCAATTTCCTCAATCAATGGATTAATCTGCAATGTCTCTGTGATTGCTTCCAAAACTCTATCACCTCTTACCCCTTTGCATCCTTGTAACGAAAACCGTCTTAAAGAAGCGTTCTTCTGCAAGCTCTTGAAGATATGTATGATATCATCAGGTCCCAGACTCACATCGTCGTGAATCCCAAGATGAACCACAGTCTCATTTGTTGTCACCATCTTTAAAATCGCGGTAAGTCCATCTCTTCCAATCTTTGTCTTGGAACCTCCAAACACTATTGACCTCAATGTGATGTTAGCTTGTAATTGCAGAGCAGAGAATCTACTCAACGGACAAAGCAAATCCTCAACACCAACGCTCCCAAACCGATTTCCATCAACATACAAACTCTGCAAGCTCTTGTTCTTAAAAAGTCCAGCTGCAATATAAACAACCGCTTTGTCTTTAAGACCGGTTTTCGAAAGTTTCACTTCTCTAAGAGTCTTGTTCTGTTCCAAAACCCATCTAAACTCCTTAGCCCACCGCGAATTTAGCTTAGCTCCTGTCATATCTAGAGACCTCACAGTTGTGTTCATCCCCAAGGCTGCAGCGACTCTGCAAGAACCAGAAATGTCAATCTGGTATATCCTCAGAGTGTTGCTCTCAGGTAAGAACTCAACGACCTTTGAGCTTGTGTCTCGTTTGTGATCTCCACTCCACACATGAACCTCCATCTCTCTGTTCATACCCAAAACAGCAGATATCAATGGCGTCGCAGTGAAAGGACTCGAGTCGAATATGGAGAAAAGTTTCAAACTTGAGTTTGTTTCAATCATCTTCGAGAGCTCTTCTGCTCCCTTTGAACCAATTGAGTCTTCCCAAATCTGCAACTCCTCTAAAGAGTCGTTAACATGGAGAGCCGATCCAAGAAGTGTAGCTCCTCTGCATCCAATTCTCGACTCTAAGAAGATAATCTCTTTTATCCAACTGTTTCTTTTCAAAATCTCAGAGAGCTCGTTCAGACATTGTTCATTGAACCTGTTCTTTCTGAAAGCAAGCTGCTTTATCTTCGAGGTGTTGTCTAGCAACAATCCAAGGCTCTGCAATAGTTCGATTTCCCAAGAGATTCCTTCGAATTCCAAGTTCCTGAGCGATGTCTGTGTCTCTAAAGATGTTGTTAGCTCGATGAAGATCTGGGAAAGTGAAGTGAGGTTGTCTTTGGTGACGTTGATGTTCATGGAGTTCTCTGTTACTAGCTGACAATGCGTGGCTTTTCCAGACGAGGAGAAGGATATGGTTTGAAGATTGAAGCAAGCTTGATTTGGGTCTTTGATTGCTTGAAGAAACCATGAGAGGTCTTTGAAGCTTTGGTCTGGCTCTGTCGCCATCTTTAGTACAGAGAGAAAAGAAAAAGGTAAAGTTGGGAAAATAATAATTAAAATTGTCAATTCAATTTGGTTTATGCAAATTTACAGAGTGGGTTTTGTTCCTTTATTATTGGTGTGCTTTTTTTTGAAAAATTAATACACAATCACGATATTGATGAGTTTGAAAATGCTGGCTGACTTTGACTTTTTACTTGTTGAGTCACTATAATGTGGACTATCTATATTATTGGATTTAAAAAAAAAAAAAAACAATGTAGAGAATATATTATTGATTTATTTATTATCAAATGTTAGTATAGTGTTTTTAACAGAATTTGACATGTAGTTTTTATCTTATAATGTTTTTGATAGTTACATATTAATTACATTACGATATAACTTTGATAAATAAATAAATAAATACTTTAAAATACCAAAAACTAAAAAATATAATCTAGGTAAAATTTTAATTACAAAAAAATAAGGTAGCTTAGTGTGTGTAAATAAGAAACAAATGCCTTACCATAAGAAATTAGTTTGTTGACCATAACAAATAAAATAAAAAAAATTCTGAAAATATATCAATTAATCGCCTTAAAAGAAAAACTAATAAATTAAGGGAGCAATATATACATCCATCCCAAGAGAATTAAATTTGTGTAGATGTGTTCATAAAGTGTGAGTTTTTATACTTTTAATCTATAAGGTTTTGTACATGTCCTATGCCGTTAGCTAATTAGTGTTAAATAACTTATACTAGTTTTCCCCTCTAGTTTTGCTAAAGTATGTTTTAAGTTTTCACGTAAAAATTTACTATGCTATGTGGAATAAAATGTAGTTTATTGGAGTAAAGGAAACTTGAGAATTTTTCAAGTACAAAGCTTCTACGAGAAGGAGGCCTAAAGAGTCGCAAAAGTTTTGGACCGACTCTTGTAAATGGGACCTGTATGTCTGTCTACTGCATGTTCTGTAATAATAGTAATTTCATCTGTTTTTTTTTTTTTTGATAAATTGATTTCATTGTTTACCAATGCTAAGTAAATGAATATTTAAAACAAAAAAATTAAAATTAAACTAAATTAAATTTCCTAATGAACAAATATTTGGAACTGAAACCTTGAATCTTGATTATCGATCAAAGATGTACATTGTATCAAAAGGAAAAATGCTGATAAGGCAATTAGCCAATTAGTAAAATTATACTTGGACTTGGACCAGTATAATATTTGTGTTTTTAGTTTTTTGCTTACCTGAAAGATCAAACATAAAAAGAGTTTTCACAAATTTTCTTCCACAGATTATTAAGAATAACTTTAAAAAAAAAAAAAAACAAAGCAAATATATCCCATTAGGGATACATGCAACAAAATAGCCATATCCCTCTCTTGCACAATATTTTCTCCCAAGCTAATTGAAAAATAGAAAGAAATCACAGTTTTCTTCATTAACAATTCGATCCGTAAAGAAGAAGAAAAAAAGGAAGTAAAATTACAAAACAGAGCACAGAACTCTGAAGAATCTTGATCGAAAAATCTACGATCTTTGTTTGGTTATTTCTATGAAAGTGTAAAAAAAATAACCTTATGAGAAGAACTTTGAAAGCAAATCTTCATCCATCTTGTTGTATCTTTGGCTGCTACGATCTGATTTTATGTAAGAAAAAAACACAAACAAAACTGTAGTGTGTTTTTGTTTTGGGTTTTATGGTCTAACAAAGAGAAGAAAGCAAACCAGAATCTTGGGCAAAGACTCACATTGTGATCAACAAAGTTGGTTTCTTTGTCATGATAAGAACCTCTTCAAATTCTGCAACTGAAACTAGTTGCTTTCAATCTACAAATATCTCAACTTTTGTATGTTCTTGGTTTTTGATAACCTATGCCGCAATACCTAAACAAGTAAACAAAACACAGATCAAAACATTTCGATTGCGATCAAATGTATCAAAGTTAAAAAAGTCTTTTGAGAACAACAAAGGTAAGTATTTTTGTTACCTCTATAAGTTTGTCTATTTCCAACATTGTAACCTTCTGAGTCATTTGCAGATGGGACTGAACCTACATTGTCAATGTCATAACCGTAAGAGCGAGAAAAAGTGTCTAGCTCGTGAGAAGACTGAGGTGGTAACTGCTGCTGCCACGTTGAGTCGCTGTAAACCGAGATGCCTCTGTACAATTCCCCTATAGAACCGTTAAATGGGGAAGAGGAAAGTCCAGAGCCCGTGCCAAAGTGTCGTCCATAACCATTGTTATCATTACCAACAGCAGAAGAAGCAAGTCCCCAGTTCTCTCTGTTGTTTCCAGTCGAGACATTCAAGTTCCAACCGTGACCTGCAGCGTCGGTTCTGTTTCCCCACAAGTCTCTATTGTTCGAATTATAAGGAGATTCTGTTCTGTTCTGCCCGATAGGAGAGGTGTAACGGTTTGGAGAAGCACCGCTGAAGTAAGGGTTGCTTGGAATCCGTTGGTTATAACCAAACGTAGAAGCTGTCCCATCATAGCTTGGATTCAAACCGAGGCCAAAAGCAGAAACCGCATTTCTACCGCTACCAATAATAGGACTAAACCTGCCACCAACAGAGCTTAGACTGCTATAATAACCAGAACCAGGAGCAAAGTTATTAAAGTAACTATTAGCAGAGATCCTACTAGATTCCCCTCCACCGCCAGGAAGCGGGCTACGGTTATTAGAAACAGGCGAAATCTCCTTAGGCACAGCTCTTTTGACCTCAACAAGTTTCCCATTGAGCTCATGGAAAGTCTTTTGAAGAACTCTATCAACAGCATCATCAGAATCAAAAGTAATGAAGCCAAAACCTCTAGGCCTCTGAGTATTATGATCATACATAACAACAACATCAGCAATTGAACCAAACTGATCAAAGTAGTTGTTGAATTCTTCCTCAGTAATACTAGAAGGTAAACCTCCAACAAAGATCTTCTTTGTTCTTACAACAACACCATTGACAGGTGACGTAAGGTGGATAGGACTAGCGTGTCGTTTTAGAACTTGCTGCTGATCATCTCTAGGCACAGCCTTCTTGGCCTCAACCTAAACCAATCAAAAAGCAAATGCAGCTATTGAGAAAGTTTCCATCTTCAAGATCTCAGCTTTTTTTTATTTATTTTTCTGGTCAAAAGAAAAGGGTTTGATGAACTAACCGTGCGGCCATCGATGATGTGTTTGTCTATGATGACTCTCTCAGCAACACAAGGATCTGCAAAAACGATGAATCCAAAGCCACGTGCACGTCCTGTGATACGATCTCTCATGATCACAGCTTCAATAACATCACCATAGTTACTAAAATACTCTCTTAACCTTTCTTCATCTGTATCCCACGATATCCCACCAATGAAGAGCTTCCCCAGATCCGATTCCATTTCTTGTTTTTTTTTTTTTTTTCCCTTCTCCAAAATCATAAATTAAAAACAATCGATTAAAGTTGAAGAATCAGAGCAAGAGATGAAATTGGCAAAAAAAAAAAAAAAAGTGAACATACTTTTGTTGTCTGCAAATCTTAAGACGGAATCAGATAATAAAATTTTGGTTTTTGTTCTTGGCTTGATCAAAAAACGAATTTGGGTGATCTTCAAATCTGTAAAAATGCATCATCAAATTACATAACCAAAATTAATTTTTCTTTACAAACAACCCCAGATGAGTTCCGTTATTAAGACAACTAACGGCAAAGAGAAAAAGGAAAATTCTTTTTTTTTTTAAACTTTCAGAAAGAAAAGAAAAAAAAATTAACCATTTTTGAAGAGGACCCAGATGAGTTAAATGTTTTTTTTTTGTTCATCCTATAAAGATCATCTTCTCTCTATTTCTCTAGGGCCTATGGGTTCGTCTCCAGCTTATTAAAAACCTTTCCTTTTAAGCATCTTTTTTTGGGGGGGGGGGGTATTTGTAAGAGAGAAATGACAGAAGAAGATGTGCAGAATTTAATGTTACAAGAAAATAACGATGTGCATAATTAATAATTAACATAACAAAAAAAAAAAAATTGATTTAATTTATTGCAGCCTTGGGGTTGGGGGATAGTTGAGATAAATCTACTTTTTAATCGAGACTAAACTATTGATATCATGATCATGGAGACCCATAATATCAGTCTATGTTACTTTAGATTTTCAAATAAACAATTGAAAACTTTGAGATTTTTTTTTTTTAATACTTTACAATACTGTTTATAGCTGTATGCCTGTATGCTTTTTAATTATTGTGACGAACTCTTTCCAATATTAAAACAGTGTACTGTATTACTATTTCTAATTAAAATGAGTCGATGACCAAATATCCTTTTTTATTACAAACTCTGTGACTTGTTTTTCTTTCATTTTCAGGCTTTTCCTAACCAGTGTTCTTGTAACATTACCATTCTATTTCTATCATAAGATCACTAATATATATATATATATATATATGAGTAAATAGAAAATGTAATACTTGGGCACCTTAATTTAATTTAGTGGTCAGAGATCATCAATTGTGTCTTGAATTTTGAATTCAAATTTTAGTGCAATTTAAAATAAATAAAGTTATGAATAGTAAAAACGTATTGGATAGTGTGGTTCAAGCGGATCAAACCGATCAAGTAGTTGAATAAGTGTAAATTTAGCATATTAGACAGATCGAATCGAAAAAATACGGATCAGATGGTTCAAAATATATGTTAAATGGTAAAAAAAACATAACAACCGTTTACATAATAAAAATGTAACTGTATTTGAGTGAAGCTCTAGCCTCTATGTCTGGTATGCCCTTTTCCCACATCACCATTCATTACGTAACTGTAATAAGTACAATTAAGTACAATACAAGATAATAAATATGTATGCGTTTAGCAAATCTCTTTTTCTTTTTTAGATATATATCCGAGATGTTTAGTGAGAATGATATATCAATAAGTTTTGGTCATTTGAAAAATAATACTAGAATATATATATTTTTGTCAACAATTTTTATTATATCGGATTTGATTGTAAATGGTGACAGATTCATTATAACCCATGCTATGTAAAAAAAAAAAATATTAAACCAAAAGTAAATAAAAAGTCAGAAGTTAATTAATTGAAGCTGCAAAAAGTGAAATACCATTTGATATAACCAGAGCAGACAAAGGAAAGAAACGACATGTCACACAAAAAAAAAAAAAATGATGACGACTAAACTAGTAATTTACTTGATTCTTTCAGTTACATTTTCTTATGCGTTCTCCACCGATGATCCTGGTTTGTCATCACTTTACTTGTCTAGCAACAAAACCATAGTGTCTGAAAATGGTGTCTTCGAGCTTTGGTTTGTTCAAACCGGACTCCAGTTCGCAGGATGGGAATCGTTGGTATCTTGGAATTTGGTTCAAGAAGATTCCCACAAGAACCTATGTATGGGTTGCGAACAGAGATAATCCTCTTTCCAATCCAGTAGGAACCATCCGTGTGTGGAAATCTAACCTTGCTCTTTTCAACCAATCTAATACCCTTGTTTGGTCAACAAACGTGACGGCGGAAAATGGGAGATCTCCATTAGTAGCAAAGCTTCTCAATGATGTGCTAAGATACGCAAATGCCAGCGAACGTAGTAGTGGGAATCTGTGGCAGAGCTTTGATTTCCCAACAGGCACTCTTATCCCGGGGATGAAGCTGGGTTGGGAGCTCAGAACGAGGCGCTATAGTTTCCTGAGATCTTGGAAAGAAGTAACTGATCCATCGACAGGAAACTTCTCATACGGAATCGAAAATCAAAGTCGAGGTTTTCCTGCCTTGTTCCTTTGGTTAGGTAGCTACAAAGTGAGCAGAATAAGTCCGTGGAATGGAGTGATATCTGGACTGATCTCTGCTGGCGTCTCAGGAAAACGACCATCGACATATCTAACTTACGCGTTAACGGAAAATGTAAAAGAAGTAAGTTTTTCTTTTCAGATATTGGATCGAAAACACACTTCGATATTTATGCTGAGCGCAGTTGGTAACGTCCAACAGTTATGGTGGAATGACACCAACTCTAGATGGGACCAATTGTGGGCTTCTGATATTGGCCAGTGTGATCTTTTCCAGTTATGTGGTCCTTTCGGTTACTGTGACATATCAACGATGTGTAACTGTATGCGAGGTTTTGAGCCCAAAAACCCGGAAGCATGGGCCTTAAATAACACAAACGATGGATGTGTGAGGAAGAAGCAACTAAGCTGCAAGAGAGACAAGTTTTTTAGGCTTAAAGATTTAAAGCTGCCTGATTCTATTAATGCCCTTGTAGAATGGGATATTGGGCTTAGCCAATGTGAGCCAAGGGAGAGAATTTCTCAAATGTCTTTATTTGTGGGAACTAACCTCATATACACCTTCTTATTTCAACAATTTTTTTTAGATTTAATTTAAATCAAAAATTAAGATGATTACTTTCTAATCTGCTTGAAGCTTTCTGTCTGTTGACATCTTAAGGAAGGTCTCATCTTGATAATAAGCTGCTTCACTTTTAACATCCTTAAATACCAACTCTACAATCATGTTTCTTTTAACAACGCCTTGTTGAATAACTTGCTTTTGCAAACATCCTTGTCTGTCAACATGTTTGTTTCTTCAGTTTCTACTGCTAAAGGGAAACCAATAATCTCTTTTACCTTTGCTTTTTCAACTGTATTGTAACATTGCTTTTTCTGTCACATAGTTCTCTAAAGTAATGTACAAGTGTATGTCGAGGTTACGAGCCGGAATCCATTGTTGGAGATGAGAGGGAGGAGATAATGAGTCGGATTCCACTTGACCTTGCTGTAATCGCTAGGATCAACATGGTGAATTGGTCAGATCAAGCCGAATTAGAATCGAATCGACTAAAATGTTCTCTATCCAAAGAATGGATACCCGACCCAATCCGAACCGAGATTTTGTTTTGGTTTATTTGGCAGAAATATTCTCGATTCGAAGATCCGAAGACCTGGAAAACCCGACATGTATCTACGTGAACCGACCCGATGCCCACCCATTAAAACCGAGGCCATAATAAAGCTCGAGCAAGACCCTACGGGAGTTGGTTCAAAAAGTTCCAACTGTTTTAAGGGGGAAAAAAAAACAAAACTTAAACCAAAACACTATAGTTTTAGGATATATGTTTTAACAAATGTAAGTTCTAAACCAAACCAAACCACAAAAGTTTGCTAGATCCAAACAACCTTTTTGTCAATCTGAGTATCCTTCAACAGACAACAACGAGAAACTATTGTTTTTTTTTTTTGGTTAAGAGACACTATTGTTCTGCAAAACATAAAACAAAATATAATTTACAAAACTTCCTCAAAGATTAAAATAAAATTACAGATTCCGTTCTATCTCATGTTTGGAATCAGTTATAAACTAAAAGGAAAAAACTGTATACATCATTTCCATGTCGAACAAAAGTTATGGACAACAAAAAGAAAAGTAGAAAGTAAATAAAACGAGACAATGAATGCTTCCCAAAATGTAAGAAGATACTCAAACCATAGGACAATAACAAAAGGTCATTATTGTATCCAATCATCAAGAAACAATACGACCAGCTCCATTACTGTCATTGTTTTCGCCGGCTTCGTCATCATCTGATATCCCGTCAAAGAATGGGTCACAGAGGAGCTCAGCAGCAGAAGGTCTAGCTCTGGGCTGTGCGATGCATTTTTCAATAAAAGCCTTAGCTTCAGGATCATTTATTTTGTTAAGAGCCTCTGGTTTGAGGCCATTGCTCACCCTTTTGTATATTTTGGCAACGCTATCGCATTCGCTATATGGAATCTCGAGTGCCACAAGCTCCAAAACGCACATCCCATACGAGTATATGTCAATCATCTCTGTGTAGTTCTCCTCGTATAGCTCAGGAGCCATGAACTCTGGTGTCCCAAGGATCGAGTGAGCTAAATGGTTCTTCCCCACAGTTGCAGCTAAACCCAGATCACCAATCTTGACCTAGTTTACAACCAAGACACGAAAACTCAATCAGTACAAGTCTATAAAAATTTGATTAGCATAAGTAAAAGGTTTCTGTATGTTGTACCTGGCCAATGTTGCCATTGACGAAGATATTGCTGCAGTTGAGGTCTCTGTGGATGATGCAAGGCTCGTGTGTGTGGAGATAATCCAATCCTTTGAGAATCTGTTTTGACCACTTCTTCAAAGCCCTCATAGAGACGTGTCTGTGCTTCTTCCGGTAATCTCTCAGGTTCCCAGAGGTACAGATCTCAGTGATGAAGTTCAAGTTGTTGTTTCTCTCGTCTCTCCACACCTTATACAGAGTAATGATGTTATTGTTCTTAAGATTCTTAAGCAACCTGACCTCCGAGTAAAGCCTCTCGGTCATGGCTGGATCATCGGAAAAACATCTCAGTTTAACTTGGTTCCACGCCACTTCGATGCCTTCTCCTTGGTCAAAGGCTCTATAGACTTTCTTGACAGCGCCTGAACCGAGGAGTTCACCGTACCGACCATATCTACCAGTCGGATCCACCTCCACGAAAGACTCCGAGTCCTTGTCCTTATCCTTGTCTTTGTCAAAAGGATCGGAGCTCGCACAAGGCATCTGCTATGTAGTAAAACAGAGTGAAATTCTGATTAAACTACTAACCAGAATTCACAACGCCAAATATTTCACGGTTTTAGTACTTAGAATCTACACAAAAATTTAAAATTAAATCGAAGATTTCACGGATGAGAAACAAAAAAAAAAAAAAAAAAAAACCTAGAACTTACTCGGACGAATCGGATCGGTGACATAAAAAAAAACCCTAATATATGGAAAAACTCCAACCAAAAACCCTCAAAAGTCGCAACTAATCACGGAAGTTTTAAGACACCGGAACACAAAAAAAGGACGTTTAAGAGATTGAACAACATACCATATCAAAATTGCTTTGAATCGGAGATAAATAATCGAAATTATTATAGAATTTTGCTGAGCTTTCGCTTTGTAAAGGAGAAAACGTAGCGGAGCGTGGTAGATTTAGAGAAACTTTTGAAGACCAAAGAAGCGGAAGAGATTGTGTGACTTCTAATATATATAGTTATGACTTTTCAATGTAAATAAATATAATTTATTTATTTTATATAGTTATGACTTTTTAAAAATAAATATTTATATTTATATTTATTTATGCATATCTGGAAGTGGATTCTTCAAGTTGAGTTCCTTTCTAATTTCTATAGCTTGAAAGTTGAAACGATATAACATCGTTTGTATTCCTCTTATTTCCACCATCTTTGGATTTTATAACTGTTAGGACCAATGGTTGTGTTCCACCATCTTTGCTCACTGTCTAGAGAGACTAAAGACGGCTAATATATTGCTAATTGCTTTAGACAGATTGTTTATTGATGGTTTAATTTGTTTTTAGTTAAATCAATAGGTTTGCCAGGAGAATTTAAATCAAGCCCTGATTCAGCTAGGAGCAAAACATTTTCCATATTATGTATAATGCGTATTATATAGGGACCACTAAAAATAAAAAATGGTTTGGAAATAAGGTATTTCCATATTTTGCTGTTTTTAGTTGATATTTTTTTATCCTTATTTGGTTGTTTAAATTGATTTGATCCATGAATCTTGGAGGTATTGGAGCAAAATCAAGCACTTTCAAATTCCTCCATAATTATATCTCTTCTACTTAACAGCTGATTTCAAAACAAATCAAGTGTCTCCATCGCCAAATTAAACTGCATACTTTAGGTCTAATCATATATACGTGGTGATCTACCATCATAATTTTATTTTATTTTAATTTATACCATCCTCTGTTTTCTCTCCTCCCAGAGATTAAATCTTTATATGCTCTCACACTATTTATAGAGTTATAAGCGACAAGACTAACAACATTCCAACCTGTTTTCCAAACTCATCATCGTACGGATCTTTCTGATTTATAAACCCTTTCGTGTTGTGTGACCACCTTTAGCTTTTTTGAGCTTTATGCTCTGTTTCATGTTCTGTTTTTTTTTTGTTTTTTCTATCAAATCAAAGAGTTTTTAAAAAAAAGACTATTAAGTTTGCGATCCTTAGTTATAGTTACAAATTTTATAAAATAAAAAATCCCAAAATAAATTTTCTTTACTAAAATAAACGATACTACTGTCTGTAATTATATTTGATCGATTGATCATTATTTGGAACATGATTAGATTAAATATATTTGATAATAATTAAATAGAGGACAAAATAAAATACTTGTGAAAGTTAAAGAATTTATTACTGGCCAACTATATATTGTATGTCCCAAAATCAAATCGTACCAAAAGATATATGTTAGATTTTATTTCACTTTGGTTACTAATCTTTTATTATTTAGAAGTTAGAACCATAAAATTTCAGACTAAATTGAAAATACAAATTAAACACTCCTAGTTGCTTACATTGTAAATTATTAATGTGGTTACAACAAAATAATATTCAGATGCATTAGCGAGATACATACATTATGTTAGTGACCAAGTAATATTTTGAAATTTATAATAAATTTATTTTTATCCAAAATTTGTATATTTATAGGCTTAACACACTTAATAAAATTTATGCCAAAATTCCTTTTTATTCTTATAACAAAATGTTCGTGTATTTATTTTTTTAATCAGGAAGTTATGGGTCGAGGTCCGTAATCCTCCAGAATGTTTAAAAAAAACCATGTGAATGTTCATGGGCAAATGGAAATGATTAATGTTTTCACGCTTGAGCAGAATCGATTCCTTGTCTATACCAACATGACGACTTCCTTCTCAAATATAAGCCACTAGACCAAGACTAATTGGTTACTACGAATCACTTTTCATTAAAAATGTGGCATCTGCGTTATAGGCTCTATAGCCTAAGTGATTTCTGTGACTTAATTTATAAAAGGAGCTAAGATGCATGTGAACTCTGAAGCTGTTCTCTTCTTCGGTTCACGTTAACTCACGTATTAAAGGTTTTGGCCAACTTGTTATTGCTTCTATTTATTTCAAATGCATGCATGTATATTTATTGGGCTGCATGTGAACAAATAAAATCATTTCATATTTTTTGGGTAAAATTTCAAATATTATTTTATTATTAATTTCTTCTAAATTGCGTGTATCAAATTAAGGAGGTATGCATGAGCGAAGTGTTAGGAGGCGCAAAAAAAAGAGAGGCAATTCTCAAAAATAGCACAAAACATAGTTTTTGTGACATATATAGCACACATTCTCATTTATGACACAAATAACATTTTTATTAAAGAATAATCCTAACCTCACATTTTTAACCTCAAATAATCCTAACCCTAAATTCTAAACCCTAAACCCTAAATCTTACCCCTACCCCTTAAAAACTAAACTCTAAATACTAATATAGTTAACCCAAACAAAAAAATTAAATTATAAACTTCATAAAATGTTATTTTTGTCCTAAATAAAATTGTGTGCTAATTGTGGAACAAAAACATGACTTGATGCTATTTGAGAGAATTTCTCAAAAAAATTAAATTATGAAATTCATAAAATGATATTTTTGTCCTAAATAAAATTGTGTGCTAATTGTGAAACAAAAACATGATTTGATGCTATTTGAGTGAATTTCTCAAAAAGAAAAAGCTTTGATATAAAATTTTAGAAAATGGGTACACATATGTATGATAAAATATTAACACCATATCATATTAACATATTAAAAAAATTAGAGAAATTCCCTCAAATAGCACCAAAACAAGTTTTTGTTCCAAAAATAGCTCACATTTTTATTTAGTACAAAAATAGCATTTTATGAAGTTGATAATTTAATTTTTTTGGTTTGGGTTGACTATATTAGAATTTAGGGTATAGTTTTTAGGGGGTAGAGGGTACAATTTAGGGTTTAGGGCTTAGGGTTTAGGGTTTTCTAAACCCTAAACCCTAAATCCTAAACCTTAAAAATATGAAGTTATGATTACCCTTTAATAAAAATGCTAATTGTGTCTTAAATAAAAATATGAGCTAAAAATGTCACAAAAACTTCATTTTGTGCTATTTTTGAGAATTGCCCAAAAAATTATTATTAATCATACAAAATCTATACATAAAATTTAAATAGATTAAATTAGAATAAAGACCAAAAATTTAGATTATCAACTAGTTCTAAATGTCCTTAACTCCATCAAATAAAAACTGTCTCAAACTCTCTGTTTGTAGGAAAAAATCGTCAAACTGATCGAGTTTTCCAAAATATTTATATAATTCAATTATACGAATTAATCATTTCCAATATTTCACGTAAGATTCAGACCATCTTTACTATCCAATTTATGTTTTTTTTTGTACGATAGCATCTTAAAAATCTTTTATATATAAAAAGGAATATAATAAGTTAACTGAAAATGGAGTGGAATACACGAAACTGAATGATATGATGTTTGCATTTAAACTTTCTTCTTTTTTTCCCTTTCTTTCTTCAAATTCGTGACAACTAAAAAAGTGGCAAGAAAGTTGATTCCGACAAGGGCCAGGAACATTGTATATAAACTGAATCAAATTCTAAGAAATATTAATGTATCAAATAAAGTAAGCAACTGTTATATATTTGGACGTGGAAAGCAAATTGTTCATTTAGTTCATCGACCCACTAACACAGCAAGTACTCATTATGTATATGGTATCATTGATTGACATGTACATCATGGATTTTATCAAAAAAAAAAAAAAAAAAAAAAGACAGGTACATCATGGAAACGAAATACTCGAATTCCCAGTATAAAATAGTGGAAATAATTTATTGTAAAAGTGATAAGTAAATGCAAAAAGTTAACCAAAAATAAATGATAAATTAGTATAAGAAACTATTTGGGATGGATACTTTGAGATGCATAGAAACTATTTGGGTTGTTCGTTGGGATATATATATCTTCAAAATGTTTAAATTTTGAGTTTTGCAATTTTCTAGGCGATCATTTGATTGATATACTAGTTAATTTGTTTTTTAAAAAATGTTTATATGCAATAATCTTAAACTCACTGTAAGTTTTAGTTCATTAATTAGGTTTTTGCCTACAAGTTTTGAATTGATCCACACTACATATTTAAAAGTGATGCAATGATGTTGTAAATATAAATATATAATAAAGCAGGTTTTGGTTTCGATTAAGAAAGATAAGAAACAATTAATTCAAATAAAGATGAATAATTTTGTTTCGTTTTTTTTTTGTTCCGCGAAGAATTGTTCATTCCATAAACGAATGGAAAGGAACAGTAGTTGACATGTAATTTTGTTTCGTTTCAACTTGCACAAAATCAATGGCTAGGATTCTTGAAGAAATTGGATTTTGATTTGAATTTGGATCCGGTTCGGGGTTTGGTCGATTTAATAGAACTACAATACAATTGAAGTCGAGTCGAATCAAATCATTGGGTGGTGGTGGTCTATATAGTTTGGATTGTTTGAGTTGATAAAATTGGCCCAATATTAATAGGCTTGGTCAACATTGTTACAAATGGACCCGATACAGCCGAATTCATTTCAAATTTGTTGGGTTTCTTTTTGTTTTTCTTGTATCAAATGTAAAGTTAATGGTGAATTTTACACCATAGCCATTGAATTTGTGGATTTACATTGTGGATGTAAACACTTTTAAAAGATATATTTTGTTACTAGTGTTTAGAAATAATTACAAAAAGGATAAGTGGTTAACAATTCACCACTTAAGCCGTCGCCCTGATTGTCCTCCATTTAAGCCGGCACTGCTCACATCAAAACACATTTGATGAGGTACATGAGATTGGCAAATGTATTACAACATATTATTTCTAGTTATAAAATAGAATATCTCACACTAGTCACTACTAAAGATTTTAGGTAACCAATTGTATTTAAATTTAAAAAAATTACAAAGAATCATGGCACTTGAAACAAATAGACTGACAAATTTCTTAGAAATCCATTCATATAGTAGTATTGTTTTAGTTCCAGTTAATCATTCCCAAATCTTGAAATCATTAGCTGCTCAATAATTACATTGTCTTTTATACCAATTTGTCCAAAACCATAAAAATCTCCGTCCACAAAAAAAAATAAAAAAATAAAGTAGCGGAAATACTCACTTTTTGTCGTTTGTGGAGGTCCTCAATTTCCTTTTTTTTATCCATACATATATTATATATATATATATATATATATATATAAAACAAATCATGACGAAACAGAAATATTAATTAAAAAAAAAAAAAGATGATAAAAAGAAGAAAAAGAAAAAGAAAAAAAAGAAGAGAAATCAATGAAATGAGAAAGCAGACAAAGAATGGTCCTTTTACATCAGATGTCAACAAGTCAACTTCTTTGTTTCCCTCACTGACAATATCTTCACTAACACACGCACAGACCAAACTTGTCTAATTCTTCGATTTCACTGAAAATGGACCCTGATCGCAAGGCAGATCCTGAACCGACACGCCATTCAACTGATTCTGGTGGTGCGAATGCGAGTGCGAGTGCGAGTGCGAGGTATAAGCTGATGTCTCCGGCGAAACTTCCGATCTCAAGATCGACTTGCATCAGTATCCCTCCTGCGTTAAGTCCAACTTCGTTTCTGGAGTCTCCTGTTCTTCTCTCCAACATCAAGGTTACTCTCTGAGTGTTCTTTCTTGGTTTCAAGAGAGAATTAGGTTTATCCTCAATGCCATTTCAAGATCTGAGCTTTTTTACTGATAATTTCGATTCAGATTCTTCACACTGTTCATTTCTTTGCTGTTTTAGTGTCCTCTCGTCCCTCTGTCTTGCTTAATCTTTAGAGCTACGATTCTGAGGATCATTTCTAGACTTTCTTAATTGGGTTGGTGAAGTTGCTTTTTTCCTCCACAAAGGGGAAAAAAAAACAAAATTGAAAGTTTGGTTTTCATATTTGTTTCTTTATTTATCATTTAGATAACAAAAACTATGGGTTTTTCTTCTTCTGAATCTTACTATACTCTGCATTGCTATGGATGCATAATTTTTTTTATTTTTTGTTTCTTTTTTCTTCAGGCAGAGCCTTCTCCTACTACTGGTTCATTGTTCAAGCCTCAAGCAGTTCATGCTTATTCAGGAAAAACAATTCATCACAACATCTTTGACAAGCAAAATTCTAACGACTTTGAGTTTAAACTTCCTTCATCCAATATGGTATCAACTTTTTTTTATTTCTAGTTGTTTAATTAACTCATTTGAATCATCTTTTGTGTGTGGTTATCTAAAAAAAAAAAGGCTTTATTGATTTCAAGTTCTACGCAGAGCTAGACAAGCATAGAAGTGAAGCGCCACTTCAGTTTCAAAGCCAAAGCCATAGTTTCAAACACTCACCATCTTCACTCACTGAGACTGCAGCTTCCTCAGCTGAGATTAGTCGACAAACTGTTCTTCTTCAAGAGACTACACCATCAGTCTCGGACATTCCCGAGAGATCTGATCCAGATGAATCATTAGTCCAGACATCCCAAAATGATTCCAGAGGAACTGCACCGTCCATCTTGGCTGATGATGGTTATAACTGGAGAAAATACGGTCAGAAGCATGTCAAAGGAAGTGAGTTTCCACGGAGCTATTATAAATGCACACATCCCAATTGTGAAGTGAAAAAGCTATTCGAAAGGTCTCACGATGGACGTATAACCGAGATTATATACAAGGGAACACATGAACATCCGAAACCTCAACCTAGTAGAAGGAACTCAGGTGGTCTTGTAATGCCTGCACAAGAAGAAAGGCTAGACAAGTATTCTTCTTTAACTGGCCGAGATGGTAAATATACACACATAAAACTAGAGACACCTCTGCATTATTTTACTTTCATGTGTATAATAACTTCATTTGTTCCTTCTACTCTATATAGAGAAGGGATCTAGTTTCTACAACTTGTCTCCTCCTGTCGAACAAAACGGTAATCCAGATGGATCTCCTGTCCCTGTAAATGACGTTGGTGGAGACGTTGCAATGTCAAATAGGAACAATGATGACATGGATGACAATGATCCATTCTCAAAACGAAGGTATTAGAATTTTTACAAAGGTTTCAGGTTACTTGCTTTTGAAAATGTTTTTTTGCCACACACACACACTGGATGCTTTCTTGTGACTTTCATGCAGGAGGTTGGATGGGGCAATGGAAATAACTCCACTTGTTAAACCCATAAGAGAGCCTCGCGTTGTTGTTCAAACTTTGAGTGAAGTTGACATATTGGATGATGGGTATAGGTGGCGTAAATATGGCCAGAAAGTTGTAAGAGGCAACCCTAATCCCAGGTTTGTATAAACCACTTTCAAAAGAACAAAGAAACTTATTACTTAACTTCTCGCTTTCTGCTCGAATACACATGATTCTAAGAACTAGAGCTAAGACTAATTGAGGTCTATATATCTCTCTGTTAGTTGAATATAAAACTCTCTATTTTTCAACATACAGTTTTGGTTAGAACATGAAAGTCGAATGCTCATCTATCGCGATCGTCTAGCTCATTCTGCTCAAATTTGTTAACGTTTCTTTGACTGGGCTAATGCAGGAGCTATTACAAATGCACGGCTACTGGATGCCCAGTGAGAAAACATGTGGAGAGAGCTTCACACGATCCAAAAGCTGTTATAACCACATACGAAGGCAAGCACAATCACGATGTACCAACCACAAGGTCTAACAACAACAACAACAACCATGACATCTCAGTACCCAGATTCAGACCAGAAGAGACCACTGACACAATCAGCCTGGACTTAGGTGTTGGAATCGCTTCTGGCGGTCCTGACCATACATCAAACGAGCATTTGCATTCGCATCAGCAACAACAACATATTCGTTCTGAATTCGGTTTACACCAAACTCAAACCAATGGATCTGCTGGATTCAGGTTTGTTCATGGACCTCCCATGGGATCCTACTATGGTAATAGCTTAAACGCCAGTATGAATCATCAATATAACGGTTCGAGAGAAACCGCAAACGAGGCTCAAAGAAGTGACATCTCGTCCTCTTACCCATATCCGCATAACATAGGGAGAATACAATCTGGTCCCTAGAAGAGGATGGTCTCCACAAACCAACCACAGTAAGTCAGTAACACAAAAAAAGAAAAACAAAGGCTCTTTGCTTCCATTCTTTATCTTGATTCTTCTTAGGTTAGGAATGGAATAACATTGTTCTCTGTAATCTATGATCTATCTATCTATATGTATGTATGTATGTATACCATGACACACTAAGATAGATAGAATACTGGTCTTAAATCTCCCAACATATATATATATATTTTTTGTTTTTTGAGTTCCAAAATGTGTTGTAAAAATACACAAATCTACAAAATGTATCCAAGAGAATCTCCTCCAATTTTTGTTTAGTCTTGCTTTCAGATTATATAATTTTTGCAGTGATCATCATCAGCCTGTAAAGAATCTTCTCCATGACTGCCATGGAAGGAACCCACCTGCAAACATAAGACAAACAAACACTGAAGCCTCTTGTCTGAATTTTATAATTTCAAAATGTTTTAAAAAAAAAAAAAGAGAGAAATTGAAGTTACCACACTCAGGACAACGAAAGTATTTTTTGTCTCTAAAAACAAGTCCTGTTCCTCCACATTCTTCACATCTCTTCTGTGCAATCTGAAACCAAAACTCATTTCAATGGACACTATCAAATATATATATATATATATGTGTGTCACTTTAACATATAAATATCTTTAGTCACATACTATTCTTTTGCTGAATTCGACACCTGCAACAACGAAGGGTACGATTCCAGCTGCAAGATCCATTGATTCGCATAAGAAAAACCTTTTTATTAGTAGATTAAACCACATCATTAATCAGCTAATTACCGATAGTTCCGACAATGATTTGCCACGTAATCTCCGATTTGCCTGTCTCCGCCACCGTGTCAGCCAGTTCACCAAGAGCCGACGTCGTTCTAAGCCGTCGATTACTTATCATCAAGCCGTGGCTTCTTCTTCTTCTTCTTCTTTCCGTAGAAACAAAACTAACCGTCGATTTCATCTGACGAGGTCTTAATCCAACAGTCCATAGTGAAGGAACTCGACACAGTGAAGAAGAAGTAGCAGCCTCCATTGTCGCCGCCATTATGACTCAGAAATCGAATTTCTTCTGTACAAGATATAAACGACCCGTTTAAATCGGGCCACGTCGATGTATCTCGGGTCGGGTAACGCGCCAACCACGAAAGCCATCGTGTGGCTTCGAAAGCTGGGAATAACAAAAAAAAACAAAAAAAATCTCAAAACACATTAAAAACGACGTCGTGTAATCGGATAACGGTAAACGCCATTAATGTCTTTGTGTGAAACGCTCAATAAAAAAAAAAAAAAAAAAAAAATTTATTTTTGGATTTTAGGGTTTTAGGGTATATTCGCTATCGTCCTAATTGGATAATCTCTCTGTTAACATTATCTTCTTTCTGCCGGAAAAAAATGGCGGGTTTCTCATTGTACTGCTTTATAAACCCATCAATTCTCTTCACTCATCCGTCGGAATCATCTCTCTATGTTTCGGGTTCTGATAAATGTTCGCCGGCGACTAGACGGCGAGCTAGAAAGACTCGTGGGTTCGTCGTATCGTACGCGCATTCTAACCCGAAGATAATCAATCCGAAGAAGAAGTCGAGGTATGGGCAAACCTTATCTCCATACGACAGTGATGAAGATGAAGAGCTAGATGATGAGAGTGATGATGACTGGTTACTTAATGTCAGTTTCTCTCTTCTCTTATCTTCACGAATTTATGAGATTAGCTCACTTTAGCTATGAATTTTTGGTTTTATTAGTGATTTTTTTTCCATGTTTCTTTAGGATGACTTCGCTGAGGTCACAGAGTATGAAAAGAAGAAACCTAAGTCACAGAAGCAAACCATTGCTAAGAAAGGTTTGTAAATTCTTGAAAGCTTTCGTAATGGAACTTGACATATTGTTGAGATTGATTTTAATCTGATTCTGTAAATAAAAAAACTTGAATGTTATATTGATTTTGATTTGCTTGTGAAGGTGGGAAAAAAGGGATGGTAAAAAGTTGGGAAAATCCTGAAGATGAAGACGATCTTGATATAGGCATTAGTCGAAATACTTCTGAGAAGACGAAGAAGAAGGTGAAAGAGTCTTGGCGTTTAGATGGTCGAGGAAAGGTAAAAAGATTGCTTACATTTCTCCTTTGAAGACAAAGATAGAGAGTTGAGAAACGAACTTAATTGCTATTTTCTTTTTGTGTGTGTGTTTCATTAGGTGAGTTCGAAGAAATATGTCGAGAAACTATATCCTCGACTCTCAGAAGAGATCGATATAGATCCAAAATGGGTACCACTTCTTGATTACTTGACCACATTTGGTTTGAAAGAATCACACTTTGTTCAAATGTACGAGAGACACATGCCATCCCTTCAGATTAACGTGTTATCAGCGCAAGAGAGACTCGATTACTTGTTGAGTGTTGGTGTTAAACACAGAGATATCAAGAGAATGCTCTTGAGACAACCACAGATACTTCAGTACACGGTTGAGAACAATCTCAAAGCTCACATTTCCTTTCTGATGGGTCTTGGAATTCCCAATTCTAAAATAGGACAGATCGTTGCTGCAAGCCCGTCTCTGTTCTCTTACAGTGTAGAGAATTCACTGAGACCCACGATAAGGTATTTGATCGAGGAAGTTGGGATAAACGAAACCGATGTTGGAAAAGTTGTGCAGCTTAGCCCTCAGATTCTGGTTCAGCGGCTCGACATTACATGGAACACTCGATACATGTTCCTCTCCAAGGAGTTAGGAGCACCTAGAGACAGTGTAGTGAAGATGGTGAAGAAACATCCGCAGCTTCTTCACTACAGTATTGATGACGGGTTCTTGCCTCGAATCAATTTCCTTAGGAGCATTGGGATGTGCAATTCTGATATACTGAAAGTCTTGACTAGCCTTACACAGGTTAGCCGATTGCTTGATTCTTCTTCAAACTTAATCTCCGTGTTTAGAACATATGTTCTCATAATACTTCTCAATTTGGTCTTATTAAGGTTTTGTCTCTCTCACTAGAAGATAATCTAAAGCCCAAGTACATGTATTTGGTCAATGAGCTCAACAATGAAGTGCACATTTTGACCAAATACCCAATGTACTTGAGCTTGTCCTTGGATCAAAGGATACGTCCGCGCCACCGCTTCTTGGTTGAGTTAAAGAAAGTGCGGAAAGGGCCATTCCCTCTTAGCTCATTAGTTCCAAATGATGAAAGCTTTTGTCAGCAATGGGCTGGAACTAGTGTAGATAAGTATCTCGCCTTTCGCCAGAGGTTGTTACTCAAAGAGTTTGCAAACAAATATGACAAGAGAGGATGATGACGGAAATCTCTTGTTCCTGATTACCGACAACGAGTCAACAGTTTAGTTTCTTTCTCGCTTCAAATCTGGTAAAATAGGTTCATAAGCAGAACCTGTGAGTGACCAGTAACTTCTGGTGAAGTGCAATACACAGTTTATGCAAGAATTGAAATATTTACAGGAAAAGAAAATCCAAAGAAGCCGGCTTAGCAACAGACACCATATTTGTTGACCAGATGAGAGTTTCCGCAATCTTTTCCAGGTTTTGTTAACATTTCAAGTTCTGCAATTGTCTGCAATGTTTTGTGGTAAAGTTTTTTTACTCTCTTTTTCTCCTCTTACTTCTAGTGAATCATGGAGTAGAGAAACACAATCTATGTGTAGTAGTTTTGGCCTAGTATATATATAGTTCTGTTCATACTTAAGAACATCTTATAAAGTATTGTTATTTTTTATCCGTTTGCAAACAAGAGGTTGAAGGAAAGATTTTTCGAGTGTTGTAGATTGAGTTTCATTATGTTTTTTTACTTCTTACTTTATTACGTTTCTTCAGTTATTTATTTGTTAAATAGTTTATGATATATGAAAAAAAATTATGAAAACAGTCTAAATTTTATATATGAATTAAGAATATAGTCTGGATTTTTTTTTTTTTAATTAACAACACAAAATCTAAACCATATTTGACCCAAACTAAACCATAAATTTTAACTTATACACCTTCAAACGAAACTAATCCTGAGGTCTGATCCTAAAATCAAAATTAAAAACTAGGTTTACCAATAAAAACAATAAAATTTTATTTTGTTAAAACCATTTCTATAATTTTGATTGATAAGTAATACTAATATTTAGGGTTTGACAAAAAAAAAAAAAAAAGTAATAATATTTAGGAGTATAAATTTTACCAAATAAACCATCTTTGCAATTGCGTATGAATGAACATGTAACTCTAATGAGTAAACGCAACTCTAAATATTAAAAACATTAATTGCCAAACGCCAAAATCATGTTTGCAATTTCATTCTTCTTTAATCACGGCTCTAGTTAAATTTCCTCTAATCTGCCTTCATCTTTTCATTTTCCATCGGTTATTACTTTTCTGCTCAAAGAAGAAAAAGATGATGATGATGATTCATGATTGTTAATCTAATCTAATTAATTAAGGTTTCCTAGTTACTTCAGAAATTTAATTTGCTATTTCCGTATTATCATACTCATGCTCCATGATCGCTCAATTTCTCTCATATCCTTTAGCTCTTGAAAATCTTTTTTTTTTCAATTAAATATATATTTGGTTAAACTCAGACGATAGTCAATGCAACATAGATTCGATTTTAATCGATAGAAAAGTATTCAAACCAAAATCAACCTGTAATCTGGACTATAGATATCTCTAACTATTTTTTTAATAACCAAATACCATCCCAAAGCAACCAATTTAATAAGATTCTTTTTTCTACATTTGAAATATTTTTAATTAACTATGGCATGTAAGAAACTACAGTGTTACAGTATTTATAACACTTGGAAAAAGAAGTTTCCACAAGAGATTCTTAAACTACTTACACAAATATATTTATTAATTTTTACTAACAATATATCTCCATAGAGATACTAACACTAATTTTAAGATGATAAAATATACAATGTTTCATACTTTTCTTTTATTGATAAACATAAAACGTTAATAGGTGTTGGATTATCCCAAAATTATAACTACTAAAGATTAGTATCCTTTTTCCATAATATTATAGTTAATCTTAGTAATGATCATATTCAAAGTAATATTTTAGAATCATTGTAAGAATATACGTTTAAACTTATGCTGATAAAATATATTCTCAAGATAAACAGTCTAAAATTATCCTTTAAATTTTTTTTTTTTAACAACAACAATATTATTCAATGTGGAGATTGTAGTGTTCGAACACGTTTAGTTCCTTGTATTTAGATTATAAACTGATTCTTACAATTTATTTTCTGAATATTTAGATTCTTACAAAAGTCACCAAAAATATATATTAATTTGTAAGAAGATAATTACAAACATATAAAATACAAATATTTGAAAATATTAATCTGAGGTTAAAACCACAAAAAGAAATAATTTTATTTGAGGATATATATATAATTTCTTTGACAGCAAGGAGATGATAAATAATTACGTTTTTGGTAGGATTATCTTGGAGGAGTTAAAAGTTAGAAATACACTTCTATACAACATATATATATAGAGGCTCCTGGTATTTATTAAACTCATCTTTCTCACACGACCTTTCACCTCCAAAGACTACAAAAATATCAAAAACAAAAACGTAAACATTGCCTAAGGTTTTTTTTTCTTTTCTTTTAACTCACTCCCACGAAAGAGGGAGAAGGAACCTTAAAACGTTTCTGCAGAACACAAAAAATAACCACTCTTAAAACTTTTTCTTTCTTCTGGTTTTCAACTTATTTTGCAGAAGAGACATTCCCCATAAGAGAATCTCCATGAAAGTCAAAGGCTTAATTCCCGCCGTTTTATTGCTCTGTTTTGGAGTTATGTTGAGTATAAGGAGCTCGTGTGCGTTGCAGATGGGTAATGAAGGTAATGAGTTGAGGAGTTACATAAGTTGGGAAGATTTGAGAGTTGTGGAAGGTGGAAGAACAGAGAGGAGTTATAATATTGATTGGATGATTACAAACGCAAACGCAAACGCTGTGAACTCGAGCAGAGTGATTGTGGTTGATAAAAACGGAGGAGGAGATTCTGTTACAGTTCAAGGAGCTGTTGATATGGTTCCTGATTCCAATTCACAGAGAGTTAAAATCTTCATTCTTCCTGGGATTTACAGGTAACACTTAAAAAAGATTCTTATTTAAGACAAAAACTGTGTTTGGATCCAATTTGTTTTTTTTTTTTTCCTTTTTTTGTTTTTATCATGAGAAACGTCTTTGAGAGTGTGGGGTTCTGTCTCCGAAGATCTCGTCTTTTTTTTTGAAAGTTTCTTCTTTTTTTTTTTGTTTTTTTTTTGGTTTATTATAAATTAAAGCAGTTGAAGCTAAATTCTTGGGTTAGTGGGATAATCTAAGCATAAGCTTACGTGGGTTGGGTAGTTTTAGTATTACAGCTCTCTGTCCCATGATTTTATTTTCAGATGATTAAATTAAATCGTTATGCCTTAAGAATCTTTTTTCCGTGTTTATTTCAGAATCTCTGTCTGTGTGATATTATACTCTGTTCTGTTCCTTTAATATCTTTGCTCTGTTTCATTATATATCATGTCTTCGTTGTTGCAGGGAGAAAGTGATTGTGCCAAGATCAAAACCATATATTTCGTTCATAGGTAATGAGAGTTATGCGGGAGACACAGTCATTAGTTGGAGTGATAAAGCTGGAGACCCAGACCCCGATTGCATTGGTCAAGAACTCGGCACTTACAAAACCGCCACTGTTTCAGTTGAGTCTGATTTCTTCTGCGCTACTGCCATCACTTTTGAGGTCCTAAAACTATTTCTTCTTCTTCTTCTTCTTCTTCTTTGTGTCCTTGTATTAGTGTTTGTTTTCTAGATTTTTGATTTTTGATTTTTGATTTTTTTTTCTGATTGAGGCAGAACACGATTGTGGCGGAGGCGGGAGAAAAGGGGAAGCAAGCGGTGGCGTTGAGAGTAATAGGGGACAAAGCAGTGTTCTATAGAGTTAGAGTTTTGGGATCACAAGACACTCTTTGTGATGACGCTGGATCTCACTACTTTTACCAATGCTATATCCAAGGAAATATAGATTTCATCTTTGGCAATGCAAAATCACTTTACCAGGCAAAGCTCATTCACTTCTTCTTAAATCTTTAGTGTCAGAAATCAAGAAAGAAAAGATTTGTACAATTCTGATCTGGGTTTTGGTGTTTGGTAACCACAGGAGTGTGATATACACTCAACTGCAACGAGATATGGCGCGATCGCAGCTCATCATAGAAACTCTGAGACTGAAGATACCGGGTTCTCGTTTGTCAACTGTGATATCAATGGTTCTGGGAAAGTTTACCTGGGAAGAGCTTGGGGAAACTACTCGAGAACTGTTTATTCAAACTGTTTCATAGCTGATATTATCACTCCTGTAGGCTGGAGTGACTGGAAAGTCCCTGACAGGCAAAGGTAAACAAACAAAGACCTTGAAACTGAACAAACTCATCTCTGAAACTAAAATGATGATTTTTCTTTTTGCAGGAAGGCGTTTTTTGGGGAGTATAATTGCAGGGGAAGAGGAGCCGAGAGAGGAGGTCGAGTACCATGGTCGAAGAGTTTTACCAGAGATGAAGTGAAGCCTTTTCTGGGCAGAGAGTTCATATATGGAGATCAATGGCTGAGACTCTAAGCCCTTTCTCAACCGGACAAAAAAAAACTCACAAAGGTCCAGCTAGCTAACAGGAGATAACTCACCTAATTTATACTCTATACATTTGTAATTAGTTTTGAATTTGAGCAGAGAGGAATAGGATCTGCATGTTTAAACTCATACAAAAACACAAAAAGTAGATGAAACCCAGGTTTTTTTTTGGTTTTAGATAAACTAGATTTCTTACAAGCTCTGATACAGAGTGGTTTACAAGGAGTTTCGTGACAATACGCAAAATACAAATAGATCTTTTTTTTTTCTCCCTAATAACATTGCATAAATAAAGCTAAAAATAACCAGTCCTAAATAATCCTATCCTTAGATTGGTTATATAACAAATGCAACCACCAAAATCATGCCTCTTCAATTTTCTATACAACCTTTACCTACTCCTCTCTCTCATCAGCACCAACCAAGTCAAACGCATAATCACTTTTTTCTGCAAACTATGTCAATATATGTATATACATAAAAGAAACACCAAAGTTTCCAGAGATGTTGCACGTACCAGAATTACCATCATTATACATGACTTCAAGAAAGCATCTCTACGTAGTCACCAACGTGGTAGTAGTTTTTGATAGGGTGAAGACTGATTCTGATTTGCGGGCCTTCTCATCATTAAGGTTAACATCATCTTCTTTGTGGTCCTGCACGGTATTTTCATGGTCGACATATGTATCAGTTTGGTTACTTCCAACCTCTTTATCCTCTTCTTTTGAAAGTCTTCTTTCATCATCCTCCTTAACAACCCCGTCATCTTTATTCTCTTTGTTCTGTTCTCCTAAAAGGGATTTGTCCGCTTTTTTACCTTCAGGTTTTGCCTCCTCAACAATATCTGGCATAGCAATGGGCTTTGCCTTGGCATCTTTTACAAGAGTGGAAGACATGGAAAGCTTGGCTTCCGGGCGAATATCAGAAGATACAACAGCGAGTATTTCGGGTTTAGGGTCGATATCTACCCAGCTGTCTCCCACCCAGTCTTTGGAAATCCGAATATCCTTTCTGAGCACTGTTAAGCATAAGTTCTCTCCTAACAATACGAAATCAAAACACATGTCAGTCCTAAGGGAGAGATGGAGAAAGTGGAGGTAACTAGAGAGTAAAAAATGAAAATAGGAACACACTAAATCTGATCATACCAGGTATATATATTTGCAAGTCCTCAGCTCCCGGTTTGTCAGTGGCAAATACAACACCTTCCCACCAACCATCATTCCACCATGCATCAACAGCTTCACCAATTGTAAGATCAAAATTTACTGTTTTAGTAACAGGAGGAGCAGGTCGTATTGTTGGGCGATTAGACGACCTTATACCAAGCTTATCAGGCATAGCAGATTTAAAAGCCGGCACCCATTCCTGCTCAAAACAAAGAGAAAGAAGTAAAAATAATTAGGTGACAAACATAAGATTCTACCGTTTCCAGAAACAAAATTTAAATAGCGAATGGATGTGGAAGCAAATATACCTCAAGATTCCCATATCCATCCTCATCCTCTATATCATCATACTGGAGTTTTACCTGTTTCCTTGATACTTCCAGGACAGTGCATCTAAACCAGCAGCCTCTAATACCACTATCTTGACACAGAAACTCTATTTTTGCATCAGCTTTAATCACTCCATTGTAACAACGATGTCTTTGAACATTGGTTGGGGAAGGAAAATTTTTGCCCGAGGCATCAAGTTTGAGTCTCTTACATGAAGATTCATAAGTTGTTAACATATGGTCAGACATCATTCCTGCTTGTCGTTTCTTGCTCCTCTCAGCACCAACCATTACATTCTCACCATCACTCCATTCTTCATCTTCCTCTTTATTCATAGCACAGTCTACAGGACCAGCCTCCAGAGAACTTAAGCAAGACATAATCGGTTGGTCCAAATATCCACGCAATTTACTCAAGTCAAAAGGTTTAACTTTGTTATTCCTGAGTTGCTGATGGCACATGTATACCCTTGCCAATAAAGAATTAGGAAAGGAAGCCACACACTCCTCATAATGCTCACGGGTCAAGACAGTGGCAGGACCATCAACACATTCTGCACTGATGACCTGTGAATGAGGAGTGATGAAAACCTCTTTTGGGTTTGGGTTTTTGAGAGCAACTACACCCTTCACTTCCTTTGTGTAGTGAAACCACCTAACTTTGACCTTTTTTTGGCCACGCTTGTCCTCATACATATCTTCCAGATATGCAACGTACCGATCCTCCCCTTTGCTCATGACAAAGACAAAAGACTGAACCTGAAAATCAAATAAGAAGAAATACGCCTTCAAGTGAGTAGTCACATCCATGATCAAGATCTCAAGAGACCCAAATCACAAGAAAAACCAACATATATAGAACAATGCATGCACTACACCTCAAAGGAAAGGATATACTCAAAAGTTCTTTGATGCCAAGTTTTCAACTTACCCCTATTGTTGTCCCATTCCTGCAAAATGATGGGTAATGTTTGAGCTGTTTACCACATATCCAAGAAGTTCCTGACCACATAATCTCCCAACTGTGAACACTCAAGTTTATGGGAAGCCGAACCTGTGAGAGAGATATGTCTATCAGCATTACAGGAGAGTAAAAAATGCAGTGACAATTGTATGGAGTATCAAGCAGCTAAATATCACCTCTTCAGTTGTTTGACTTCGCTGAGCAGCAAAACCATTGCTTGGAAATTCGGGAGATCCATTAGATTCCCCTGACTCACATTTTGGTGACTCTGTAAACGACAATAAACAAGTGCATCAAAATAGATCGGTTATAAAGCTAAAAGAGACCCACATAAAGGGAAGAATTCACTCATTCTCCACTCAACAAAACAAATGGTACAAGATAAAGATACGTACTTGACCAGTTTCCTTGTGTATTTTGCTTAGACAACATTGAAGTGAGCCAATCTACAACCTCTCTTCTCGACCTCCATTTAAAGCCAGCATGAATAGAATTCTCAGAACCATGAATACGCACAAACTCCTCAGAAACAACATAGAACATGTGTCTAACACTTCTCTCAGTACCAACCACAGCTAGAATAGATTCACCCGCAGAATCCTTGAGGAAGTAATGAACAACACGATTCCCTCTCTCCTGTGAGACAAAATGCTCTTTCCATTCGACAAAATGGTGATCACTCTCGCACATTTTTTCGATATGAAAAATTGAAAATGGTCCAGAAAGCATCAAACGCTCCGAACCTTTCTTTTACATCAGATAAAGAACTAACTACTGAAAGATAACAAGCGTCGATGCCAGTTCATAGTCAATAGTCTTTTGATCTCAAATCAAGGTGTAAAATCTCTATATACCCCTAAAAACCTATACTTTAATGACCCAACAATACCCCTAAAATCCCCTCGTGCCGTGGAAACCCTAAATCAAACTCGCTCTAATGCATAACTCTATAATTAACTTCATTGCCAGCTTCCTACAACACAGCTAAATCCTCCAAGTCTCTGTAGATTTCCAGCTTGGAAAATCAAATAATCCGAACGAAGAAGAAGTTAGGATTAGAGGAAGCGGATAAGAACCCAGTAAGAGGAAAGTTCCGAAGATCTGCTGAAAGATCAGAGACGAAGCTGTGGAAACACTGATCTAAGCTCGAGAGCGCCGCAAAACACCAAGATACGGCTTTGGCTGCAGTTATCAGCTGAAGCATAGCGAAGACGAAATGGGCATCTCAAATTAAAGAAAGATGATTGTAACCGACTCTCTTAAGTTTTTTTTCAGTCAGCTACGGAACAAATGATTTCAGGGAAGAAAGTGAAATGAAAGCTCAAAATAGCGGCAAAAACACAAAAAGGAAGATCGATTTCGAAGATTTGAAGAAGGAAAAGCTGAAAGATGGAGATGAAGAGGAAGAGAATGAGTTCTGATTAAGGTAACCTTGAAGAAAATAGGGTATTCCCATGGATGATCTCTCTTTCTCTCTCTCTCTTGAGTTACAGGGGTTTGGCAAAAAAGCAGCTTGCTTGGTGAAAGAGAGAGACGAAGAAGAAATGTGCATTTACTACGAAATAACGAAAATATCATTGGGCCGGTTTAGCTATGGTCTAATGGGCCTTTAATGGGTCAGATCGGAAATAAAGTCAAAAGAAAAGTCAAACAGATCTGTCTCTTTCTCTATCTCTCTTCTGTCTCTGGCTACAGAGAAAACTCAGAAGTGAGAAACATTCAGAATAAATTACTTTTTCTCGAGGAAATTATTTATTTAATTCGAAAGAGGACACTGAAGATTATAGAAGAAGAAGATTACTCTAAAATTGAGAGATTCGTTCGAATAAATCAGTAACCTTTTTTTTGGTGTAGTAATGGCGGGAATAGCTATAGTTTTAGATCTACTGAAGAAATCTCAATCCAAACACAGTCTTCACTCATCGTCTTTTTCTCCCGCCTCCGTCGTCGCTTCTACCGCCGCCGTTTCTGCTGCCGCCACTGCTCCTTTCGCTTCTAGGTTTCTTTTCGGGTATGTATATCGGATTTTGACTTTCCCCTGTGTTCACTGGATCGTGATTGATATGGTTTTATTGGATTGATCACTAATTATTGATTAGGTTTAGATCATTAATCTCACCAAATTAGGTTTTATTGTGGTGGAGAATTACAAAAATCAATCAATGACTAAAAAAATGTTTGAATGTTACAGATGTTATGAGCGTAGAGTTGCGTATTGTGATGCTGCAGCTGGAATAGATGATGACTATCTTGCTTCTATACGAAAAATATCTGCGGATGCTTTGCTGCAGCATGAACCGCTTGTGTATAATATCTCTAGTTCTAAGGAATACAATATCAGCCCAAAGCCACTTTTCTCGGCCTTTGAGTTCAGGGCACTTGCAATTACTACAATGAGATGTCTCCTGGCTAACTATTTGCCTCTTTTAGAGCCTAAAACTGCTTCAGAGGACGATGATAATTTCCTCAACGAGGCCGCAGAAGAACGTCGTCCAGACTTGATTGTTCCTCTTAAAAAGTCAGCTAAGCAAATTGCTCGTGAGGTTGGTGTTTTTCTCCACATCTTTTTTCTCTTTTGTTGTATTTTAAGCATTCAAAGAGTGTTGAAATTTGAACTGTACGCATCCAAAGTTTGATTCTTTACCATCTCTAGTTGCTTCTTGATGTCATGGTTTAAACTGGTAGTTTTGGTATTATGATCTAGACCGCAGTTACCACCACTCGGAGACTTCTTGAAAGGCTGGCTATGAGTTATGTCTCACAGCGTGTGGCGTGGAAACTTCTAAAGGGTAACAATCATCATCTTCCATTACTTTTTGCTTTCTCACAACAAACTATGTCATCATTAGAATAATATATAACAGAACTGATCGAGCTGATAAATATATATATGCAGATGTGCCTCAGTCGGCTTTACGCAAGGCTGGGAGAGGGTTGCCCACACATGTATACATCTTTAAAGTCAGCCAGACAACTCTTAGAGGTATGATAACAAAATATTTGTTTTTTTTCTACTCTTCTCAGATCAAGCCATTGTTTAGTTTTAGCATTGGCTGTGCTTATGCAGGATACTTTCTCGGAGTTGCAGCATCATGGACAGTTCAAGTAGGCATAGAAATTTACAGATGTGTGTTCCGGAATGTTAAACCAGAGGAAGATGAAGAGGAGGAACAAATCGAGATATCAGAGCAAGCCAAGGATCTTGGAAACAAAGTTGTGGGTATTACAGTACGATGTGGTGCTTCCCTAGTGTTTGCTGCCATTGGAGCTGGTATATGCTCTTGCCTTATCCATCCCTCCACAGGCCAATGGATCGGTAAGCTCACCTCACCGTTTATTGCAACCGCACAGATAATTTCACTATTTGGAACATTGATGTGTATGGTTGGTATTCTTTAATGCAGGCTGCACGCTGGGGGACTTGGCTGGTCCGATGGTTGTTTCGCTTTGCCTTCAGAAGACTCTTAAAGCTGATGCTTAAGTCCTTGTGTGGAAATTGAATTCTTCTACTTGATGATCCAAATGAAATCAAAGAGCTTTGTGTTTTTTTTTTTTTTTTCTGATATTTTCTTATCGTTTTCACTGAAACCTTAAAAAAACATTGATCAATGGATTCGAATGATTCACACAACTGTACCTTCTTTTTGACAACAGCACAATAAATCAGCTATTACTTTCACTGGTTTTAATTTTAAATCTCAGGTTTGTTCTTTTTTTTTTTTTATGTTTAGAGGTAAGTATTGGATCTGTGAACATAATTCTCTTACGTAAACGTGAAAAATGCTTGGAAAACAAAATTAGTATTAGATGAAACAACAACAACAAAAAAAAAAAAAAAAAAAAAAGGAAAAGAAAAAAAATACTGAAGAAACCATACTGGATTTAGCTAGTTTGAAACTTGCAGTTTGCATCTCTTTTGGGACTTGGTTAGGCTTATTTTTGGGTTCTGAATCGGTTTGGGTTGTGAAAATCAAACCGAATGTGACTCGGTATTGATTGAAGGCCCAGTTATTATTTTCTCCGAGATATTCCTACGACTTCTTCTTGATCTGTCCCATGTTTTATTTGCGTCTCAAAACACATGTGATCGATCACCTATAAGATAATATTCAAGGAAACAATAAGAATATAATTCAGATTCAAAATCGAAGTATGTGTGTATGAAATGGAGAAGTCAAGAAAATGGACACTCGTGGGCGTGAAGCAAATGGCACATATAATCGAAGATGAAGTTTCTTTATAACTACAAGTGTGATTGTGTGAACTACTTAGTTACAAAGAATCTTCATATTTTCATACTCTAAAATTCATATCTTTTCATAAACATATAACTACTGTAGATAAATTTCGTGACATCAATTTAATTTAAATAATGTATTGGTATATATTGTTTGAAGAAACATAGAAAAACAAAATAGAACATGCATGTTATTTTACAAATTAGATATATTACTCAAATCTTTTGTATTTGGATTCACTCTTTTTTTTCTTCTTCTTTTACTAACCGAATCGGTCTATACCTCAAAATAAACGATAGTAATTGCTCAAAAGGAGACATATTTTGTATTGTATTGTTTATGTGGAGACTGTAAAGAGAGACACATCATCACCACCACCACACAAACACGAAACTCATATGAACGGCTCCAAATAATTCGATTGTCTTAATTTAAAAAAGGGGCCTCCCTCTTTAATACAAATATTAAATACTTCTACCTACTTGCTCCTTGCACACCAAGCCACAAATATACAACCGTTTTATTTTGGCCCACATAGAAAAATCAGTGCATGAACCATCATTGGCGCGCAGTCTAGGTGCAGCACAACCGTATTTCTCCCATTTTGTGACAGATATTTTCAATTTTTTTTAGTATGTTTATATGATCTTTAAGATCCGAAAAATTGTAAGTTTTGTTGCTGAACTGACAGATTTCAAGTCGATGAATCATTTATTTTCTATAATTACTAGTAATGTTAGGACTAAAACGTATTAAATTTTCTGTTGTTTCATCTGTAATCACTTGTGTAGTTATGTTACATATTGATATTAGTTAGTTGTTTATGCAGTACATTTTGTTCGGTTAATCAATATTAGAGATTCGGTTGTCGGAAAAAAAAAAATCATCATAAACTATATATTGAGACGTACTAGTTAGAAAACCATAAGTCTAGTACAACTTATATCTTGATAAAATTACGTACTAGTTTTGATGATAAAAGAAATTTTAAATGACAACCGTGACAATGTCGAACAAATATTTTAATTTAATTATATTTCGGAGAAAAATATATCATTTAATTTGTCTTACCTGCCTCATCACTCAATATATATATATATATATAAGTCTTTGGTCGCCTTTACTTTACAATAACCAAGCTCCAAGCTTGCCTTCGAGTTTGAGTTGTCTTAAGCTTGCTTCTTCTTCTTCTTCTTCTTCTTCTTCTTCTTCTTCTTCTCCTCTACTTTTTAACTCTATTTCAAAGCCTCCTTTCCTTTCTTATATTTTATCTTGTTAAATCTTGAAATCAACAGAGTCAATGGAAATGAAATGTCTATTTACCTCGGCTCTAACTCAAATGTTCGGCTACTCAAACCATATGGATCAAACGAGCCACTGCGGAAGCACCCACAACAAAATTATAAAGATGATGAAGAAAGAAGAATTCCCAAGTGGATTCCAAGTTCCTCTTCACTACCCTAAATACTCCAAGTCTGATTATGAAGCCATGAATGATCTCAGTCTTGACTTGCTACTCAAACAATATGGATTCTCCTTCGAAGGATCTCTTGAAGACAAAAGGGTTTTTGCAATTGAATCATTTCTCTGGCCTGATCAGCTTTAATTTAGGGTTTTTGTTTGTGTTGAATTATTATCTCATATATACATATATCTCCACCAATGTCCTATCAATGAGCCTAAGATTATTGAATGTTTTAGAATTATGTCAAACCACCATATATATCAATTAAGTTTGTGTGATCTACTTGTTTGTGTATTGGGAAGTTTTTAATTATGCAATGTAGACATATGTATCATCATGAGTGCATTAATAACATCTTTGATGTATAACATTCTAAATATGTGATTGGTCGATTTATAAATTACTTAATTATCTCTTTCTAAAACTTGGTTGAGTATAACAAAATTCGGATTGATTTCATAGACTTATAATTCTCACATGAATATTACAATGGCCAAATGTGTATGCAGCAGAAATCGAGACCCAGAGTCAAGAGACCAAAAATACTACGGTACACCATTCACTTACTATAGAGAGTTAGAGACATGTGATCTCTTTTTTCCAATAACTAAGCTTATTAATCAAAGGCAAACACCTCTAAGATATCTTTCACATTTTTAATCCGATTGGTGACAAAACGGTAGTTGTTCATCATAATCGCAGCTACCGCAGATAGTCGAATAAGAATCATCATATTAGGATTAGATCAGATATTTTTAATAATAATGATGTAATAGACGGTAAAAAAAAATCAGTAATTATGTTTTTAGCAAAAATAAATAGTGATAAGATTATAATATAATTAGATGGATAAGAGATGATAGTTAAAAAATGATGATACGTTAACTTAAGAGGCAAAAGTTTACTCAGGCTAAAATTATGATATACGATAAAAGATGGTAATATAATAAAATATCATTAAACTAAACCATATTACCATGTCAAAATATTTTTATTACTGCTAAATTTATTTCCTCTCGTTTGTACTACCACCTCAGCTTACCATAGTATATACCATGTTTCTACAATGTCACATATAGGGGCGGAGGTAGTTGAAGGGTAGGGGTCAGCTGACCCCAACTAATTTTTTTTATTTATTATGGTTTTAAAGGAAAAAAATTATGACTTCATATAAAAAAAAGTATTTGAACCCATTAAAATTGATGAACCCATAGTTTTATTTCATTTCTTAGTTGGGTTATGTTTAAATTGTTTGTGACCCAATAAAAATATTATGAGTTAAAAAATAAAATTAGTAACTAAAAAAATGTGACTTATTTTTCTCTTTGCAAACGCAAAATATAACATAAACTCTTCATTTACTTGAGTCATCCATTAGTCCTATTTTTTTTTTCAAGCAACAACAATCTGTTAATTATTTTTTCTAACCTCGGTAAAATAAAATTTTGTCTCCGCCACTAGTCACATGTCACAACTTTAATTAGGAGATATATCTAAAATCTCAAGATTTGTAAAAATTAGATTATGAAAATGGAAACTAAATACTTATATTAGATTATACATTTTGACATTGACGGATTCAAGTTGGCTTAGTTGTGGTACAGCATTATTAAATGAGAAAAGATATAGGTATAAATAATAGAGTATTTATTATGATAGATGTAATGACACTAAGAAAAACTAGATTTTTATATGCTGTAGATTTGAGCTGGGTGTTTGACTTATTGAGTTATTGGCGCCTTATACGTAAACTGTGGTTGTAACTTGTAAGTGAATAACTAACTAGAAAGTTATAATTGAAATAAACTCTTCGACATGAAAAAAAAAAAAAGAGCATTTTACAAATGTTATTTCTTACAAATGTATTTACATTGAAAATATAAAAAGTTTAAAATAGTTCTCTTTTTTTTGAATAGTTATACTTTTTTATAACTATAAATTGTAAACCTAGTTGCAGCAAAAAAAAAAAAAAAAAAAAAAAAAAAAAAAAAAGAGGATAATTTTTTGGGTCAAATTTAAGAAGAGGATAATTTAAATGGTGACAAAAAATAATCAGAGGAGGGAAGGAAAAAAAAAAAAAAAAAAAGTAGAAGTAAGCACTGAAGAGAATTGGTCCATGAGAAGATAAATGAATAACAATAGTGAGATCCGACCACACCGCTGATTCCGAACATAAATCAATCTTAATTATTCTGGGTAAGTCTCAATTCTTCATCTTCCTTGAGTTTCGGATTCTGTGTTCTGTCTCATTCGGATTCTGTGTTCTGTCTCTGATTACTCTCTCTTCCCAGTTCCCACCCACACAAACTTATCTCTTTTCATTTTTTGATCAATCTCAGAATCTGTTTTTAACCTCTAACAACATTTATGTTCCAAATTCGTAATCTTTGCTCCATTTGTTGATTCCTCACAACAGTATTTTAGAAAAACGATGTCGCTTTTGGCGTAAGTTTTTGAGAAATTGAGATGTTGAAATAACGTTTTCGTTTCATCTATTTTTAACATTTTCACTGGTTCATGTGTTTGCTTACAAGTTTCAGATTTTTTTTATCCATGTTCATAATTTTGACAAAATGATTTCTGTGAATGCTTTGTTATCTACAATTATTTTTACGTTTATAAATCAAGAATTGACATGAGATTTGATTTGATTGATCTGCAGATCTCAGAAGTTACTTCAAATCTCGTAATTTACCTGGTTTGATTACAGAAATGTCGAGCGAGTCAGCTCGTACGCCATTGTTACCAACAGAGAAGTTAGATACAATGGTTCAAGACTTCAACCAAAACTCAAGAACTTCTTCTTCAAGGAAAAGAAGATTGCGTCGCTCTAGAAGCGCTCCTCGTGGCGATTGTATGTACAATGATGATGTTAAAATCGAAGAACCTCCTCCTCCTCATCCAAGTAAAATCCCTATGTTCATTGCTCTAAACCCGAACCTCAGGCGAGTGATCATGCTCTTGGCTTTATATCTAACCATTGGTACTATCTGTTTCTACCTTGTGAGAAACCAAATCTCTGGTCATAAGACCAATGGTGTGTTAGATGCCTTATATTTCTGTATTGTAACGATGACCACTGTTGGATATGGTGACCTTGTTCCTAATAGTTCTGCCTCGAGGCTACTTGCTTGTGCCTTTGTCTTCTCAGGAATGGTCCTTGTGGGTCACCTTTTAAGTCGAGCAGCGGATTATCTTGTTGAGAAGCAAGAGACTTTGCTCGTTCGGGCTTTCCATTTGCGTCAAACCTTTGGTCCAACTGACATTCTTAAGGAGTTGCATACTAACAAGTTGAGATACAAATGCTATGTGACATTCCTTGTGCTTTTAGTCCTCTTCCTTGTTGGTACAATTTTCCTTGTAATGGTTGAGAAATTGTCGGTTATCGAATCTTTTTACTGCGTTTGTTCCACGGTTACTACATTGGGTTATGGCGATAAGAGCTTTAGCTCGGGAACCGGACGCCTTTTTGCTGTGTTTTGGATCTTGACGAGTACTGTATGTTTGGCTCAGTTTTTCCTCTATGTAGCTGAGCTGAATGCAGAAACCAAACAGAGGGCGTTAGTGAAATGGGTTTTAACTCGGAGAATCACAAACAATGATCTCGAAGCTGCTGATCTTGATGAAGATGGAGTCGTCGGGTGAGACAATTTGACATATTCTCACTTATGTTTCCTTCTTATTCTTCTTCTTATCTTTGTCTTTTGTGTGTTGCAGAGCTGCAGAGTTTATTCTATATAAACTGAAAGAAATGGGGAAGATTGATGAGAAAGATATATCTGGGATAATGGAAGAGTTCGAGCAACTCGATTACGATGAATCGGGAACTCTAACGACTTCTGACATCGTTCTAGCTCAGACATCTCAGATTCAAAAGTAGGCCTTATTACCATCACCATCATCTTTTGAACACGAATCAGAATCTTTGTTAAGTTTATACCTGCACACGGCAAAAAACAGAGAAAGTGAACAGTTTTTTTTTTTGGAAATTTTGTTTGTTCCTGTTTTGTGGTTTGTAATGTGATGCCACAGACCACAGTCAAGTATTTGCTTGTTTCTTGAAGCCCGAGTGTATAATTTATATACATATAAATGGGATTACACGAATCTTTTGTCTTCACAAACTGAATCTTGCTATTGCTCTGCTATAAAAGCTCTGGTGTTACCCAAAACTAAGAGTCCTAAAAGTTATTAGAGTAGTCTTGATCAAGAATCCATGATTGATTCTCTCAAAAGAGAGATGGTAAAGATTGTTTTATTGCTTTAAAAATTCTGGTATTTTGAGTGATACAAAGAGTTTTCAAAGGGAACGGTTTCTTTTCTTCCCCGGTTCTAGCGATGTTGTCGTTTTTCGAACTGAGATTCATGGCAATGTGGGTCAAGCCAGTCTCTTGAAACACCTTTTGCCATATTAGTTCCTCTATCTACACCGCCAACAAGCTCTCTTAAGTTAGCCACTTTGTTTTCTCGACCCGAGACGCTCATTTTCAGGTCTGCTTCCTTAAGCATCTGCTTAAACCGCTGCTTGCGGCTCGTTGTGTTACCATCTTGTAGCTGGGTGGGAGGAGGAGCTCCATGTGGTCCTAAGTAGATGTTTTCTTCAGCTTTAATCTACAAAACACAGAATGAGATGATGATGATAAGAGTTAATAAACAACTACATGTGAAGCTCCTCTGTAAACAGAAGAAATCAATCACTGACCTTAGGAGAAGAAGCTTTTGATGTTTGTACTTCTGAATCATTATTAACCTTTTCTTCTTCTTCTTCAATCTCCAAACTTGGAATCACAAACCCATCAGTGTCTGGGACAAATCAAATGATCGAATTAAATTAAACTAAAGAAGATAGAGAAATTTTTGAAACAATGCTCTGTTATCTTAATGCAGAATCAAAAGGAAGCTTATAAATTTTAAACGGTGGAAGACTGAATCAAGAACACCTCTGGACATGATCCGACCACATAAACAGCAAGAACCCTAATTTTCAATAACCAAATGCAATTGAATGAAAGCAACTAACTTACCCCACTCATCATCGTCTTCTTCCTTGGGAAGAGTCGTCCGCATTACGGAAGTATCCATTGAAAACCGACGTACATGGATTCTCCAAAGAACCAACAATTACACGAGATGATTTGGTTTCTCAGATATTTGACTTTTGAATGTGAATTTATATGTTAATCTACAATGATAAGATTATTTCACCTGATCGATTTTCGAGGAACCCTAATAAAGGTTAGAGCTTGGAAAGGGGGAAATAAAAAAAAAAAAAGTAAATTGGGTTTTATTTTGGATGATGGTGCGAATCGGATCGGATCCGGATTCGATTACAGTATTTGGAATTGACACGGCGGAGAATGAGATGTTGGGGTTTTTTTTTTTTTGGTAATCTAAATCGATGGACGATATTTAGCCACGTGTCTCTTTCTGTACATGGGAATATTTTCTAGTATACATAGATGAACATGAACACTTGCACATATATTTCGAATCACAAATGCAATGTGACATATCATTTTGTAGTTGAGGATATATATATATGCTGCAATGACTATAAAATATGACTTTTGAAAAAAACAGAAGGTAAAATATGCTTATTAACTTTTACTAAACTTTTAAGATATATATATATATATGTAAATGACTTGGAAGCACAAGAATAATAAGAGCTAAAACAAAATCAATAATGGGATAAGTAGTCAAGGAATCGTCGGATTTGACAACAGTCGTCTTGAAAGAGTTTTTTTATACTCTTCACCATAACAACAATATAAGTCTATAAACTAAAGTTAAAGAAAATAATGGAGTGGTTGGTTTTACCGAGCAGTTTTGGCTCATTTACTGAGTTCTATTGCACTCTCGATTTATATCATACGGTTTAGATTTCGTTTTTTTTTTTTTTTTAACATGTTTCTTCTGTAACAGTTTCTTTAATTTTATTCTAATAAAAGTACCGGTTTGACCCAAAAAAATATACTAACCATTAACTAAGAAAATGTCATTCAACTTAAAAAGAAAATCTGACAAAAAAAAAAAAAAAAAAAAAACTTAAAAAGAAACTTGGGTTATACATCATTAACCATCTCATGAGGACCATTGAAAACAACCGCAGTATTGATGGGAAAATGGTAGGACCGGTTAGGATAAAGTGACAATTCCCTAATTTCCTGAAACTGCTGGGGGAAAAAAAAAAAGAATTAATAATCATTTCATGTGTTGAATATTTTTAGCCACCTAGATGAATCAAATCGACAATCCTAGTTGACAACAAAAAAATCGACAAACTTATGAAGGGGGTAACTTCTAGAGAAAGACTAATTACTGTATTAAATTAATTCAATGTTTCAATCAAATCTGGTTTGGTATTTTTCTCTAACTATTAAGACATCTCAAAATAAAACCATAGTTAATCAAAACATTCAGTCAAACCTTATTTCGCCATCATACTCGACTCGGCTGGTTCGATTCTCTATATAAATAACAACGTAGTGTTGGTATGCTGTTGGAAGTTATGACTTATGAGCTATCATTTGTTTTATTTCTTTGTGTTTTTGATAGGTTAAGAGATCTTCTTAAAAGGTATTTTAATTTTAATAAATAATCATCCTTAACTAGTGGGCTTCACATGGATTTACCAAATTCCCAAGCTTTTTATAGGTTTTTCAAAGTGTGTTTTATTTTCAAATACATATACATGCAAAAACCAAGGCTTTTTTACTTTTCTCGAAAAAAATTTGCAGGTGTGATTATAAGAGTGAGAAAAAAAAAACATAAAGTTTTCTTGTTTGGTTCCTCTGTCTTTTTCTCTCTTTTTTTAATCTCTTTTCTCTCTGAGACTTGTCTGAAACTTTTCAAGAACTCAGATTCGTCTTTTTAATCTCTCTTCTTTAAATCAAGATCCAAAGAGAACGACATTTGTTTTCAAGATTTGAATCAGAACACAACTCAAAAAAGTCCTTCCAATGGATAACGAGACAATCTCTACTTTTCTTTAACTAGCTTTATTTTGTTTTGTTTGCTTTAAAATCAAGTTTCCAAAATGGTGGAAAAATCTGATGATGAAAAGCATTTTTCTTGGTGGTGCTTTCGTTTACAGCTACCATTGCTGTTTTTTCTTGTAACTCTAGTTTCATCTGTAGCTTTCCTCTGTTTCTTAAGCTCTCATGGATTCTCCTCTCTTTTGATAACCATCATAATCTTGGTTGTCTCGACTTCTTTTTTCTTTCTAAGATTCTTCAAAAAAAAGAAAAGATTCTGTTTGGCTGAGAGATCCCAAGAAGAAGATGATGAGGATGAGGATGAGGATGGTCTTATTGAGATTGCACTTGTGAGTGAAGAAGCAGAGACTATAGAGGCAATGAGAACCATTAATCAAAGCCGACAGAGATTTAGGATTGGTCATGAAGATCAAGAAGAAGAGATTGATGATGTGAATATGGAAGAAGATAATCTTATTGAGATTGATATCTCCATTGGATCTATTAAAAGACGATTGTAATTTTGATAGATCTCATAATCACTCACCATCGTTTCCGATGTTTTATTTTTCATTCAAATGTACAAAGGAAGTCCAACATTTTAATATAGTATTAGTGTTTTTTAAATATTTGGTGATTAGGGTTTAGGGTTTTAGGATATACTTCAATCAGTTTGATTAATGGATGATACTAATTAAGGCACTGCTTATATGTGCAATAGATTCCTAAATGCTCTTATATAAGTTTGAATTTAGCTCCACATTCGGATATTTGGGGAAATGAATTTAACAATGTTTTATGAAGAAAATGCAACTTCCATTGATGGTATATATATGTTCACAATATACATATTATAATGATGTCCGTTTGCTTACAACTAGAGATAAGCATTCCAAGAAATGTATGCATGATCTTGAATCTCTTTTGTAGATTGTGATCATCCCCTGTTTTTTGTGTTGCTAAATATATCCAATATTTTACGTAGATTGTGAAACTTTATGGACTTGTGCTAATGTATAACGCACTTTTGAGCTGTGGCAAAGATCTCAGCATTAAGATAATGAAACGATAAATACCGTATTGGAAAAGGAAAAAAAGGGTAAATATTCAGACAGTTTACGTTGCATCTTTTTTTTGCTGTATAATCAAAATCTAATTGTGTTAGAACTTAACTTAGGACTAAGAATCCGAATAATGACGCATCAATCGGTGCGGTTTAAGCGGATTAAGTGGTTTAAGTGAAACAAGTGTGGATTAGGCGGATTAAGTGGAACAAATATGGATAAAAAGGTTTAATTATTTGTTGAATCGTGAAAAACATAATAAGCCGTTCAGAATAAAAATTTAAATAATAGAAAATTATTAAAAATGTAAAACACATATTTTAGATTAAGTAATTCAGTTATCTAAAATACTATCAAAATATATCTGATAAATACTATATAATAGAAAACTTTAGATCAAAGTTTGAGTGGTATGATACGCACTAATATGTTCCGTCTTTGAACCACTGATATATCTTTGCTCCATTCAAGGCCTAAGGTCACATTTTAGGGATCAAACCGAACCAATCAATAATTGCTTTATGGATCAAGGTGGTTACATCATGGGTGAAATGGATAGTCATTTTCATTCATATTTTTACAAGGCACTTTTGAACTTTTCAAAACTATCATAAACTTCTGAATCAAAGTCAAAATACTTCTAATCAAGCCAACGAGCTTCTTTTAATATTTGTCCACAGTTTTCTTCTCTTTTAGTCACTTTTATAAAATAATTTACAAAAAAATAAAAGAAAAAAGTCTTGACGTAATAATTTTCTTCAATGTTTCAATGTTCGCCGCCACTTGTCTTCGTCAACTCCATCAGTGCTGCTTCTGTCAACTCCATCAACGTCGCCTCCTTCAACACTGCCACCATTATAGATGTTAGCATACCAAATCTTTAGACCACCACATCCGATATGGTTTCCACTTTATCCCTTCACCGACGTGTTATGTACTTATGGTGTCACTACTCCTTATTCACCACCTCATTTCTATTGTCAATCTTAAGCGGCTAATTCCGTTTTTTTTTTTTTTTTTAATCGCTTTGAGTTCGAGGAAGTGTATTGAAAAATATAGATAATTTATATTTATATTGTTAAATGTTAATGAGATTCTATTAGGGTTTATTAGGTTAAGATTAGAGATAATATACAATTCTTCTAATCTTTTTTCTCTCGATCACTTTAGTATATTTTTGATAAATATTTTGAGTTTCACGATTAGTAAATACCCACCTTAATTTTGTTATCAAAATGTAAAACACTATACAATATTACACGTAGAGAAAACTATCAAACAGAGTACTGTTAAAAATTATTTTAATTTATTAAATATCGTTATGAATTTACTAAAAAATATTTATATACATCTAACCGAGATAATTTTATATGAAATTTTTACTTTTCCTAGTTGGTAAGTATCATATACCATCATCAAACTATAAAACACAGTACTATACATAAATAGGTTTTTGACAAAAGAAACCTTTCAAATCGCCAATGTTCACAACAATAACAGAAGAAATATGGAAGTTTAGAGAAAAATAGCTATAAATCATTTTTAATGAATTCATGATCGATATTCAATAATATAAATTAAGTTTTAGTCATATTATATTTGATAGTTAATTTATATTATTGTACGACGTAAAAATTATTAAACATAAAACAACTAAAAATAATTTATATTATTTAATGTCGTATATAATTTTATTAAAAATCACCTATGCCTATTTTTTTCTCAGTATTATAAACTCTCAATACTTCCATTAATTTGAGAAAGAAGATACAAAATAATCCTCATGTGGTAATTAATACCTAAATCCTTTAAGAAAAAAAAAGAAGAAGAAGATAATCCCTCCACCTAAAATCTATCCATAGTGATAATTTCAAATAATTTATATCCAGGATATTTATTTAACTGTACCGTACCGGACGTTGGGTTAGTCTACTGTCTACTACCATCACCGATCCAAGAGAGTATCGAACACGAAATCTGAGCCGTTCATCAAACTCACACATCTGACGTGGCATTAACTGTATTTAAAATCCGGTTATGAATCCGAATCCTTTATTTCTTGTTTTACATTTTTTTTTTCCCAACTGCGTCCGAATCCTTAATAGAAAGAAATCTGAAGGAGCGTTGGTCTTTGTTCTGATTCGAACACAATAAAAAGGAACCAACCCCTCACATTAAAAAAAAAAAAAACACAAAAACAAAAACAAAAAATCTCAGTGCTTTGAGCCCCTTTGGATAGCGAGGTTGAGATTCCAAAGTCTTCTCCTTTCGAGTCTTTTCCTTTCAACACTGTGAGCTTCTTTTCTTACGAATTTTTCCAGCTTTGTTTCAATTCGCATGTGGGTTCTTTTTTTTCTTTTCTTTTTTTTTAAGGTTTGAATGTTGTCTTGCTTCTTGTAGTCGTGATTAGGGTTTGTGTTCGCGTTCTTCTTATTTTGCGAATTTTGTGTTTGTTTAGTTGAGAAACATACGAATTTGAGGTTCTCGAGAGACTTATCTGGATTTCGAATTGAGTTACTGTGTGGTTGTGGTTTGGATCTAAATCTATGTTTTTTTTTCCCCAGAAAGTATTTGAATTGAGGATAATTTTGGTTACCCTTTTCTTAAAGATTTGGACTTTATCATTAAGAAGTTATTAGATGTCTACTTCCTTTGAAAATTGAAACTTTTGCTTTTTTTTTTTTTTTGTTTCTTCAATGCCTCGTGTTGCTCATTGGAGTTTTTTTATTCAATTGTATGTTGCAAAGATGGAATGCAATGAAGTTTACATGTTGCTATGAGTTTTTTGCTTCTCTTAATTCATTGTTCTTGCAGGTTCAGTTTCTTTACTGGTGATACCTGTTTTGGGTTATGTTACCCTAATTTGGCGTGATTTTATTTCATGAATTTCTGAGATTGTGTTAAGAGATATTACTATCTGCCCCTGTTATGGAAGTTCTTTTAATACGAGACTTATCCTTGTGTTGTTTCTGGTTTTGATCTAGTGAACTCCGAGTTAGCGATGGGGGAAGAAGATACAAAAGTCACTGTGGAGCCAACAGCGAATGGGACTAGTTCTCTAGAGAAGGCATCCGATGCCATCTGTGGAAAAGAAGCGCAAGAGAATTCTACTGTCAAGGAAGCACAGGATAATAAGAAAGTTGAGGATACTGGACCTGCAAAAATGGAGATCGATGATAAGGTTAAGCAAGATGAAGGAAAAAGTGAGATGGAAGATAAAGAGTCGGAGGTTACAGAAAAAGAAAAAGAAGTTGAGGCTGAGAAAACAGAAGAGAAAGATGTCAATGAAGACAAGGATCAAGCAGAGATTGCTAAAGTGGACGAAGACAAGGGACAACCAGAAGCTGATAAAATGGATGAAGACACAGAAGACAAATCATTGAAAGCTGATGATGGTGTGTCCGCAGGTGCTTCTGAGGAAGTTACTGTAGTGAGGGAAAATGTGGAGTCTGATGACAAAAAAGATATGAAAGGTGCCGAAAATCAAGAGATGAACAATATAGATACAACTGAAGGAGACCAAGAGAAAACTGAAAAAGAATCAAAGGAGGAGATACTAGAAGGAGGGAAACTAAACGGAAACGAAGAAGGGAATAAGGAAGACATCAAAGACGAAGACAAGGGGGATGATGTCGAAGAGGCTGAAAAGGTGGATGAAACTAATGAACAAGAGGGACTAAAGGAAAAGAATGAGGGCGAACTGGTTGAGGAAGGGAACAAGGAGGAAACAAAAGGGAAGAACACAAACAAAGAAGAATCAGACACTAAGGTGAATCAGAATGAGAATAATGAAGAAGAAACAAATGACGAAAAGGAACAGAGCGATGATGATAAGGACAAAAGTGAAGCTATGAAAAAGCCGAACAAGCGAGGGAGAGGGAAGACTGGGAAGGCTCGTGAGGTAGAAACAGAACCGAAGACTCCTTTCTCTGATCGCCCTGTGCGCGAGCGAAAGACTGTTGAAAGGCTTGTTGCGGTGGTTGATAAAGATTCCTCAAAGGAGTTCCAGGTCGAGAAGGTTTGTCAATTGTTTCCTGTGTTTGGATTCTGTATAATGTTTAATTGTTGGATCTCTTTATAATTTGCTTTGTATAAAACAGGGAAAAGGAACGCCTCTCAAAGATATCCCCAATGGTATGTTCATATTCTTAACTATTTATCTTTTTTGGATTTGCTCGACCACATAGTCCTTTACTGTTGCTGGATTGCTCTTTGTGGCTTGATTTTCTTACCTCTATATTTTTGTTCTCAAAATTTGTCAATCCTTTTTATATTTAGATGTTTTCCTTAGTTCTAGTTACTAGAGCTTGTTTTAAAGGCAATAATTCCCATGAATTTGAAGTTTATTGTCATGATCATATTCTCTAAATACTTCATTGGTTCCATCTACTCAATAGTGTATATGTACTTGAAATGAAATTGCTAACTTGTATCTATCTCTGCAGTTGCTTATAAGGTATCGAGGAAAAAGTCTGATGAAGTTTTCAAGCAGCTACACTCAATTCTCTTTGGTGGGAGGAGAGGAAAAGTGAGCATCTCTTTGTACCTTTACATATGTTGCCACTCCGTTGGACAATTTAAAACTTTCAATCATATGCATGTTCTTGTGGAGGTTGCAGTGAAGTTTGAAGTTTTTTAGGATTGTGTCATGGTATCCTTAAAATTACTGAGTCTGCTAATCATGTTTATATGCGACTCAATTTTCGTTCTTTGACAGGCTACACAGATCAAGGCAAACATATTACGCTTTTCTGGTTACAAATGGCAAGGAGATGAGGTGGGCGAGACAACACATTAAGATTGTTCTACCTGGGCTTGTTTGATATTTCTTACATAATTTCCTCAAATGATGTTTGGCAGGAAAAGGCAAAATTGAAAGTGAAAGAAAAGTTTGAAAAAATCAACAAAGAAAAACTGCTGGAGTTTTGCGATATATTTGACATATCAGTTGCTAAGGCGACAACAAAGAAGGTTATTATAGCTACTCATTTCTAAGTTTTGTTCTTTGGAGTTTCTTTTGCTGTCATAAATGAACATTCATTGTAACTTAAATGCCTCTGTATTTTTCCTAATGAAATCTACTTGGCAAATGAATATCTGTTACTTTTCCTCCAATATAGGAAGATATTGTTACAAAGCTGGTTGAGTTTTTGGAGAAACCTCATGCGACAACTGATGTTCAAGTTAATGAGAAAGAGAAGGTAACTTTGTTGTCGGAAACACTTTCTGTTCAGCAGTTGAGCCTGAATTTTTATTGTGCATATTACGAATCTTTTTTTGTTTTCTATTGAAAAGGGAGTGAAGCGCAAAAGAACTCCTAAGAAAAGTTCACCTGCAGCTGGAAGTTCATCTTCAAAACGATCAGCAAAGGTATTACTCAATAGCTTAGAACTGGAGTATTAAATCCTTGTGTAGAAACTATTAAGAGAATGTGTGTGTGGGGTTAATACATTTGTAGTTGTTTTTCATTTCCCCTACGTCCTTCTGTTTGGTCCAAGTAACTTAAATTTGGTTGGTTCCTTTGTGTTCTTTACAGAGCCAGAAAAAGACCGAGGAAACAACAAGGACTAACAAAAAGAGTCTACCTCATTCTGATGATGAGTCTGAAGAAGAGAAAGAGGAAGACGAAGAAGAAGAAGAGCAAGAGGTAGAGGAGGAAAAAGAAAAGGATGAAGAGGAGGAGAATGACAATGGAATTCCTGATCAATCTGAGGACGAGGCACCTCAGCCTTCTGAAAGTGAGGAGAAAGTTGAGACTGAGGAGGAGTCAGAGGAAGAAACTAAGAAAAAGAAACGTGGTTCTAGGACATCATCTGCAAAGAAAGAATCAGCAGGGAAATCCAGAAGCAAGAGGACTGCAGTCTCTACTAAATCCAGTATACCAAAGAAAGCTACTCAAAAGCGCTCAGCAGGTAAACGGAAGAAGAGTGATGACGACAGTGATACAACTCCAAGGGCATCATCCTCTAAGAGAAAGAAGACTGAAAAACCGGCGAAGGAGCTATCCCCGGCTCCTTCAAAATCTGCTGCAAAAGATAAATCAGGTTTGGTCATACCATACTTTTTTAGACCATCTTTCATTGAGAATGAAGCATATGTATGTACATGCTTCCTCAGAAGCTTGAAACGCATGATCTTATACTGCAGAAGTTAAAATCTACTCTTGTCTTTTCTTTTTCTGACACCATGCTTTATGTGATTGTTACTCTTATTTATCTACTAATAGGAAAAAGAGGTGGAAAAGCGAAAGAGAAAACCAAGGCGGAACCTAGTGATGAAGAGTTGAAAGTTGCAATTGTTGATATCTTGAAAAGGGTGGACTTCAACACGGTAAGGATTTGAACCATGAAACATCTGTGTCATGAAATTACAGTAATTGAGCATAGAAGATAGATATCTAACAAATTTACTTTATCATTATTCTGACAGGCCACATTCACTGACATCCTCAATCGACTAGGTATGAGCAGCGGATGAGATTGTTTTTTCTTCACCAATGGTCTTGCATGTGGTTTCTGTTTTATTCATTGTTTTCTTGTGTCTTTCAGATGTGAAGTTCAAGATCAAACTCACCGCAAGAAAATCATCTATAAAGTTGATGATCCAAGATGAGCTCACTAAGCTAGCAGAAGATGAAGTCGATGATGATGAAGAAGAGGAAGAGGATGCTGAGGACGAAGAAGAGAAAGTGAAAGAGAAAGCTGGAGGATCTGGTGGTGGAAAGAAGGTTAAAGCCTAATCACATAAATCTAGTCTAGCTACTATATAATCCGTCAAGGGATCTCTCTCCTCGATTGCCTATTGTCAGTCATTGGGCAATCAGAGAATGTAATTTGTTGGTTGTTTTTGGTCCTGAACTACAAGCAGGTTTTTTTTTTTTTTTTTTGTGTTTTTACTTTTGGTAGAGTCAGAGAGGGGAAGACACTGAGAAGTAGTAGTTTTTCAGATGAGCAGCTTTGTTTGTGTATACCATTTAACATAAGCTAAGCTCCTTTAGGATTCATGTCCCAACTTAAATCACCCTTTTGATTTTTGGGTTTCCTTTTAAGATATTTGTTCAAACCTCCTAAGGCCAAGCTTCTCTCTTGCTGTTTCTTCTCTGCACTATATTAGTTTGCTTGTCTTGTTTATTATTTTTGATCCAGGAGTAGAGGATACCATTGATGTTTACATTAATGATCTTGACAATCAAATAAAACCAAGCTCGAGTGTGCCATTTTTGATATCAGCCGAGGAAGAAGGGACACGAGAATATAATTCATTCAAACAAACTCAATGAAACCTACTCTAATGAATCAAACAATTTCTAACGAGCAGAACAGAACATGGAAGAATCAACTTGGCCAGTGTGAATGAAGATAAAGGGGATCTGTATGCAATTGATGAGAGGATGTGTTCGTAGCTACAAAATCTTAAACAAAGACCGTGAACATAGGAGAAATATGACTTTCTATTATGTACACTGTTGAACAAGGAGGAGCTACTAGATTTCCTCTGCAACAACAAAAATAAATGATCTACTACTACATCACTTTTGGAAATCGTAAAAACACAATCCCAAAGGATGCACATGCTGTTACATTTGTAATGTCTCATGACCTCTGAAGATCCTACGGCAGATGAAGGGCTTACAATACAATGATAGATACAAACAATACAAACCCAAATGGCTAAAAAACATGGAGAAACAAGATCAGTAACACTGGCCAGGCTAACTATTTGGCTGCAACTAATACAACTACACAACAACAAATTCAGAAGCAGTTAAAACAAGAACATCTAAACACAAATGGATGGAAACCCGAAAGGCCATAACATCACCACAACACACTGGTCTTAGAAGTTTCACATAAAAATGGCAAAAAAGGTAAGGTGTCTTAAAACTTAAAGAAGGTAAACGTCTGCCAAGTTTCTTTCCACTTCTAGTTAACTAAGCTGAGTTGAAGAAGAGATTTCACAGTGACAGACTTCTTTCTGTGACAAGACTCTGCCTTTCTCCGAGGTCTTCTTTCTTCATCTTCTTCTTCTTCTTCGTTCATGAGGGTTTAGAGAATTGCAGGAGCTCTCAAAGTCAATCTACCCAGAACGTTAAGAATTTAAGAAGAAAATAAAAATCTTAGTCAGCAAAAAATAGGGCAAAAGAATAAACCACAATGATTACTATCAAATCGAAAAATCATTGTTCTATGAGAGTATACACAGTTTTAGACAATGATACAATGACATGTCCATGCAGACAGCTAACTTTTAGACAGAAAAACTAACCAGGCCAGAGATTTAGCCAAGTCTAAAAGCAAAACATCAAAAAGAATGGTAGAATTTAATATACAGTACTTGAGAAATGAAAGATACCATTAATATTCAACTACTTACTTTTATTCGATCATTTATTCAGTAGTAAGCCGTCTTCTTTTGCCATAATCAGCATCCCTTGATCTTGAGCGATGGTTATCTTCCCGAGACAACCGTGATTTGCTGTGTCCTCTAGATGATCGACCTCTGTTCCATTCATCATCATGCTCAGGTTCGTCTCTGTGTCTACTACGATGATCACCACCATATCTTTCCCGTTCTTCTCTATGACGATCCCTCTCCCTGTCCCTTTCTCTGTCACGGTCTCGATCTCTGGAGCGTTCACGATCCTTATGATGATGTTCCCTCTCACGCTCACGACCGGTGTCTCTATCATCACGATGCCTTCTCTCTGGCATATCATAACCATGACCAACATCTTTCTCCCTCGGTATGTCCCTTTCATAACCAGCATCTTTATCCTCACGATTCCTTCTATCAGATGAACCAGACCATTCCCTTTCTGTACCTCTTTCCTTTTCCTTCACAGGATTCGGACGTGCCCCTCTATCGTGATTAACCTCTCCATACTGATGATCAGATGCAGCTTCCTCCCCATAACTCGATTCAGCAGCTCTTCCACCACCCAAATCTTCACCACCACCCCATCCTCCACTATTAGGATCCCACATTCCCATATTATGCCCCCCATCAACACCAGCATTAGGCATCATTCCCATTCCATTCATCGGCATCCCTCGTCCAAAAAACGCTGGATTCACATGAGGTGCCACTCCAGGTAAACCAACTCCTCCTACAGGAGGGAATGAAGACAAAAGCCCAGGAAATGGTGGACCTGGAGTCCCAGGGAATCCTCCATAGCCTCCCATTCTCGCCATTGGTCCACCAAAAGCTTGTTCAAACCCTTGCCCCATCATTGGTTGATGCATCATATTCATAGGAGGCCCTGTACCCATTCCCTGACCAAACCCACCTCCGCCATTACCCATCAAACCTCTTCCACCCATACCACCAGGCCTATTCCTCATTGGACCACCTGGTCCTCTACCACCCATTCCTTGAGCATTGCCTCTACCCCAATTACCTCTACCAAACCCTCTATTTTCCCCACATTGGAAATTCCCGCCAATGGCATTGTTATTGTTGGTCACGACTGGTTTAGTCGGAGAATCAGCAGGCCCTCTCTTAGCTTGTGCAAGTACAGATTGCGCCTGTTGACTTCTATTCACCTGTGCCTCTCCCATTCTCTTAACCGAATACGGAGAGGCATACTCAACAACACAAGGCCTACCGTTGAATGCATACCCATTCATCCCCTCTTTGCAAGCCGTAGCTGCCATAGGATCAAAGAACTCCACTTGACAATACCCTTTCGATTTCCCACTAGCTTTCTCGTCGAAGAACTTAACCTCTTTCACTGCACCATACTTGCACAGCTCTGCCTCAAGCTCAGCATCAGTTGTCCACCAATGCAAATCCCCAACAAAAAGAAAAGTTCCACCGCCTCCACCACCACCAGTTCCCCCGCCAATGGGAACACCAGACATAGCGTTCCCGACCATGTTACTACCAGGTCCAGGAGGGGTACCCCCATTAACATTACCTATCATAGGCCTCACCAAATTCTCGTTATTTCCCAATATATGAGGTGGTGGTGGTGGTGGCAAGAGACCCTGAGACATGTTATGTCCTCTAGGAGCCTCGAGATCATTTTCTCGATTAGGAGCTTGCCCTAGCTCAACTTTAAGCCCACCTCCAGTTCCAGGACCAATTCCACTAGGAATCTCCTGACTAACATCACTTACCTTAACATCTTGAGCTCCATATCCACTAGAAGCAACAGCAACATCAGTACCACTTCCTCCTCCTCCTTCTTCTACTTCTGTAGCAACGCTCTCACCAACCAAACCCGGAATCGAGACCTCAGCTTCCGATTTACCAAAAACTGGTTCAATCCTATCTTCCTCCTCGATGTTAACCTTCTCCTTTTCCTCGTTTCTCGATCCAGCTTCGTCGTTCTTTCTCATAGACTGAAGAAACCCTTCTCCGACATTAACGTCGTTATAAAGATCCTCATAATCATCGTCCTCTTCCTCCGCCATAAAACCATCATCGGCGACGGCAGATATCGCCTCGTTTTGATGGAACTGATCCATCTGATCCCTCCCATCTCCTTCATCCATCTTTAAACTCTTCCTCGTAAAAACGAAAGCTCCTTTATTTCAATCGCTCACTCAACGCTCACTCAAACATGAACAAATCTCAACAACACAAGAGATTTCTGCAAAAAAAAAATTGTTCCCGGAAGCTAGAAACGGAGAAAAGGGAGCTGCCGCTAGAAACCCTAATCCGGGAGATTTGTGAAATTTCTAGGATTTTCTTATTGATTATTTTCTTTTACAATTAAATTATTTTTCAAGATGCAATCCAACTAATTTCGCTAACGTAAACCGTGCGTAGTGCGCATTATAAAGCCTTCCCCAGTGAAGAAAAAACACGTGGATTTCGAAAACTAAAACAATCCAACACGCCTGGTTTCATGGGCCACACAAAAGCTATACTCTCTAATAACTACACAAATGGGCTAGCTTTTTTTAATGGGCTCACTTAGAAGACAAATGTGAGAAACTACCTGTCGTTCAGATTTTCTAAAAACCTTTCAAACGTCACCACGTCTGATCTTCTCTTAGTAAAACTTCCTGTCGTCTTTATAGTAACCAACCGGTTAACGGCTACTTCACTTGCTACAGCCGGTGAATATACAGGCGCCTCCAACGGTCATATATCTCGAACATCTTACAAATTCACAGCGTTTCGCGTTTTTTTTTCTTATCTCTCTCTTATACATCCATTAACCGAAACTTTTGATCAAACTCTTTATCAGTTTTTATCAAGAACAGAGATTTAAATTTCAACATTTTGGATTTTGGATTTTGTTTTCTTTCCCAGAATCAAACAAATAAAAAAACGATGCATCAGTTGGTTGTAGTTTCCATTTTTGTCTTCTTAGTTTCTGTTTCTAGTAATGTGCAAGCCGACATTGCACCCGCTCAATCTCCGAGACTCGCCGTGAAACATCCTCCTCCGGGAAGATCTCATCGCGTTATTTCTCCGTCAAAGTCTCCGATATCTCCTCGAACGCCCACTTTACATCCTCCTGAGATTCAAAACTCCCCGTCTCCAAAGACGCAAACCTCGCCTATGAAGTCTCCAGTGACTTCCCCTGTTACATCTCGGACCATTTCGTCTCCTTTGAAACCCCCTGTTTTTGCTCCGGCGAATTCCCCTGTTTCTTCTCCTTTGATATCCCCTATATTAACTCCGGCGAATCCCCCAACACGGAACATTGGGACTCCCCCGAAGTCCCCTGTTTTAACTCCGGCGAATCCCCCATCACGGAATATTGGGACTCCCTTGAAATCCCCTGTTTTAACTCCGGCGACTCCCCCATCACCGAACATTGGGACTCCCCAGAAATCCCCTGTTTTAACTCCGGCGACTCCCCCAGTTACATCTCGGACCATTGCGTCTCCTTCAAAATCCCCTGTTTCCTCTCGGTCCATTGCCTCTCCTTTGAAATCCCCTGTTCTATCTCCAGTGACTTCCCCTGTTTCCTCTCCGACTGTCGCCACAACTCCAGTTTCTACTCCAGCGACTTCCCCTGTTTCCCCTCCGACAACAAACCCAGTGAAGTCTCCAATCTCCGCTCCAACGACAAGTCCTATTGCCTCTATAGCATCGCCTGCCACCACTCCAACAAACCAACCACCGATTTCTGCAGATGCTCCGGAAATCGCAGCGTCGTCTCCGGTGATAATTCCTGTTATTCCGTCGACTCCAGCTAGTACGCCAGATATCTTTCCTTACGGACGTGGTCCGGTAAGTAGTACTGCAGCACCAACAACGGCGAATTTGGCGCCGGAGACTGCTGAGGTTGCAGCCGGAGATAAGTCGGCTTCGAAAACCGTCCAACATGATCTTCTATGTGCATTGCTGATCTTAGGGGCCACTTTGGTTCTACAGACAAATTAATATCTTGTCGACTATAAATTCTTTGTTATACTATCTTCTAATTTTTCACATTTCTACGATTAATTAATTATTTGTATCCGTTACTCGGTAGTTATTTTGATGTTTATGAGAGATATCTATTTTTGTCTTAAGATTTTTATTTCACTGACTCTTAAGTACTTTATACGCAGTCACTTACTCGTAACTTGTGAAATAACACTATCATGCGACAAAGTGTAGAACATGAAAGGGTTCGAGATTTTCTAATAAAACTAATTTAGTCGAAGTTTATGTCCTGAATCTACCATCACTCAATTTAGCATTCTTGTTTGTACAAATATTTGTGATAAAAACCCAACTTTCTTATTTCATGAAATAGTTATGACAAATCCACAAAACTTGATATAAGAAAACTAACCAACATGCAAACGAAAGAAACAAATAACATTTTTCAAATAGGAAGTTAACTTGAATCCTCTAAATCATTAACTTGTGCAAACCTCAAGAATAGTCTGTGAACTGCTTGACGTCATTGAACATATTATTCCCTAAACTCCATTGTATTGGCTCCATCTCCATATAAGCTGTCCTCTGTACCACAGGGCCATATGGACCATCCGAGCAGCTCCCATAAAAAAAGTTTTGCCCGTTCGCTATCATCGGCTCTGCCACATTTGAGAAGGAAGCCACTTCTCCAGCATTTAAGGTCAACTGGTTTAGAGAAGTTAAAAAAGAGAATCCACTATGGTCCATTGTGGACAGAGGAAACAACTGATGCTGCTCGAGACATTGCTGACTGTAACCACATAAACCAAGTTGGTCACTAGACCAACACATACTTTCAGGAAATGTCTGGTTCTTATTAGAAGCCTCCTGAATCTTGTTTTCTACTGCCATGTAAACTGCATAGAGCTCATTTAAAGAACACTTATCTAGCTTTTTGTCCCATGGAAGATACTTCTTCGTCGCAGTCTTCGATTTCTCAACCTTAGTATTGCTTTTCTCCAAGCATTCTTGTACGGTGTAAGTCTTGGTGCAACTGCTTGACGAAGTGTCCCTGTACTTAGTTATGATCTCTCGGACTTTTCTCTCATCCTTGGGCCATAACTCTGGCTCCGCGACCACCTCGTCCCCTGCTCTGCTCGGGCCGTACACAATGAGACACGTGTCCACGCCACAGAGTGTTGAGAACTCATTGGCTTTCTTATACAAACAAGCTTTCCTCTTCTTGTAAGTTGTTATCCTCGTTTTCTCGTTCGTTATCTTGGCCATCTTTACCATCTTTCGACCCATCCAGATACCTTTAGTTACAATCTAAAACTAGTCAAATGGAATAAAAACAATAATAGTTCATAATCGTGGAAAAATTGAAATACTAATATCATTAATTCCGATGTAGTGATCAAGCTACAGAAATATACAAAAGTTGTAAAAAACTGCAACGAAAGGAATAGTACAAACCACTAATACAAAAATAGTAAACTTTACATAGTTTGTTTAATACACACACCCTAAAAAAAAAGTATAATACCTTTGTCGAGATAGCTCCACTTTCTGAAGTTTCTTGATTTAACAATGGAGTTCCTCGTTCTGTGTTTATATATTACACACGCAAAAACAGAATATTTGGTTTATTCTCAAATATTGTTTCCTCCACTGAATTAAGGTAGGAATATTGATATTTTATTTCTTTCCATTTTTCTAAGTAGCATTAAAGAGGGGTATATATGAATTCAACAAAAGGAAAACCTTATAATTAGAGCATGATCAAGAAAGAGGATTCCGTTAGGTGATTTACGCCAATTTGTTTTCCATATTTTCTTATTTATTTATTTAGTGTATGTTTTTGAAATATACTTCTATGTCAAACAACACAAGTTTAATCTTTTTATTATATTTTACAATCGAATAAATCGACTTTATGTGAGAAACAGAGTTTTGCCACTTGATGAGTACGAAAACGTGACATATCGTGGACCCATGATTCAATTTGATCGACTATATATATGACAATGAACACGAAAATAATATATTAACATGAATATGTGTGAGACATTTTTGATATTTCGCATACTATTGATTACCAAAAAGCCCCAAAATACACTACAATTGGTGAAGCAGTGTTGATGATGGCGAGTAGCATGGGATATGTTTTTAATGGATAATGGATAATTTACATGCTTATCCACTAAGGGACGAGATGTTTCCACGTCAGCAAAATTGTAATGGATCTTCGTTTTTCCTTGTTAGAAAACATTATTCAATGGATATTAAATATCATATATCAAACTTTTTTTTTTTTGATATGAAACTTTTTGCATCTAAAGTACAATAGTTTGAATATATGCTACTCAAGTCCTCTTATTTTTTGTTTTAAATTCAGTTATAAGTCATACTAGAATTTACACTCTTACTTTTATGTTACATCATTAGATATACAAAACATTAAAGTGTTCACAAGTTTGAAATTTAATACTGCTATTTATAATATGTGAAGATAAGACTTATTTCAATCATCTACTCAAACTAAGTTTTAAACAAGTAAAAAACGTTATTTACTTATATGCTGATTTTACTGATTTAATCCATACTTAACTTTAGGCACGAGGTAAAATACTAAGGGTGTCAATTATAGAAGCTTTAAAAAATATATGGGCAAAAACTAGAAAAGGAAGGCAACAACAAGAAAAGAAGAGGGGCCAAAGAGGAATTATTAAGTTGATTTGATTTCATTTTCAATAAATAAAACAAAAGAAAACAAATACCAATAAATTTTGCGTCGTTAAAAAAAGAAAAGAAAAAGAAAATAAAATTTTGCGTTTCAAGTACTCCATCTCCGTCTCTTTTCCTCCGCATCTAAAACCATCAGAAAAATATCTCCGACGAAGGAGAGAAGAAGAAAGAATACGAAAATGGCGGAGATTGGAGTAATCGGATGTGGCTGTCGAGGAGTTTCCGGCGGTAATCTCTTCCATCCCGGAGGATTTTCTTTGAAATCTTGTTTCCTCGAGCAGAGAACGAGGCGTAATCGTAATTTTTTCCGAAGCGTTTCTATGATTCCTCCTTTCAAACGCGGTCGTTTCATCACAAAGTGGCGTTCCGTCGCCGGAAACAGCCGAATCTTTAGGTAATTCGTCTCTCTCTCTCTCGCTGTGAAATTCAATAAAAATGGAAACGATTAGGAACATTTCGTTAGTTCGTGAGACGTTTCTTAGATGTAATCAATTTGAGGCAGGCTGGGGAAAATTAGTTGTCTACGAATAAAAATTGAGTTGGAATTCAGATAATTCGCTAATCGATGGTTTTTGTTGATGAACATGATAAAGCATGGATGCTCGAGAAAAATCACGATCGTTTGTATTGGTATCATCAAGACACAAGAGAGTTCCAGTTTTTGTGATGATGCCAATTGATACATTTGGAATTGATGCTTCTGGGTGCCCAATCATTAAAAGGTTAAGTTTCTGAAAATGTTTCAATGTATATAACCTTTACATGGTATAAAATATAGTATAGTACCAATTTCTGAGTAAGACAAGTGTAGTTTTCTTCTTTTGGTTTTGCATTCTCTTGAAAAATCAGGTCAGTGAAGTTTCTGTCTGTTCTGGTTTCAGGCTCAAGGCTTTAACTGTTTCTCTTAAGGCACTCAAGTTAGCTGGTGTTCATGGAATCGCAGTTGAGGTTTGGTGGGGGATTGTAGAGCGTTTCAGTCCTCTTGAGTTTAAATGGTCACTGTATGAAGAGCTCTTTAGGCTTATCTCTGAGGCAGGGTTGAAGTTACATGTTGCGCTTTGTTTTCATTCAAATATGCACTTGTTTGGTGGAAAAGGAGGTATCAGTCTTCCACTCTGGATCCGAGAGGTTTGTATTGTTAGAATTACAGGTATTTAGTTATTTCATATTTGTCTGCGGTAGACATAACAAAGGTTGCCTGATTCGGATTTTACTTCTTCCTTTAAATATTCTTAAGGTTGAGAACTGATAGCAAAGGTTTATTTTCTGGTGAATTCTTGTAGAATCTAGATTTCTGTTGCATATTCATGGATGCGTAGTTGATTTCATTGTTGTTGGGAGTGCTTTCCTTTGTTAAGAACTTATACATCTCCTTGTTGGTCCAGTAATATAGTCTCGCTCAGCAACTTTTCCTCTTATAATTTCCAGATTGGAGAGGTCAATAAGGATATATACTATCGAGATAAAAATGGATTTTCCAACAATGACTATCTCACACTTGGAGTCGATCAACTTCCTTTGTTCGGTGGCCGTACTGCTGTACAATGCTATGAAGATTTTATGCTCAGTTTTTCTACAAACTTTGAACCATATTTTGGGAATGTGATTGAAGAAATAAGTATAGGTCTTGGTCCTTCGGGGGAGCTTAGGTACTTCTGATTTTCTGTATACTACCAATCAGAAAGCCACAATAGCTACAATAGAAGTTTCTTACACGACATTTCTTGCAGATATCCTGCACATCCGTCTGGAGATGGGAGATGGAAATTCCCTGGAATTGGTGAATTCCAATGCCATGACAAGTACATGTGAGTGATTTATTTTTATTCAAAAGTTTTACTTGCCTCTGCGAATCACACTTACAGATTGTGAACTATACTACTTGGTTTAGGATGGAAGACTTGAAGGCAGTGGCATCTCAAGAAGGCAAACCTCAATGGGGATGCAGAGATCCTCCAAACACCGGCTGCTATAATAGCTTTCCATCTGGAGTTCCGTTCTTTGAGGAGGGCAATGATAGCTTTCTCTCTGACTATGGTCGTTTTTTTCTAGTATGTTCTTGTATTATATATCATCTTTGGCGACTTTATAATAAATATCAGCATAAGTGGCAAGTAAGTTGGATAATAAACAAAACTGTGAACTGGTTTTCATTGTAGGAATGGTACAGTGGGAAGTTGATTTGTCATGCTGATGCTATTCTTGCAAAGGCAGCCGATGTTTTACGGAGACGTCAGGAAGAGGAGAGAAACTCTGTAATGTTGGTTGCAAAAATTGGTGGAATCTATTGGTGGTATAAGACATCATCACACCCCGCTGAACTAACTGCAGGTTATTACAATACCGCTCTCAGGGATGGTTATGATCCTGTTGCTTCCGTCTTGTCTCGCCATGGTGCTGCTCTACATATCCCGTAAGAGCCTTCTTTTGAAGTTTTCTTTACAATGTACATAAAAGCTGCATGAATTCTTTGTTACTAACGAGATGAATCTTTCATATCATTTCCAGTTGTTTGGATATGGCGGACAGTGAAACACCTGAGAAGTATCTTTGCAGCCCTGAAGGATTGCTTAGACAGGTACATTGTTTCCTAAACTTTCAGTTTAGAATTTAGTTATGCTCACATGAAAATTTATGTATTTCATTTGTATTTAGACCGGTCAGTGTTGTGGCACTATTTACTTCCATTGAGACACTTACAAACTGGTCTAGTCTCTCTGTTCTTACTGTGCTGCAACATTAGCTTCTTCCCATTGAGACAATAAAGACTGCCTTAAGAACATGAACAAATCAACATTGTCCCTTTTTTTCTGCTAGATACACGATGTCTCGAAGAAGAGGACAATACATGTGACTGGTAGAAACACAAGCGAAAGATTTGATGAGGTGAGAGATTTCCACATTCTATAGTCCTATATATACAATGAGGTGAAACTGTGGTTACTAACCGTTTATATACATATATGAATTCTACAACAGATGGGACTTAGGCAAATACGAGAGAACTGTGTACAACCGAATGGGGACACTGTAAGATCTTTCACATTTTTCAGAATGAATGAGAAGATCTTTAGGGTGGAGAACTGGAACAACTTTGTCCCTTTCATTAGAAAGATGAGTGCAGATATGTAAAAACACTCACCATTAGTGTGTTTGTCTTTTGTTACAGAATTGAAGTTTCCTCACCATATTGCTTTTTCAGATATGTGATGAGGATCAAAATAATCAAATCAAAATTGTTGTTATATGATATATCTCTCTCTCTTTTGCTACTCTTCATTTGTTAACTCTTAACCACTAAGGCAAAAGTGTGGAAAAACCCTTTTTCAATTAATCAAAAAGTTACATTATATGCTCTGGTTATCAGAAACAGATCCAATACAGAGTAAGTGTACATACAAATATATATGAAGCATCAAAGGACTTGTCTATCAGCAGCCTCAGCAACAATGGGCAACCTCGGGGTCAGACCAAACAAGCAAGCAGAGAATCCATAGATCAAAGAGACAAGCAAGAAGAGGAACACTGTGCTGTCCAAACTCATAACCAAATCTAAACCAAAACCATCTCTGGGATTGAAGCTCCTCTCAAGCAAATCCGGGAAAATCAACAGCACATCAAGCACAATCGCCTGCATAGTGTTGAACCTAACGTACCTGCTGAAATTAGGGTTCCTCACGACGACGAAGTAGAGGGTGATGAAGATAAGGAACCCATTGAAAGGGAAGCTCTTGAAGGCCCTGATGGCGGGAAACAGAGGCTGGATGAGAATCTGGAAAGGTTGGTACTGTGTGATGATGAATTTACCGTACTGAATCCCATCGAAGAATGGATAGAAGTAACACACGGCTGAGATTATCCGATCTGATGCGTCCACTGAATCGTCGCCCTTGGATTGGAGTACGAGTGTGGCGGCTCTTTCTCTGGTCAGTCTAGGTTTTGGGAACTGGGGAGTAGGATTTAGAGGGAGAAAACACCGACCGGTTAGGGTTAGGGTGCCGGGGACAGATGGTAATGGAGCAAAAAGATGAGAAATTGCCATTTGCTCTGTTTCTGTTCCACTTCACACAAACGGGAAGAGAGCTGGTCACATGATGAGAAGATAATAAACTAAACTCCACGCTGTTTTATAATTTTGTTTAAAAACAGTGTGTCGTCTTTATGGCTTTCTAACGACACACGGTACTTAAACGGACAAACCAATGGCTGTTTAAGAATTCTGACTAAAAACTGTATGTCGTCTACGCACCTTTCTAACGGTACGCAGTCCTTCATTGGATTAACCAAACGCTCAATGAAAATGTCAAACAACATGGGTGCTGTTTAAGGATTCGGAGACTAAACTACACGACATGTTAAAATATCCTTTAAAACGACACGTAGTCTATTTGAAGTGTGGTAACAATTAAATAGCCTCTGTTATTGTTTTTTGGTTTTCTAAAAATATCAAATCCACACCAGTATAAAACGGCGTAATGTCTTGTGTTGGACCCAATTCTTTCAATTTTCACCTAATTTAATTACCTCCGTATTTATTTTTTAGCGCACTTAATGTCTCTTCCATATATATAATGAACAAATATAAACATAATGTTCATATAGTGAAACTATTAGTTAGTTTAACTAACCTCTTAAGACAAAACAATGTCTCTTGTTTGTACTTTCTTCTTGTTTCTCTTAAACGCGTCTTCCGCGTTTGCCTTCGCGGTTCGTAAACCGCCAATCGCAAGGCAACTATCAACATCAGAGACATCAAACTCAACATCTTCTTGCTCAGCAACTGGAAATCCAATCGACGATTGCTGGAGATGCGACGAAAACTGGAAGTCCAACCGCAAGAACCTCGCAGATTGCGCGGTTGGATTCGGACGCGACTCAACAGGCGGTAGAGCCGGTGAGTTCTACACCGTGACCGATTCAGGAGACAACGATCCTCTAAACCCATCTCCAGGTACACTACGATACGCCGCAACACAAGATCAACCTCTATGGATCATCTTCGACCGAGACATGGTGATAAAACTAAAAGAAGATCTCCAAGTGACGTCATACAAAACCATAGATGGTAGAGGAAACAACGTGCAAATAGCTTATGGACCGTGTTTAACGTTGTATAAGGTGAGTAATATAATTATAAACAATATTTATATTCACGATTGTGTTCCGGCGAAACGATCGTTGGGAGGTTATTCGGATGGAGATGGGATATCGATATTTGAGTCTCGAGATATTTGGATTGATCATTGTACGTTAGAGAAATGTTACGATGGGCTTATTGATGCGGTGAGTGGATCAACGGATATAACGATTTCGAATAATTACATGTTGAATCATAATGAGGTCATGCTTTTGGGTCATAGTGATGAGTTTTACGGTGATCGGGATATGAGAGTTACGATCGCGTTTAACTATTTTGGTCAAGGACTTGTCCAGAGAATGCCGAGGTAACTACAACTTTTTTATTTTTATTTTTTTTGGTTAATGAACAACAAAATGGTGGTTTTTTTTTGTTTTTTTTTTTAGTTTTATATAATAAGATAGTATATTGACTAAATATAGTTTATATATGGGATGTGTAGGTGCAGGCATGGATATTTTCATATAGTGAATAACATTTACAGAGAATGGGAGATGTATGCTATTGGTGGAAGTGCTAATCCAACGATTTTTAGTCAAGGAAATATTTTCATAGCTTCGAATAATCCATTCACAAAAGAGGTATGTAAGTGACGTGTGGTTCACAGAATAAATAGCGTTTTAAGCTAATAACTAATATGCATGTATATATATATATATATATATATATATATATATATACAATTCAATTCATGATTAACTAGACTTTTAGAAATTTCAACTTTTTTTTTGCTTTGTTTATCAAATGTTCCATGACCTTGTCTATCTAATTAGGGTATAAATCCTAATCAAACTAACAAAAACGAACCAAAGTAAACCGATTAGAACGGAAACGAGATTTCGATTTTCTTTGTTGAGTTTTTTTTTTATTTTTTTCTCCAAACGAAACACAAATAAATAAAACTAAGCCAAACCAAAAATCGAGATGAAAAGTACATAGAGTTACATAATATTTTTGTAACCAATTCAAACTTATTAAACCCATAAACAAACTAATTAAACCAAATTGGACTAGAGTCTAGACCAAAATGTCCCCCTCCTACTTCTACAACACTCATATCAGTCATATATATGCTTTATATACGCAGGTGACAAAGCGAGAGAATGCAAGTGGAGATGATGAATGGAAGGGATGGGATTGGAAATCAGAAGGAGACGAGATGGTTAACGGCGCTTTCTTTACACCGTCAGGGAACGAGGATTCTCCGAGCTATGCAAAAATGTCGAGTATGGTAGCTCGACCAGCTTCACTTCTCAAGACCACACATCCATCCGTAGGTGTTCTTAGTTGCCAAATTGGTCAACCTTGTTAAACACACATATATTTCTTGTGACCAAATCTTGATTTGGTATGTTTGTTGTTATTGTTGTTGCTATAGCATATAGGCAATTGTATAATTGGTTGTCAGTTTTACACAAATTTTTTAAGTAAAGGTTTAAAGGTCATATTTCTATAAATACTAGTATAATTTATTATTTTAAGAAAATCTTAGTACAGTATATTCTAAAAAAATTAAGAGAAAGAATTATAACAATAATTAAACAATGATTTGTATTTATGGCATATTTTCATGACGACTCAAACCGTATCTCATTGTGTATAACTTGTCTCAGGCTTATCTGTTATTATGGTTCCTACATCCATAGTTACGAACTTTACAAAAAATCATCTTCACTGATTTGTCATGTGCATCTCTTACATTTGGAATTACTTACTCTTATTGTTATCAATTTTTTTTTTTTTTTTGTTCAACATTGTTATCAAATTTCTAAGATTTTTATTTACTTTGGAAATGGTAAATTTGTATAACTTTATAGCTATATCACCTTGTATAAAGTCACTTTACAAGGATTTCATTTACAATTTTACGTTTGATTCAATCTAAAATTAGTTTTTTGGTATATAATCCTCCAATTCTAAATTTACCATTTTTGTTACGGCAACATACCGAGGTCGATTAGAAACTAGTGCACAAATATATTTTAGTATCTAGTCTTCCCAACACCATTCATTACATTATCAACTAAACAAACACGTGAAACAAGTAACACACAAATACATAAACCACCGACTAACTAATTAGAAATCAAATTTTAAATTTTTTTTAAAAAACCTCAATGATAAGGGGAAATAAATAAACCTCATTTACTTTCCTCCAAAGCCATAAATAAAGGATTCAAAAAAAAGAAAAGGAACAAGTGAACTATAGAAGCCAAGAAGAAGCAAACAAGCAGAGCAAGCTCACCGCCAAACCAGCCTTAGCTCCTCCAATGATCCTAACCGCACCAGCATCATCAGCGGTCGCATCATCCGCTTCTCCATCAGGCCCTTCAGCAGGCGAATCCGACTCACCAAAAGAATCATCCGGAGACGGTGCAGCCTTCTTCTTCTTCCCTTTCGCTTTCCCTTTAGCCGGTTTTGGAGAATCCGCAGCACCACCATCCTCTGGTGCTGGAGCAGGAGCAGGAGCTTCAACAGCTGAAGCTTTAAACAGCTCTTTAGGTAACAAAACCTTATCGGTAGCATATATAGCCAAAGGCTGCTCATCAATGAGAGTATCAATGATCTTGACAGTGTTGATCCTTGTCCTAAGCGTTACTTGCTCTCCATCGTTCTGTACAGTGAGCTCAAACTTGTTGGCTCCATCGGTAGCAAGTGTGTTCATCGGACCATTGTTGGATCTGAGCATCGCCATTGAGTAATATGTCGGGACGGCAAAGAAATCGAGGAAATCTTCTTTCTTTGGAGCTGTCAAGTTCTTGTATTTGGGCAAGAATCCTTTCATGGCGTCATCTCCTGGACAGAACACTGTCATCCCTCCTTCTACACTCTCCTGTTATTACCAAAAACACACAATCCAAAACAAACCCATTTTAATGAATCTCTCAAGATCATTTTTTTGTCTACATGAATATTATGTAAGATTTCGAATCTTGAAGTTGATAGTGAAGTTGACATTTTTTTATCTACTCAATTGTAATGGCTAATTTAGTGGGAAAAATTATTGATACTTTTTCAATATATATGAAAAGTTGCTCGTTTTTAAATTTCAATTTTTCGAATTATGTTTCACAGTTTGATTAATAATGTTCCGATAATTGAGGTAATCAAGTACTCTATATGTTTGACTATATTTGCTCGTTAATTAGATACCTAACAGTCAACACCTTTTGACTTTTTTTTCATCAAAATTCATGGATATTACTACAAGCCAACAGAACAAGTGAACAACCACATGCGTCTTTTCTGATTAATTAAATTCGAATTTAGCAACGGACATTAATACTACTATTATGGTTTTAAATGGCATACTTACTATTCAGGGTTAATTGGACTAGGTACCTAATTCTTTTGGTTTAATTTACTTCTACATTTATATAGTCACATGCATCTACTTATTGATTAATTAATCTATAATTAGAAAACGGAAAATTAAAACAGTATTAATACTATTTGTCATCTTTTTCTTTGAATTAATTTCTACATTTATACAGCGACATGCATCAATTTATCGATTAATTAAAATATCAATATCAATATAATCAGGGTTTAGTTAAAGTACCTGATAGGTTTTTGAAGCTCCGGGGTTAGTGAGAAGAGTCTCAGCAAAGACTTTACATCCATGAGCCGACATTATTCCGGTGATATTCATCTCCGACGGAGCCGGAGTCGGAGCCGCCGCAGTCTCCGACGGTAAGACTTTACTAATCTGAATAATGGAGATGTTGTACGGAACTTCTTTAATGGATTTGACAAAGAAAGAAGATAGATCTCCACCGTCAGGACCAAATCCAACTTTACCACCTCTCAGATCCGTTATATTGACGAATCCGGTCATTCCTGGAGCAGCTCCGGTAGCTTGGAACAGAGTAGCGGCGAGAGCAGAGCCGGCACGGATCTGGTGGAGTTTTTTGGCGCCGAAGTAATCAAGAAGGACGTGGAGGGAGAGAATGTTTTTGAGAGTTGAGATTGTGTAGCCTTTGGATGTTAAAGCTGACATGGCGGCGTTATCGACGGCGCAGACGGTTATGGTTCTTCTCCGGTTGATTTCGTCGGCGAGGTGAGTTTGAGTTAGGAAATGACTGAAGGAGGAGAAAGAAGGATGGTCTGCTAAGAGGCGCGTGACGTTGTGCGCGTGAGTTTTGATTGTGAGGGAGATAAGGAGAAGGAAAATGTGGGAGATGATGAAACTCATTTTCATCATCTTCGCCATTGTTGGGGACTGTGGAGAAAGAGTGAAGAGTTGATTTGGGGATTTTTTTTTTTTTTTTTTGAGAGAAGAGTTGAGCTCTGAAGCTTAAAACTAATGGGAAAATGAAGATGGTGTTTAGTTAAATGGACGTGGGTTCTGGTTGGAATTACGATTTTACCATTGAGTAGCTTATTTAATGTATTTATTTATTTATTGCGACATTATTTAATATATTTATTGCGAATTTAAGCTTATGGGCTTTGCAAGTTTATGACCTCACACACACGCTGTTCTTTCAGCCTTCCACCTACTAATTAAAATATTTATTATAATTATTGAAAAACTTTTTAGACAGGCTATATTTTATGTAGGGATTAGGAATGTATATTTCTTTTTTTTTAAAACATCATCGTCATCTTCGTTAGCTTTCAGATGTTAGAACAGTGGTCATGATTTAAGCACATATATCAACAACTAAACAAAATGTATAGAAAATTAGATCATAAATAGATGAAAGAAATATAATATTAGATGGAACACGTGAGCCATGCTAATAGTCTAAAGTGAAAAAAGTTTATGATTCAGAACTTGATATAGTTTGTATTATTGTGGTCTGTTTTCGACGTTAGCCATCAAGACGAAATCATTATTAGATTTTAGAGTACACCGCCGATACAAATGTCTGCTATACTTAGCATTAGTGTTTCGGATTTAACCCTATATAATTTTGGTTGATTGTAGATCGAGAATTGAAGTTACAAAAGAGCATGAGGAGAAATAAAAAAAAAAAATTAGGAATTGGGACAACGCATTTGAGCCTTAGCAAAACTACAACAGCCTTTCGAAATTTATTGGTGGCACATGTCCCCAACTTATGTAACTTACATCTAAAGAGTGTCTAAATGTCACATTTATTTTGGTTAACAAAATATTTACTACGTGTTCTCATTTGCTAAGATATATCTAGTGGATCACAACTATCATGTGATTACGGTGGTATCACTGGTTTAGTAATAGAAATACACTTTTGGACTAAAAACATACAAAATTGTCACGTCGACGAAAAAACCAAATAAATATAAAAACATGTCACGTGGGAGTGGGAAGAGTATCTCTTCTTCATAAATTAAGGCATCAGAAACTCATTACTCCACTATTTATAAATTTAAGCCCATGTCACAAGCATAGAATCTTCTTCTTCGTTTTATTTATTCAATGATTAATAATCTATTTTATGTTTGTACCCTATTATAGTAAACTTGTAATAGTTTCAAATAATTTTGTTAAATACTAAATTTTATTTAGTTCCTTAAAACTTTAATAAGACGGAATCTAAGTGTTGAGTTTTACAGTGGCCACTTCATCGGTGTCGGTGACAATGCAAAAGTTAAAGCGCATGAATGCGTGATTGTTACGGTCAGGGAAAACCGGAAATGAGGCCGTTTCGTGGTTTAAGCACAAGTTCAGGCCTGTCGGAAACTTGTGGAATTAAACAATGCCTTGAACAGGTTTAGATGCATCCCACGTGGACGGCTGAGGTTTGTTTTGTGATTCTCCACCGACAATCGGTCGGTCCAGGTACCAGCTGAATACTTAAAGTAAGTTATCTGAAGATCTGACGTACCGTTTTACTGTCACTTGTCACTGGAGTGGAGATACGATTGTATTAATTGTTCTTTTTCTCTTACGGTAGTAATAATATTAGACAACACAAAGCTACTATATCATTTATAATTGAACAATTCGACTGATGTATGACGCAAGACCGGTCCACTGATATCCAGAGCCCTAAGTGAGATTAATTTTTTTCCCCCAACATAATATAGACATTTTTTCAACTTCAAATGAAATAAACAAAAGTTAGATTTTTAAAAACGACATAAACAAATGTAAAACATCAAAACCAAACAAAAAATAAACTAAGAATATAGAAGAGGAAAAAAGGTTTAGACAAAATTTAACCATTTTGTTTGAAGAATTACGGAAAACGTGGTATAAAAGATGTTTTTTATTGATTAAAGTATATGTCTTTACAAACAAGATAAAAGAATGATAAATTTCTAAGATAAGATGAATGTTAAAAACTCGATCACTCCTGTTTTTTGCTCTTAATCATAAATTTATTATTTAAAAAAAACATATCTGATGCAAAGACACATAAGAGAGATAAACAATTTTTACGTATTAGTTAGTAAAAAAAAATTTCAGTTAAAAAAAAAAAAATTCATATGACCTAGAAACAATTGTCGGGTCTAAGTCATGACTTATGTGGCTTATGCTACGAATCAGACATGCAAATATATGAGTTTGTAAGAAATGGTATAATTTAAGTGAACATGATTTTTTGTTTTTTTTTTTTTTGGTAAAAAATAATTTTAAAATATGTTATTATGCTAGTAAAGATTTTAAATGTAACTGATTACATTTTGTACCTATCAGTTGATTGTTCAAAATAAGATAATTAAAATTACTATAAAACACTGGCGAACGTACTTCCGAAAATCATCTCTGCTTTGTTTAAATCTCCACATTTAGCATACATGTCAACCAAAGAAGTTTCAATTGAAACTGAAGAGGAATGATGTTGATTTCTTATGATGTATCCGTGGATTGATCTTCCGAGATGCAATGATGCTAGATGTGCACAAGCAGAGAGAGCGACAGTGATACTAATGGCATTTGGTCTCAGCCCCGATTCTTGCATCTTTCTGAGAAAAAGAATTGCCTCCTCACTGCAACCATTTTGTACCAAACCATTCATCATAGTCGTCCACGAGACCAAATTTGGAAATATGCCTGAGGATTGCATCTGCAAAAACATTTCCTTGGCCTCATTTACCTGACCATTCCCGAGAAAACTTAGAATTATCAAATTCCATGTTATCACATTTGGTGGTACACTTTCTAGCTGCATCTCATAAAACAATCTCAAAGCCTCTCCGCTAAGACCAGACTCTGCATAGGCTGCAAGTAACGTATTCCACAGTATCAAGTCTTTCTCTACTATGGAATCAAACGCTTTCCTAGCATCAACAATGCTGCCACACTTGGCATACATATCAATCGCGGTACTTGCTAAAACGATGTCAGATTCAAGACTGTGTCTAATGCAATAACACTGCACCTCTTTCCCGAGTTTTAGATTCTGAGTACGTGCAGCTGCCGACATTAACGTCGCCAAAGTGACACAATCATATTTCAGATTCTCTAGTCTCATTAACTGGCACATGTGAATAGCATCTTCAACTAATCCTTGTTGAACATACCCAGAAATAAGCAGATTCCAGGTAACCACATCCTTTTCAATCATTCGATCAAAAATCATCTCAGCATACTCAATCAAACCAACTTTGCAATAAAAATTCAAAATTGATGTCCCAAGAATATTATCCAGCTCCAGTCCATGTACAATAGCAATGGCATGAGACCGTTTTCCCTCTTCAATCCCACCCATATTAGCAGAAGCAGATAAGCAAGTCGAGACAGTGACACGAGTAGGCTCAATACCTTCTTCCCTCATATCAGAGAAAAGCCGAATCGCTTCCTCATTCATACCATTCTGTACATAACCAACCATCAACGCATTCCAAGCAACCACATTTCTCTCAGGAATTTCATCAAACACCTTCCTCGCATCATCCAAAACACCACATTTCCCATACATATCAGCCAAACTACTAGCCACAAACACACAATCATCAAGACCAGATTTTACCACATACCCATGAACACCTCTCCCAAATCTACTCCACTGCAACGCACCACAGGCCTTACAAACATTAGGAACCACGAAATTATCAGGAAAGATCCCATCTTCAAACATCTCAACAAAACCCATTAAAGCTCCTTCACAAAGTCCAATCCTACATTTCAAACCAATAATAGCTGCCCAAGAATAAACATTACGAACCCTTAACTTCGAGAAAAGGACTTCAGCAACTTCAAAAGAATCGCATTTCGAGTAGAATATCACCAATTTAGTCTCGATGTACTCGTTCCTAGCGTAGAAATCACCGTTCTTCAAAATCCGAGCATGGATTTGCTTCCCCGTGCATAAATCTCTCTCGTAAACGCATCCCTGGAGGATTTCACCGTATATCTCGGGACCGATGCGTAGGTTTCTGAAATCCATCTCCGTGACTAAGCTCAGAGCTTCTTTGATCTCACCGTTCTTACATAGAGACGAAACGCGATGAAAGTAAGATGTGGAAGAAGGAGAATGAGCTTGATCATCGTGATGTTTACAAGGTTTTGTTGATACTGAAAATGGAAGTTTATAAGGAAGAGAAGCCATTTCATGTTCTCTGATAACGTCTCTGAAGAAGATAACAGAGTAATAATATTTTATTATTTTTTATCTCTGTGAAGGAATCACTACCGTTGATTTGTTTTTCATAGATTTTTCGTCTCGTGGGATCAAAGACTGAGGAAGTGTGTTGCATGGACTACAATGCAAATTTGTGAATTTGCGATTCTTGTGTCCCAGCTGGTTTTCATTTTGATCTCGGTTTAGTGTTTTTTTGGCTTTATGTTTCTGGATTATTAATTAATAATATAGTCAAACTAAGTATCGTTCGGTTAACTTTGATATAATTTGATCGTTTTGCAAATTTTTTTGTTAATAAACTCTTTTTTTTTTTTTTTGATTTACAAATCCAAATTTTATTACAGGTTCGAACTAAACCAATTGGGTATCATGAGTGATTCTTTTGAAAAATAACGATGAGAATATTTTCACTTTTTTTTTTTTTTAATTGAATTTACTTCCAAATTATACAAACAAAAATTGTGAGATAATAACAGAAAAAGGTGGATTTTGATAGAGCTAATATTGATCTACACCTATATATGTATGCATGCCCTAAAGGAAAACAAAAGCATGAGATAACAGAAGCATCAAAACATAAACCGGCACGGAAGAGGAATAATAAGCCACGGCCGCTCCGGTTACTTGGCCGCCACCAGCTCCTCCTCCTTGTTGGCCTCCTCCGTTGAGAGTACCGTAAGGATAAGGTGGAGTAAAAAAGTAAGGATACGGAGGAGAATACGTGGAAGGAGGTGGCTCGTTCGTCGGAACAGGAGGGCAGTGAGAACGCGGCGATGGAGGCGGTGAAGCCTGTGAAGGAGGTGCAGGAGGTGGAGGAGGATTACCGTATGGAGGGTAGCCTGTAGAAGAAGGCGGTGGAGGAGGGTTACCATACGGATAGTAGCCTGGAGAAGAAGGCGGTTGGTTACATGGGTAAGGAGTGCAAATAACAGTGTTTGAATCTGAAGCTGCGTTTAGATTGACAAAGTTGGCCAGTGATAGATATAAGGTAATAAGAGGAATAGCGAGAGAAGCTCGAAGAGACAACATGATGACTTAGAGAAGAGATGATGAAATTTAGTCTTTGTTTTGAGATATATAATAAAGAAAGAGATGAATATTTCCTGCGTTTCGTATTATCTGCCGCATGGCATAACACATGTCGTAAGTGTTAGAGAATTTCTGAAGAAAACGTTTGCGTCTTTTTGATGGATGTAGACAAATTTTTGTCATGTAATGACAAAACGCATTTCTATCACTTTGGAATTAATATATATATATATAGCGGAGCAAGACTCATCAAAACATGTCCAAAAGAAGATGTGTTATATATGGGTAACATGAGTTTCAATATGAGTGTGAAAAGTATGAATCTTTTGTTATGGGAAAGATATGGATTTCCAAAAAAAAAATAAAAAATGCTATGGATTGTTCAATTAAGTAATCAAATAAAGAAGACACCATTTTACTCCGAAGAAGCTCTTATTGTGTTGACCTTCGTTTTATTTGTAGACAAAATTGGTTTTACCATCTATGAATAGGTTAAGTGGACTATAACGATCTATGAACTAGGTCCTATCGATTTATGGACTATAACGATAGTCGAGTAGATAGTCTCCTTTTTTATCATTACCAAGATCAATTTGATCTAGGGGTCCCCTTGCTTTTGCGATTTAAAATCCCTAGTTTCGAGTCTCATGTACTGTGTTATTAGCTGATGCGTGTAATAGATAAAATTTTAACATATGCTTCTTCTTCTTTTTCTTCTAAATTTCCTTGATTTTAAATATGTTAAACATAGATTTGTAAATAATGATGAGTAGTTAGTTGGGTATCTAAAATATTATATTTGTACAAACTTTATATATATATATATATAATTTGTAAAAATCTTCGATTTCTATTTTAGAATATCATAAGAGTTAACGTGCACTTGAAAAAAAGAAACAATAATAGAAGCACTCGAAGTCTATATGTTCACATCATTTCATTTACCTCTACTGAATGTGTTGAAAAACACCCAACACATTTCACCAACAAATGGGTTAAACTGGATCAATCCATCATCATCCTAGTTTGACATTTTTAAGAACTAGGGATAAAATAGTCTTTATACGTAGTGATAATATATTGCATTTATAATTTCTTGTAGTTAATCCGTATTCATATTTAAAACCAAACGACTTGTTAAATATGCACCAAACTGAATTCAAGCTGGTTTCGACTGGTGAGTTTCAAACAGCTGGCTCGATCGGCAGCAGAACCACATGTTAATCTGATATAAACTCTGGTATCAGGCTATCAGCATACATCAGAGCGTCAACGTAGATCAATATAATCCAGAAAAAACCCATCATGGTTTAGATTTTTACAAATGCAACCTATTTTATCAAATGACTTCAATTTTCGATGGGTTGATGTTCACCTATATACATTTTAAATAACAAACTCATAAAGCGAAGTAAAAATAAGAAAGGAAACAAACAAAAACGCAGAAAACATATGAAACATAATAAAGATTAATCTAAGTACGGTGTTCCTTATTAAGATTAATCTAAGTACGGTGTTCCCTATTAAAAAGATATTGGACCGGAGTACGACCATGAAGGCGTGAACTCGCCACAAATATGACCAAAGCCGAATTTCGGGAATAAAGAGACCATGGATCACATGTTCAAAAGTTTCTGATTATACAAAGAAAAAATTAATCATCAAAAATAAATAAATAAATTGGTGAAATGCAAAATTTCGCAATGATGATATACACTTAGATAGGCTGCAATATAAGTTTTAACTTATTTTTTTTCTTAGATAAAATACCTTTTATCCAGTAAAAATAATTTTGAAAAATATCATAATCGATTTAGTAAATAGTTTTTGGTGGACAAGAACATGTTAGAGCGATTGCGGAAATAACCCTGAACTCATTCGTTTTATCATATATAATTCATTTCCGTTTTATGCATGCTTTCAAAAAACGTGTTATTGTTTAAAAACACATGTTATTATTTCTGTTTACACGTCAAATTTTAAGTAAAACACAATTATTTGTATATCTATATATTGTAATATTTTAATACGATGCATGTTATTTATTTTAATTACTCGTTCCCGTCTCGTCCATTTACCTTTCTATATTTGATAACATACGTAGATCATGTTCCCTTTTATCTAATCTATCTGTCGAGAAGAATAATCCCGCAAAAAATTACGTTAGTTACCTCATATATATGTTGCATAGTTATTTCTCAAAATGATATCTAGACTTGGATTGTTTCGCAAATAAGCTTTATCATAAAATACCATAAATCCAAATATACCTTAGTTTTGATTTGTTTTTCTTTTTCTTTTTAATACATCAAAATTTTTAGGTTTATTTAGGGTTCATAAGATTTTAATAACACTTTTAAAATCTAAATCTGCGATATTTTTAGATCTTGATTAAAAAACTGTGTTATTGCTTAGAAATTCTCCTAAAAGTTTTCCATATTACATTACAATAATAAAAATTTGACAAATAAAAAAAGAAGAAGGAAATATTGATTCTTGTTAAAAAGAAGTCAGTGTCCAAGTCTATAAGAGATCCCCTCTGCTTTTTTATACATCGAGAGGCAAGGGAAGCTGTGTGTTCTTGTCCAAAAAAAGAAAAAGAAAAGACTAATCTTTTCTACAATCTAATGTCTTTAGGTTACGCTGAGAAGTTATCATACATTGAAGATGTTGGTCAAGTCGGCATGGCCGAATTCTTCGACCCATCTCATGTTCTACAATGCAAGGTCTCTGGGTTTTTATGGGTTTACTCGATTTTTCTCCAAATTCTGTGTAAATTTTCACGTTGCGCTGATTTTTTGTCTCAGGATTGATCGTATATCAGCTTAGATTTTACAATTGATCCTCTCCGTGTGTTTTGTCCTAGTGTTTGATTTTTGGATCGTAGGTTTCATATTACGCCCTTACGCTTTTATGTTTGTCTTTTGGATAGTCATGACTCATGAAGGTGATTGAAGAGTTGGAAAAATGAGTACTTGATGGTTCACATAATTTTGGATGGGATTTACAGTACTTTCTTTTTGGACTTGCATTGTGTTAATTGAAGAATTGGAAACAAGCATGAGCTAGGTCACAATGTGATTGCTTTTTATTTACTATTTATGCTAAATGCGTTGTCTGGAATCAGATTTGTATGGAGATTTTGGCTGTTTATGTACCTCTTCTTTTTCATCATTGTTTTAGTTTATAAGCCAAAGGTTTGGAATATGAGGTTTGATAGAGGATCTGGTTCCTAGATCTTGCTTTAACTTTGGTGTTTTGTTGTCTGATTCACTATTGTGCTGGTGTTTGTCTGATTTTGCTTTGGTAACTGCAGATCGAAGAACTTGCTAAGTTGATTCAAAAGGTTTGAATCTATGTCTTCTTCCATATTCTTATTGGGGATTTTGAATGTTTTTTTTTGTAATTGTTTTAAGTATCTTAAAGAAGCTGGTTTATGTTTGCAGAGTAAGCATCTAGTAGTCTTTACTGGTGCAGGCATTTCAACTTCTTGTGGTATTCCTGATTTCCGAGGCCCTAAAGGAATTTGGACGTTACAGGTCAGTTCTGTTTTCTTTTGACTATCTTGCCCGAGTGGTTTTGAGTATCATAATTTATTGGCATGTATTTTAGGCTGTTGTCATCATTGCTTGAATTGATTTTCTATCCTTGGACTTGTCTATTTTGAAGCACCATCTCCAGTAACTTATCACTTGTGATCCATGTTTGTTGGTTTCAGCGAGAGGGCAAAGATTTACCCAAAGCATCTCTGCCGTTTCATCGTGCAATGCCAAGCATGACCCATATGGCTTTGGTTGAATTAGAGAGAGCTGGTATCTTAAAATTTGTCATCAGTCAGGTAATCCTTTCCATTTGTTCTTCTTCCTCTTCTCTTATACATTCTTGTCGTTGTCCTTAATGACCACACTTGATCACTGATAGGATTGTGCCTCCATGTTTACATCTCTAGTTTTCACTTATATGCTGTCTCATATTCTATTAGAATGTGGACGGCTTACATCTTCGATCTGGAATACCAAGAGAGAAGCTTTCTGAACTACATGGAGACTCTTTTATGGAGATGTGCCCATCATGTGGAGCAGAGTAAGGCAAAAATATATGATGTTATTGCCTCTCTCTTACAGTCTGATCCCTTTTGTTTGGAGTTGTCATTATCTAATCCTTATGGTCATTGATCCATAAATGGTAACAGCCTTTTTGAACTTTTGAAGGTACCTGCGTGATTTTGAGGTGGAAACTATTGGATTAAAAGAGACATCAAGAAAGTGCTCTAAGGAAAACTGTGGAGCCAAACTTAAAGATACAGTCTTAGATTGGGAGGTGAGTTTTATTTGCTGTTCTAATACAAGCGCTTTGTCCTTGGCGATGGTCCTCAACCTTGGAATCAGTTCTGATGCCGTTATATCATAGTCGGCCGGCATTTGTTTGTCTCTTAACTTCTTTCTTTCCATGGCAGGATGCTTTGCCTCCAAAAGAGATTGATCCTGCAGAAAAACACTGCAAAATGGCTGATCTTGTACTCTGTTTGGGTACCAGGTAATCAGTGACTCACAAGAACTCTCATGTTTGTTTCCTTTTAACACTTTTGATCATTTAACCAAGCAACTCGCTTGTCTGGAGTATCTTGAATTTTGATTGTTTCATGTGCCTAACCTCTTTTTGCAGTTTGCAGATAACCCCTGCTTGCAATTTGCCTCTCAAGTGTCTCAGAGGTGGAGGCAAGATTGTGATAGTTAATCTTCAGGTAAATTATCTCTTTTGTTCATCTGCACCTGTTCTTATGCATCGCCATATAAATAAATGACACTGGATTTTATGGGTTCTCTGGACATTATTCACTGTTTACTATAAGCCCTGATATTTTCTTTGGAATGTATATGAAAAATGTGTGTTTGTGGACTGTTAATTTTTTTTTATCGGGAATTTTCGACTGATGATATTCAGTCTTGCAGAAAACCCCAAAGGACAAGAAAGCAAATGTAGTGATTCATGGTCTTGTTGATAAGGTAAGACTTACCTTTTGTTGTTTCTTAAAATTGTGGACAAAACTTAAGTCATGTATAACATATCACCTTCAGCACTGTGCCTAAATCGAGTCTAAGAAGGTTTATTTTCCTTCATTATTCTGATGTGCAGGTGGTTGCAGGAGTCATGGAATCTCTCAACATGCAGATTCCTCCATATGTCAGAATCGATCTTTTCCAGATAATCCTTACTCAATCCTTAAGCGGAGGTAGCTTTTCCATATATTTTATGCAACATATAACCCAATTCCTCTACTGTAATTGGGTGTGTGATGCTTTTTTTTTGATATTAGGCTTCATAGCTTTCACTCACATCATTTCATTTCTGTTACAGATCAGAGGTATATTAATTGGACTTTGCGTGTTGCAAGTGTTCATGGACTGACTTCTCAGTTACCGTTCATCAAATCTATCGAGGTAATCTCTAGAAACTACAGAACCAATGCCAAAAAGGATAAAGTTCCTTTCTGATCTTTTTCATTTGAAATCCAGGTTTCTTTCTCAGATAACCAGAAGTACAAAGACGCAGTTCTTGACAAGCAGCCGTTTCTTATGAAAAGGTAAAACTAAGCACCTTCTTAGAAGAAGTCAGTTCTTTTCCTATTTATTACTCTTATGTATTCTCATCCTCTTTCAGGAGAACAACACGAAACGAAACTTTTGACATATTCTTGACAGTTAACTACAGTGATGGCTGTGACTGTCTCACCACTCAACTTAACCTCCCATTTGAATTCAAGGTTTATTAAGCCTAATAGCAATCGATAAAAGCTCTTTGTTATATCGACTCGAGTGCATTTTTTCACAACATTTTCAAAAAAACCTATGTAGGCTTCAACAGAAGAGCATGGAAAGATTATTGACAAGGAGGCTGTGCTGCAAAGCCTGAGAGAGAAAGCGATTGAAGACTCCAGTTGTGGGCATAGCGGTGTGGTTGAGAGAAGAACAGTTTCTGAACCGAGAAGTGAGGCTATTGTGTATGCTACTGTGACCAGTCTCAGGACTTACCATTGTCAACAACAATCTCTGCTTGCTAATGGAGACCTCAAATGGAAGCTGGAAGGTTCTGGAACATCCCGTAAACGTTCTAGAACTGGGAAGCGAAAATCGAATGCACAAGAAGACGAATCAAAGGCGTAGGAGGAAGAAAAGAAAGCTCTTATTGTATATATAAACAAACACTAGTCTGACTGGAATAGGGAATATGGAAGTTAATGGCGTTTTGACTCTTTTGAGGGCTGAGTGAATTTTGTTTTTGTTCCACACTCGGTTCTCTTAAGCAGGAGTTAACCAGGAATTTAAGGAGATATCTTGGTTTGGTTTAGTTTAGTATTGGTTAAACTTTTTGTATTCGATTTTATATTATAAAAGTCACAAACTATTATTAGTTTTTTTTTTGTTGATAAAGATACAAACTATTATAAAACAACAAAAAACAAAAACAAAAAAAAACGGAAGAGACATGAGAGTGTGTTTTCAATTTTCTCTTTTATAAAGTGTTTACGTTTCCAAATTTGTTTCCCCTCTTTGGTTTCTTTCTTCACCTTGTTGTAGCTTTGAACATGAATCATATGATACAGAAATTTGATAAATGGGGATCCTAAAATACAGAGATTCAACAAATATATCTGATCTGATAACATCTGTTTTATTTGATGTGTTGTGTAGTAATATTGATCAGATCAAGTAATAATCTTCTCAGCTTTTGTCATGTGCGCTCAGTGTAAAGCTGATGTTGTCTGATATAATCTATCACTCCATCTTCAGTCAAATATTTAACCGATAACCCTCGGGAAATGCATTGCCTGAAAGAAGCAGATGAATCAGAAATGAGCAAGAGAAGCCATTTTTTTTAGTGTAAATGATATGTTCTTGAGAAAGAGTAACCTCACACTACCTTAATCTACTCGAACTGATCTGATTAGGAACAAAATTGTTGACGATTTTGATGTTATCCTACAAAAGAAACCGTATTAGACTGACTGATACAACGGATTAAACATGTATATATACTTCGGTAACACTTACACGGTTTTCGTATAAGATTCGGTCACCAAAGATCATACTTTCAACATCTTGTCCTTCTCTACGGATGCACACAATGCCATAGTCTTGACAAATAGTATTGACCTTCAAAAATTCGTATTGAAAAAAGAGCATAATTGTGAGACCACTCGATAAAAAAATCTCGGTTTATATAACAATGCTTCCTAGGTTTACCTGTTCAGGAATCCAAACACCAGGAGTGCAGAAAGATTGTAGTAAATCCGAGCCACATAATAGCATGACTTTGAGAGATTCTAGCATTAGAAACAACATACTATAAATATGAGTTTGTCATTTGCGTAGTAATAACTAGCACGTATGATGAACATAGCAATCCCATTGAGTCATTGAGATGATCCAGCAATTACCAAAAAATGCAAATGACATGAACTATGAGTAAAAAGATGCTAAAGGCCACAAAGGCCAGGTTTTTGCAGTTCGCTTACCCTCGGGTACAAGTTGATTGTTTGTAAGGAAAGTCTTGACCCTTGACAAAACCACCAAAGTTCGTTGGTAGCTGTTTTGAGATGCCTGTAGAAACAGTTTACACAGTTTTGTAAGGAAACAACAGTTTGCTCCTCTAAAGAGAACTTACTATAAAAGTTTTCACAGTTTAGAAGGAATGAGAAAGTACCTCCCATGGATCAACCATTATAAAGTCAGAGCTTCTGCAGGCTAGATTACACATCGCTAAACGATGCTCTGCAGATAAAAGGCCCTACACAAAATCTGAGGTTTTGTTATTACTTCTAGAAAAAAACATTAAACAGTAAACAGAAGAACCTTAGGAGCTATAAAAGAAGACGAAGCTCTTAGTTTTTCATCACACGTAACATATGATATCCATTAGCATTGGCTTAGAAAAACAAGAGTCAGTCTCACATTGCTAAAATTATACCTGCTTCTTGTATGCATCATTTACAGGAGACATATAGCCTCCAAGAACATGAAATCCAATTGAGTGTAATTCATCCCTCGCCAGCTCTAAACACAACAAAGAGTACGCATCAGTTCAATTTAAGGGCATGAACATATACATTTGAACAAAAGGTCGCAGCAAGATCATTGAACAAGCATCAACGGTTTTATAAACCCGAAAAATATAAGAAGTAAACAACAATGCATAATCTCAGCTACTTTAGACTAGAGACAGTGTTGGATTGAGTCAAACACTGATCATTTTGCCACGAATTGTGCGAATTTTTTTTGCATTTGATCGAATCTAAAACCACATTGAATTCTATAACTGATGTGGTAAAAACTCACCAAACATGCGTAAATGCATGAAAGTTGGAGGATTGAAACACCCAGTTGCCACAAGCACTACACAAGTTTTGTCCCTGATTCAGACCAACGATTAAAAAAAAAAAAAAAGTCAACACCAAGAAATTTACAGTTAATCTGGTGAGAATTTCGTATTCATAAGTAACCAAGTAGATCAAATTTACAAAATTGGAATTTTCATTGAGAGAAGAAATTCAAGGGAAAGAATCAAATCAAAATCGAGAAACAAGCTTTGAAATTTACTCAGGTTTTGATTCAATAGATAATTTCTCGACTGGTAAGGGGACATCCATTGGATTTGATGATCGAATCTGAGTCTGTAACGATCACGCCGGCGACTGATCAGGAAGAGATTAAAAAAAAAAAGACGACGACGGCGAAAGAATAAGGATAGCGTGAAACGACATCGTATAAAGGGGGTTCGTTTTGATTTGACTTAAAACGCAACGTTTTGGTATTTGTAAAGGATAAAGCGAAACAGCATCATAATAATAAAACGCAGCGTTTTCCGAGCAACGGGTATTTTTTTTGTTTGTTTAATTTTTTCGTAATGGATAAAAGCATTATTCTCTTCTTTTTAATTTTTAAAGGGAAAACGAAAGGGAAAATGAAATCGTCATCCCCAAAATTTTGAAATTCAAATCCGCGCTAACAGTCTCTCGCTCAATCTCGAGAGCAGGTCGTCGGCGATGTTTTCCGGCAGAGAATATCCGAGGGGGATAGAGAATGTGAAGATGGAGAATCTTTTCGTGCAGATCTTTGAGAGGAAGAGGCGAATCGTCGAGCAGGTCAAGCAACAAGTAGATCTCTATGACCAGCATTTAGCCTCCAAATGCCTACTTGCCGGAGTATCTCCTCCGACGTGGCTCTGGTCTCCGTCTCTACTTTCCCAAACTTCCGGTAGTTGTTTAATTTCTCATATAGTGCTCAATTTCTCACATAGTGCTCAATTTCTTGCTCACCCTCGAAGCAGTGTCTGTGATTGTAAATGTAGATTTGGTTGGCTAATTGGAGCAAATTAATAGCAGTCTTTGGTTTTACGGATTAATATTGTTAAATTTCTTCTTTTCGTCAACGCATTTAGTGGGATTGATGCTGCGAAGTTGTTTGATACTTAAAACGGGAAATGGATTGAAAGTTTATAAAGCGTATTAGCATAATTTAGTGTCGAATTTACTGTGATAAGACAGATTGAAAGATTATAAATGGTGCTAGGGTTCATAAGCACAAGTTGATGTTGAATTTACTGTGATATTGCTTTAGTGGCTCGTGCTGTTCCTATTTTGTAAACTAGTGTTTGCGCTGAAGTTTTCATCAAAGTGTAGAGCTCTTTCATTTTACAGAACCTCTTTGCAGAGTTATTTTCGCGTTTCTTACATGGGCATGAGTAATTGCTAACTTGTATATCTGTTTCAGTTTGGTTGAAGAGAAGAGTTTCTGTTTACGATTCTTATTTTTGAGATTTGTTTGTATGCATACAGAGTTGAATAAGGAGGAGATTATCTCAGAACTCCTATTGCCGCGTCAGTCAAGACCTTCTATCATTTGTCCTAGCAGTCGTCGTCACTTTTCATATCAACAGCCTGTCAGTTTTCTAGCTGACAATGTAGTAAGACAAGACCTGACATCTTTGGTAAAGAACCATTTAGAAGAGCAGTTGCTTGAAGAGGAACAACAACACGACTTCTCACACAACTTAGTCAGGCGTGTTTCAAATCATCCTCACGAGCAGGATGCTAATATTGCATCTCCTAGAGATGTCCCTGAGAAAGAGAGAATGTCAGAAAGTGTATCAATTGGCTACAGAGAGAATCAAAGTTGTCCGTCTCCCGAACACTCCCAGGATAAGAGAGTTGAAACTAATCTCGATGCTACATCTCCTGGATGTAGCCAAGGGAAAAAGGTTCCCAAAAGTGTCTCAACTACTGGTTGTAAGCGGAAACGATCACCTCTCGGATATTGTCAAGATGAAACTGAAACAGACACTTGCCTTGACCCTGGATTTTCACTTGCTAAGATGCAGAGATCAAGGTCACGTCAAAAAGCTTTGGAGCTTCGTAGTAGTGTGAAAGCTTCTAAAAGCCGTTCGAACAGTAGAAATGTGCTCAAACCTTCTCCCGGTGGAAATATAGGCTTTGGGATTGCTTCTTTAAGGTCTGACAGTGTTAGTGAGATAAATTTATTTAAGCATGATGAGAGTGATGAAGGGTGTCAAGATGAAGTAGAGAACAGTAGTTATCAAGGGAAAGGAGAGGATGAGTGTATAAAAATTAGTTCAACTACAGAGTCTTTTACACCATCTCAGAAAGTGGACTCGGTGCAAAAAGCTTCCAGTGGGGATGCTTATGCTTCTATTGTACCAGAATCTCTACTCGAGTCTGATCATGTGATTGGAATGGATATATTACAGTCCATTGAGACAACTGATGAAGTGTCTGCCAAAGTAGATGAAGAAGTGGATGATACCCAAAGTAGAAGTTGCAATGAAACAGCTTATCTCGATGGAGGTACAAGATCTAAAAGCTTGAGTCAAAATAGCTCCAAGAGGAAACATCAGAAGTCAAGAAAATCCTTTTCTGGTGACATTCTGTCAAGAAATTCAAATCCCTCTCACTGGGCAGATCATGAAGTAGAATCACCCCAGGCAATACCTATGGCTAATGAAGTTTCTATGGTGACAGATGCTGAAACGAGCATCTTTCAGTCTGAAATTGTTGAAAGATCCAGAAGTAATGCTCAAGGAAATAGATCCAAAACTGAGCATTCAGTCTCTGTTGAGTCCGCTTCAATGGACGTGGAGCCAAGAGATTCAACTTCATTACTGCAAGGTGACCATTTAAAGGAGTCACTAAATCCCTCCACTGTCGATGTTAAAGGTTTAGTAGTTGAAAATATTACCAGCAACGATCAATCAAAAGAAAAGGGTGAATGTGTTGACACTAACAGATGTTCAAGTTTTAAAAGGGTAAGCCAAACTGGCATCTCCCCAGATGAGACCACATTTGCGGGTGCAATCCAAGACTCTATATCCAAGACCGAGCTTTTGGACTTTGCTGAGTCCTCTTCAGTTGAACTGCAGTCGATACACTCAGTAATGCAATCAAACGATGAAAGTTTATTGTTGAAACCCGTAACTGTTCCTGGTGACACTTTATTAGTGGAGGAAGATTACAATGGGGAATCAACTGAAATTAGCAGTATTTCAAAGTCTAGAAATTTAAGCCAAACTGACATCACGGTAGTTGAACCAGTGGAGGTTGAATCTATTCTTCAGGAAAGTGGTACTCTGGAAAACTTGATTGACCATTCTAAACGATGTGATATCAGTTGCGGGTCCAAGGAAATGCAGCCACAGGGCTCTTTGAGCAAAGCGGGGAGTAACCAATGCCATGGAAGAACAAGTAGGCCAAGAAGCTCAGCCATAGGAGAGGAATCAACAAATGAATATAAGGCTCCTTATGTCGGCTCTGATCATAAATCAGCTGACAAACAGCTTGAAGTTAGAGCAGGAAATTCATCGCTGAGAACCCCTGATCTCCCTGTTTTTGTGAAGCCTGAATCATGTCATTTGGATGATAATGAAGAACGCAACTTCAATGAGGTTCCAATGAATAGTCGAGAAAAATCTACAGTAGAGAAGGCCCCCACACCAGCATCTGCTGCAAGGGTGTTTGATGTTCCATCTCTCACTAATTCTGAAGTAAATATCTCGGCAGCCAATGAATTGAATGACATTGAGGATCATAATGTCTTAGAGATAGAAATGGTACCAGAAATGGAATCACATGCAAGCCACACTGGCTTAAAAGTGGGAGAAAATGAACTTCCAGAGTCAAATACATTCACTGGTCAGACAGATGCGTTGATAAAGAGACCTGAACATGAAACATCCTCTGACAAAGGTGTTCCCCCCATGAATATAAATATAACATGTACAGAAACAGGTTCTCATTGTCCAGAGAGCTCTATTCAGGAACACTTCTGCTCTAGTTCCTCCATGGAGGATTCGCAGCTGCAGAATAAGCAGAGAAAAACCCTGGAAAAACTAAATGCAAGAGTGCCTTCGTCAAGCCCACAGGTGAATATTCTTTCCCTACGTCTTGGGACAGTTCAATATATGAGAGTCTTGAACCCGCTCCTTCCTTCCAAATGTAACTAAAATGCCTTTTAAAATCATGGATTTTATATATTGCAGGGAGACGTTCTCAATTCAGATTCTGTAAGGGAAGTAGTACAGCATAGGGAGGAAGCCACATGTTACAACCTCGATAACTATGATGTTGAGTTACAGAAGATGATTGGATCTGCATCTTCAGATCACTATGACGTTGAGTTACAAAAGATGATTGGATCTGCATCTTCAGCTGAGTTACGATTTGAAGAGGTATGTACTGTATTTCGCATTCTTCTTAAGGTTTATGTCTTCTAAAAAGTACCCTTTCTCCCTTGAATATAAACTTAACCGCTCTATTTTTTTTCAAAACACGTATCTTCATTTCTTGTTGTAAAGGGAAGTATGGGAAATATACTGTGCTATTGTGATTAGTTAATGAGAAAATCTCATTCTAGACCTAAGTGCTGTAGTATCAAGCAGCTCTTGTTCTTTATGATGTGGAATTAACCAGAAAGATTGATATTTACAGCGTTACTTATTCAAGGAAGCTGGATTGATGAGTCCTGCCTCGCTTTCCTTCAAACCAGAACAGCTAAGTGTAAAGAAGAGTCAAACTGCTCCAGATCACGGAGTTGGATCAGAAAATATGAACTTTTTGCCATGTTCTGGAGAAGCCTCCCATCCGTTAGCTAGTTGCATTGTCCGCGATTCAGATCGTTCTTGTTTACCACACCTGGGTTTGATAAGCTCAGATGATGGAAGCCCACCTGTTTTGGAGGGCTTTATAATCCAAACCGATGATGAAAATCAAAGCGATTCCAAAAAACAGATAAATCATGACAGCTACCAACTTCCAAGAACTACAGAAGAAAGTGCAGCCATAATAGAGCAGATTTGTAAGTCTGCTTGCATGACCACTCCGTCATTGCATCTGGCTAAAACATTTAACTTTGGTGGAAAACTGGACTTGGATCAGTCCGTTTCAACTGAGCTGCTTGATAGCATGTTCTTCAGTCAGAATCTGGAGGGTAGCTCTGTCTTTGATAAATTGGGGATTAACCATGATTATACAGGAAGATCTTACACTGACTCTCTGCCTTTTTCTGGTTCTGGCTCATCTGCTGACGATAGGAATCCTTGCACGTCTCCAAATGAGAAGTTGTGGTATAGAAGTTTACAAAAGTCATCCAGTTCAGAGAAGCGAGGCAGTCAGACACCAGACCTACCTTGCATTGCCGAAGAGAATGAGAACGTAGAAGAGGATGCTGAAAACTTATGTACAAACACTCCAAAGTCTATGAGGTCAGAAAAGCGAGGAAGTTCAATTCCAGACCTTCCTTGCATAGCTGAAGAGAATGAAAACATAGACGAGATATCTAAAGCTGTCAATGAAGCATCTGATTCCGAAAGGGAGAATGTCTCTGCTGAAAGGAAACCTCTTGGCGATGTTAATGAAGACCCTATGAAATTTCTTCCATCTGTCTCTGGAGCCAAGATTCCTGTTGATAGACAGAGTCTAGACTCTATCAATACTGCATTCAGCTTTTCCGCTAAGTGCAACAGTGTCAAAAGTAAAGTGGTAAGGCAGAATGGTGGTAGTCGAAGATTCACGCGTAAAGGTAAAGAGAACCAAGGTGGACCAGGTACTGGAAGAAATGCTAAACCACCTAGTAGCAGGTTCAGTAAGGCTAAGTTGTCTTGCAACTCGAGTTTGACAACTCTAGGGTCGCGATTAAAAGAAAAAGAACCTAGGCACAACAACATTGTCTCCAACATCACTTCGTTCGTTCCACTTGTGCAGCAGCAAAAACCAGCACCTGCACTAATTACAGGTAATTATTTTCTCTTTCCAGTATAAAGCATTTGAAATTTTCCAGTTAATTGGAGGTATCAATTTACTACTCTCTTGCTCCACTAATTCACCTGATTTGGCCCTATCTATGTTTCCCCTAGGCAAGAGAGATGTCAAAGTAAAAGCCCTGGAGGCTGCTGAGGCTTCAAAACGGATTGCTGAACAGAAAGAGAATGATCGTAAGATGAAGAAGGAAGCTATGAAGCTTGAGCGGGCAAGGCAGGAACAAGAAAATCTGAGAAAGCAGGAGATGGAGAAGAAAAAGAAAGAAGAAGATAGAAAGAAAAAGGAGGCAGAAATGGCTTGGAAGCAGGAGATGGAAAAGAAAAAGAAAGAAGAAGAGCGGAAGAGAAAGGAGTTTGAAATGGCTGATAGAAAGAGGCAGAGGGAAGAAGAAGACAAAAAGTTGAAGGAAGCTAAGAGACAGCGCATTGCAGAAATCCAGAGACAACAAAGAGAAGCTGACCAAAAACTACAAGCTGAAAAAGAATCGAAAAGACAAGCTATGGTAAGAAACTCTTGTTCTGTTCTTAAAAAACTTTGTTTTACTATTGTGAAGTAGGAGTTTTGCTAAATAAAAAGAAATATTGACATTTTAGGATGCGAGGATAAAAGCACAGAAGGAAAGTAATGCTGAGAAAACCCAAGGACAAGCGAATACTATGATCCCTGGGGTGAGACCAAAGAGTGATTCCAGTGACGATACCAATGCGTCAAGATCCTCTAGAGATGATGATTTCAAGGTAAAAGTCTCTTATCTTTTAGAGACACTTTGGACAAAAAAAACGAATCTTAATAAATAACAATGCTTGTGCTTATAGGTAATACGCAATCCAGGAAAAATGTCTGAAGAAGCCAACATTGAAATTGAAAAACTGGAAGAGTCGTACGACATGTCTCCATACAGATGCTCAGACGACGAAGATGAAGAGGAAGACGACGATGACGACATCTCAAACAAAAAATTCGTTCCTACTTGGGCCAGGTTTTGTTTCTAAATTGCTTTATCATTCTTTTAATGTTCAACTATCATTGGTCGTTACCATTTGTTTATCCCCAAGCTTCTTATTTACACAGCAAGGACAACGTTCTTCATGCTGTCATTTCCCAACAAAACCTTGATCCCAATATTATTTTCACTGCGAAATGCAGACGCGATGTAAGCAAAGGTAAGATCTCTCGATTACACTATATAGTTAAAGTTTCATAGTTTTCCCCATACTTATATGGATAAATTTTGTTTTGAATCTCTCAGTTCTTTTGCCGCGAAAGTTTCAATCGAGATAGCATATAACTATGAGAAGCCAAAGATCAAATTCTCAGAGACAGTAAAACTTAAAACCACAAACAAAGTAAGTATTTTGTGTTTCAAGTTCCTTATTTTCGCGGGAAATGAGGAACAAAAACCGTAGTAGCTTGAAGCTTAAATTCATAGAGTAGTTTGTGAATTCGCTCTCTGTGTTCATTTAGCTATTGTAACAAGTTATTACCATCAAAATCGAATCTCTCAAGATTCCTTTCTGCTTTCTGAAGAATTAGTAAATGGGTAATGTAATAATTAATTTAGTCATCCCCAGTCCCCACTGACGTCACGTTCATATATAACGGCTAGTTTTATTATATATATATTCATAAGTTCTATGGATTTATCCTAGTGGAAGAGGAGCGTTTGGGAACGTTTACAGAGATATGTTTGTTTATTCTGGAACCATCTCTGCTGTTAAAAGATCGAGACATAATTCAACCGAAGGCCAAACCGGGTTTTTGGCAGAGTTATCCATCTTTCCTTGCTTGCGACACAAGAATCTTGTTCAGTTGCAGGGTTGGTGTAACGAGAAAGGAGAGTTACTCCTCGTCTATGAGTTCTTGCAATCATGCCTAATGGAAGTCTTGACAAGATTCTTTATCAAGAATCAGAAACAGGAGCTGTCTCTTGACTGGTCCCATAGGTTGAACATAGCGATTGCTTTAGCTTCAGCTTTATCTTATCTTCACCATGAATTTGAGCAACAAGTGGTTCATAGAGACATAAAGACATGTTATCTTTTTGAATACTGTAACCTTCCACCTGAAGTATCCTCCTTGGCTAATGGTTTTGCTTCAACGATTTGATCTGCTTTCTCTTCTTTAGAGCCAGGCTGAGATTTTGACATGTTTTCAGACTGGATTTTTAATCTCTTGCTGTCCTCAGCTCTATCATAGCCTCATAGGCATTGACATCAGACGGCTATATCTCCAAGAAACTAATAAGCTAAATGGCTGGCGTCCGTTTAAGGGTTTCCTGAGTTCATGTTTTTTAATTTTTACATCACTAAATTATAAAGTCCAAGTTGACACTCGTTTTGATCACTTTAATGCTGTATAGTATAGGCCGATGTTTATTATTGGGCATGTAACACAGTACAGAGTGTTTGAATGACTCAATTGATGACAAATTAATGGGAGTTAAGGCCCAATAAGGAGCGTGTGTTTTTGAACGTGAGGGGGCTTATTAAATAAAAAATGTTGAAGTTTGTTTTCGTCGATTATAACAGTCCGTCAAGTTTGTTAACGGAAATCTTTCACGTGCGACGACGACCGTCTCCGTTTGCTCTAACTGAATTATGGCGCCAAACTTTTTGAAAAGGCAGATGATGACACGTGGAGGATTCGCCTCAATCTGACGGTAAGTTTTGAAAAAATGTCAGGGTCAAAATCGTCTAAAAATTTATGCGTCATCTTCAAAACCGTCTTGTTATATACCACCAAATTGCGAAATTAGTATCTCTCTCCTTCCCCGCCTCTCTGTTTCTCTCACTTTTCTCCGATCGTGCTCAACTATTTTCCGGCGATCTTCTTCCGATTTCTAGTACTCGCACTTCAACCCGGAGCTATTAGTAAGTAATTCGTCGCTGTTGATACTACATCGCTCTGTTTTCATGGTTTTTGTTTCGATCCATGGCTTGTATCGGACTCCGTGAAACTTTGCTTGCGATCTTTGTCCCGTATGATTTACATGGAGATACCTAACTCGATCTTTGTCCCGTTTCGTTTTCTCCGATCGTAGCTCAACTATTTCCCGGCGTTCTTCTTCCGATTCTAGCTGTCGCACTTCAACCCAAAGCTTTTTGGTAAGAAATTCGTCGCTGTTGCTACTATCGCTCATTTCTCTTGATTTTTGTTTCGATTCATAGTTTGTATCAGACTCCGTGAAACTTTGCTTGCGATCTTTGTCCCGCTTCCTTTTATGTGGAGATATCTAACTGGATCTGTAAATCCAATACTCGTTTAGTAGTACCTGTGTGTTGTTGCGATCCCTATGACTAGTGTTACTAATTTTGATAATACTTGATACTGTAGCTAGCGTTTTCAGTTTTGATTCATGGCTGTTGCTAGAGTGTGATTTTGCTTGCTAGCTTAATACGCTGTGTTTTTTTCATGATTGAGCAATCATTTTTTTTTTTTTGTGCAGACGAAACATCACAATGTCAGATCCAAAACACAATCCTGTGAAGGACGCAGTAGATTGTGATGCCAAGAGCTCACAAATCCGATTAGCCAAGGACTATACTTCATGTGGAAGGTTACTGTATTCACGGACTCATAAGTTCTGGGAGACTCAACCTGTTGAGCAGCTTAAGGATATCAGAAACACAAGTTTGCCTCAAGGCCCCATTGAGCCCGCAATTTTGGTATCCGAGGTGAAGCAAGAGCCGTACAAACTTCTTGATCAATTCGAATGGACTACATGCGATATGAACTCTGATGATATGTGTTCAAAGGTGTTCAATTTTTTCAAAGAAAACTATCCTGATGAGGAATCTAGGTTCAAGCATGATTACACGAGGGAGTTTCTAAGATGGGGAATGTGTCCAACTGGTTATAACCAGAACTGGAATATTGGAGTTTGTGTCAAGACCTCGAAAAAACTCGTTGCTTTCATCAGTGGAGTGCCAGCAAGAATCAGGGTGCGTGATGAGGTTGTTAACATTGCAAATATCAATTTCTTGTGTGTTCACAAGAAGCTCAGGTTTAAGGGGCTTGCTCCTGTGATGATCAAGGAAGTGACTAGAAGGGTTCACTTGCAGAATATATGGCAAGCGGCTTTTACCTCAAATGCTCTAATTTCTAGACCAGTCACCACCTGCCAATACTGGGGCAGAATATTGAACCCGAAGAAGCTACTAGATGTTGGATTTGCAAAGCTTCGTAAAAGAATGACAGTGAGTAGGACCATCAAACTTTACAAGTTACCGGATGCACCCATCACTCCTGGATTCAGGGAAATGGAAAGACGTGATGTCCCTGCTGTTACAGAGCTGCTCAGGAACTACCTTAGCCAGTTTGGAGTTGCGAATGACTTTGACGAAACAGATGTCCAGCACTGGCTTCTCCCGAGAAAAGATGTTGTCCACAGTTACGTAGTAGTAAGCCCTGAAACTTATGAAGTCAGTGATTTCTGCAGCTTCTACAGTCTTCCTTTCACCATCTCCGGTAACCCGAAATACACAAGAGTGGAATGTGCATATTCTTACTACAATGCCGTGACACAGACCTCGTATTCGAAGCTGATGAATGATGTGCTAATCGTGGCTAAGCAAAAAGGTTTTGATATATTCCATGCGGCGGATGTGATGAAGAATGAGAGTTTCTTGAAAGAGTTGAAGTTTGTTCGAGGAGTGGATGCTATGGTTCACTTCTATCTCTACAATTACCGTTTGGGAAGTGCACTGAAGCCATCAGAAGTTGGGCTTAATCTCTGGTAAGCTTTTCTACTACTGTTTACCGCTTGATCCCGAATGCAAAACAACGTCATATGATCGATCATTAGCCTAAAGAATCGTCTTCATTTGCATGTAATATACAACATTGAATAATTGGAATCTTAGATTGATCACTAAACACTGTCAGGAAGCCCCTACAAAGCATAAGTTAGGGGTTGCAACAATGATTGATGTAGCTCGATTTGTGAGTAGCATGAATAACCATATCTCTGTTTATCTCACATAAATAAAAGGTTGTCTTTGTCTTGCCACGGTGTTTCATCTTCCTAAGCCTTTCTTCACAAGTCTTTATCATCTATAAACTACATTGACCAAAGATTTAGAAATATATTCAACAGCGAGACAAATCATCCAATTAGCTTCTCCAACATATATTCAATAATAAACAATCCCTGATCCGCATTTTTTTGTCTACAAGACACAACTAACATAACAAACCAAGTAACCAACAACAAAAATCCACTAAATCCGAGTAAAACCATTCATACATTACACTCCTCACTGAGACCCAACTTGCGTACTCGGATTACTTCAGGCGGGCCATTGGAAAATATACTTCTACCAGGCCTACTCTCCCATATTGCAACTCAAGGAACAGCTTAAAAATAGCATTCTACACAAAATATAGAATTTTTCTAGTTCAATGTACTTAACCAAGCAGATACTTGTGGTCTATCAATGGATCAAGAAAGTAAATTAAAAGCTGAGCTGCTGAGGCATACCCACAATGGCAATTACTACCACACACACAGTTGAAGAAGAACCAAGGGATGAGGAGGAGCAATAACAGAAGATTCCATCATCCTCCATCTGTATCTTTTTTTTTCTCTTTGACAATTACGCCTAAAAATGACTTTTCAAGGATAAATTCGTAAGTTGCTGCAACTCGAGATGATATATATAGGCCCGGGTATTGATGGGCTTTTTGTATCTGATCCAAAATTATGAACTAGCCCAAACTAACTCAGCTTAACGAGAGCCCAAACAAATGTAGTATGTCGTATATGTCATCGTCGTAGTCGTAATCACATTTATGGCTACTGGCTAGCACCTAGTAAAAATGAAATTGTGTTACCACAGAATTAGGAACTTGGAGAAAAAATAAAATACAATCAGTGTTAACATGATATGTGACATTGTGCAGTAAAACTATTTAGTTTGTGACACTGAATTCGCTCTCTCTGTTCATTTAGCTATTGTAACAAGTTATTATTACCATCAAAATCGAATCTCTCAAGATTCCTTTTTTGCTTTCTGAAGGATTAGTGAATGTGTAATGTAATAATTAATTTAGTCATCCCCATTGACGTTCACGTTCACTCATATATAACGGCTAGTTTTATTTATATATATATATATATATATATATATATTCTTTAGCTTCTGTGGATTGTCCTAGTGGAAAGTGCCGGGTGCTGAAAGCAAGAGATTTGTCCATTTTCAATATAACCAAATCCTCCCTACTTTTTTCAATGTCGATTTCGTTAAAATAACTTTTCGGGCACACGATCGCTTAAGTATATTTAATTACTGTCGAATTTGTTGCTTAAATAAACTGGTCAGAAATATACTATAATATATGATTTGAGTTTAAGACTATTAGCACTCACTGTTACACAAATGGATTAAAAACGCTGTTTAACAATTTAACTTGTAAAATATGTTTACTAACATACACTTGTGATCCAAGATGAATTATAAAAAAATATATACAACATATCATTCTAAAATTATGAATTTTTGTCGGTAAACTAAAGTTCTTATTTGTAGTAAGCAGTGAGTCAACCATAATCATTGAGTCAAACTTGAGTTATTTATTTATCAGTATAATAAATGAAGTAAAAGAAAATAATTCCATTATACATACTCTCGATTCACGTGGTGGCGCCATATAGATGCCATTAAAACGGTCAGTTTTGATTTTTGCGTCCATTTTATCAGACCCCACCCGACCCGCTCCTCCACTTTTGTTCCCACTAAACGCCGTCGTTTTAACCCATCCTAAATAACCGTTGCCACACCATATAATATTACAATTATACCCTTACCTTCTTCATAATCAATTCGAATCCATTTTCCCACCACAGTACCAAACTCTCTCTAATGTCTTCTTCAAGAAAGTTTCTTGTTCTCTTCTCCACATGGATAGCTTTATTATCCATGGCGAGACCAATCTTTGTATTAGCAGATAATACCAACTTCACCTTCAAATCATTCACGATACGAAACCTCACCTTCCTCGGCGACTCTCATCTTCGAAACGGCGTCGTTGGGCTCACAAGAGAGCTCGGTGTTCCAGATACAAGCTCAGGAACCGTAATATACAACACTCCAATCCGTTTCTACGATCCAGATTCAAACACCACGGCGTCTTTCTCCACTCACTTCTCTTTCACCGTTCAAAACGTTAACCCAGATTCCTCCGGCGACGGGCTCTCTTTCTTCCTCTCTCACGACAACGACACTTTAGGAAGTCCCGGCGGTTACTTAGGTCTCGTAAACTCATCTCAGCCGATGAAGAATCGATTCGTCGCTATCGAATTCGACACCAAGTTGGATCCTCATTTCAACGATCCAAGCGGTAATCATATTGGTTTGGATGTTGACAGCTTAAACTCAATCGCAACTTCGGATCCATTTATATCGTCTCAGATTGATCTTAAATCTGGGAAATCGATCACTGCTTGGATCGATTACAAGAACGATCAACGTTTATTAAACGTTTTCTTGAGTTATACAGATGCAATAGCTAACACAACGAAGAAGCCAGAGAAGCCTATTTTATCTGTAAAGATCGATCTTTCTCCGTTCTTGAACGGTGAGATGTATGTAGGATTCTCCGGTTCAACAGAAGGAAGCACAGAGGTTCATTTGATTGAGAACTGGAGTTTCAAGACATCTGGGTTTCTTCCGGTGAGATCAAAATCTAATCATCCTCACAACGTTTCAGATAGTTCTGTGGTTGATGATCCTGTGGTTATACCTAGCAAGAAGCCAAGTCATAGACACAATCTCGCTATTGGACTTGGTATTTCTTGTCCGATCTTCTTCTTTTTAGCTCTTTTGGTGTTTGGGTATTTTACTTTGAAGAAATGGAAAAGTGTGAAAGCAGAGAAGGAGCTTAAGACTGAGCTTATCACAGGTTTAAGAGAGTTTAGTTACAGAGAGCTTTACACAGCTACAAAAGGGTTTCATTCGAGTAGAGTCATTGGAAGAGGAGCGTTTGGGAATGTTTACAGAGCTATGTTTGTTTCTTCTGGAACTATCTCTGCTGTGAAAAGATCGAGACATAACTCAACCGAAGGCAAAACCGAGTTTTTGGCGGAGTTATCCATCATTGCTTGCTTGCGGCACAAGAATCTTGTTCAGTTGCAGGGTTGGTGTAACGAGAAAGGAGAGTTGCTTCTCGTCTATGAGTTCATGCCTAATGGAAGTCTTGATAAGATTCTGTATCAAGAATCGGAAACAGGAGCTGTGTCTCTTGATTGGTCACATAGGTTGAACATAGCGATTGGTTTAGCTTCAGCTTTATCTTATCTTCACCATGAGTGTGAGCAGCAAGTGGTTCATAGAGACATCAAGACAAGCAACATAATGCTTGACATAAACTTCAACGCAAGGCTCGGCGATTTTGGTCTGGCTAGACTTACGGAGCATGATAAGAGCCCTGTCTCGACCTTAACCGCTGGTACAATGGGTTATCTCGCACCAGAGTATCTCCAATACGGCACTGCCACTGAGAAAACAGATGCGTTTAGCTACGGAGTGGTGATTCTAGAGGTTGCTTGTGGGAGAAGGCCAATAGATAAAGAACCAGAGAGTCAAAAGACTGTGAATCTAGTGGATTGGGTTTGGAGATTGCACAGTGAAGGAAGAGTTCTTGAAGCTGTGGATAAGAGATTGAAAGGTGAGTTTGATGAAGAAATGATGAAGAAACTGTTGCTTGTGGGGCTTAAATGTGCTCACCCAGATAGTAATGAGAGACCATCTATGAGACGTGTCCTTCAGATACTTAACAATGAGGTTGAGCCTAGTCCGGTTCCTAAGATGAAACCTACACTGTCTTTCTCTTGTGGGTTAAGTCTTGAAGACATTGTTTCAGAAGAAGAAGAAGGAGACAGCATCGTCTACGTTGTATCTTAGTATTTTTTTTATTTTTTTTTTCAGTTCTTTCATTTGATAGATATTTTCATTTCATTTGTTTGTATTTGTATAATACTACTGTGTGGCCTTTGGTTCAATGAGTTTATATTGAACGATTTAGGTATCTCATTTCATCATATAAACCCCATCTCAGAATCCATAACAAAAGCTTTATATATATCTTTCTTTCTTTTTCTAGGGATTTAGAAATTTGGGAATGATTTACAGAGCAATGAACGCAAACAAGTCTAGTTTCAAGATCACTTAATAGAGTGATGAAGAATGTAATGAAAATGTCACCAAGTCACGTACCTTGCTTGATATTGAAGAAACTTTGTTGGAAGCAACGAGACGCTCACACGATCACATAACATGCGCAATGCGCGATGATGGTGGCAGAAGGAAAGAGAGCACACTCTTGACAAGAGCAAAACTGTCTATTTGCTAATCCCGGATTGTGCTCTCTTTCTTCTGTCAACATTTCTCATCTTCGAAGAAGAAGAAGAAAAGAGTTGTGACGTGCGGCGTAAGTAAGAAGTGACGGTGGCTATGTGGCTGGGATTTATAGTGGAGGAGATGAGTTAACAGGCTACAACCGGTGATAGGAGGTGGAGACCAGCTATAGTGGGTGAAAATATAAACGAAGCTGAAAATGGTTCTGTCATGAAACTGGAAGTTTCTACAATATTAGAGATTCTCCCTTTAACTCTCTTACCTTTTCGCTTTCACATTTAATTTCTCTTTTCATTTTTTTTTTTTTTTGAATTAAAAATATACAATCAATAAGGTTATATATCTCTTCAGTTTTCCACTTCTAATAATGTTTTCTTTAAAGTGAATAAGAGAATATTTACATATGTTATGATATAATTTGCAGATTAATCATATCTGAGCACAAAATTAATTAATTCGACGTTTTTGTTATATTATAGTGGGAACTTTTTTTTTTTTTTTTTTTTTTAAAGCTTTGTTGTGCAATGGTTGAGCAGAAAAAAAACTCCAGTTGTGTGATGCATATTTTGTGAAAATGTGATATTTTATAAATAAATAAAATGATCCAGCTTAAAGATAGATAAAATCTCCCACGCGTAAAACTCGGAAGTTGCTTTCACCTAAATGAACAAGGCAAAAATTTAAATCGTCATCGACATCTCACCTACCCTACGCTCCTGCTCCTACCATCTCAGCCGTCCGATAACATCAGATCCCACTTGTTACGGCACCCACTGTTGCCCGTTCATATTAGGCACGTGTTTATTTACATTGACAGTTGGGCTTATAACAATAGGCCCATTTAGTATAAAACAGGCCTTTCTATCTTCTGGCCCAACTATGTTTCCAGCTTGTGGCGAGAGAAAAGAGACACAGCGAAGAAGAAGAAGGAGAAACATTTTTTGAATTGAGTGAAGCCATGTCAGGTTTCTCGAGCTTAATTTCTTACAGAAATGGCGCAATCTCTCTGTTGCGACTCAGGTTTTCGAAATTCGGATGTTTCTCTCGACTTGGGTTTTCTTGCGGCGCTGTAAAACATTCAAAACGAGATGATTATGGTGAGTTTACTTATCAGAGATTTTTATTATTTTTCAAGGTGAATTATACAGTTTGTTTTCTCTTCTTTTTAGGTAGCTTTCATTATACTATTGTGTTTCTACAGTTATTTTTAATCAATTTAAGCTGTACATGTAAATGATATGGTATGATTCTCATTAGAGGTTTAAAAATTCGAGTTTTACTGATAATCTTTGTAATTTTTGCTGAATATTGAATCATATAATGTTTTTTTTTCTTGAACCTTCTGGATGGGTTTTGCTAAATATTTGAACTTGTTGGGGATTTATGAAACAGGATTTGATATGGAGAAGAGCATATATAACATTCTTACAATTGACCGTTGGGGATCTCTAAATCATATGGATTATAAACAGGCTCGTCTTAGACCTGTTCATGGGAAGCTGGCTTTGAAGTTTCTTAAATGGGTAGTTAAGCAGCCCGGTTTGGAGGCTGACCATATTGTTCAGTTGTTTTGTATTACTACACATATACTTGTTAGAGCTAGAATGTATGTCCCTGCAAGGCACATCTTGAAGGAGTTATCTTGGATCAGTGATAAATCAAGCTTTGTTTTTGGTGCTTTGATGACCACTTACCGGCTTTGCAATTCAAACCCTTCTGTTTTCGACATCTTGATTAAGGTATATTTGGGAGAAGGAATGGTTCAAGATTCTCTGGAAATATTTCGCTTGATGGGTCTTTACGGGTTCAACCCTTCTGTTTATACTTGTAATATAATGCTAGCTTCCATTGTAAAGAGCGGTGGAGATGTGTCAGTCTGGTCTTTCTTGAAGGAAATGCTTAAGAGGAAGATTTGTCCGGACGTGGCTACCTTCAATATACTAATTAACGAGCTCTGTGCTGAAGGAAACTTTAAGAAGTCGTGTTATCTCATGGAAAAGATGGAGAAGAGTGGTTATTCCCCAACTATAGTTACGTACAATACTGTGCTCCATTGGTATTGTAAAAAGGGAAGATTTAAAGATGCTATTGAGCTTATAGATCACATGAGGTCGAAAGGGGTCGATGCTGATGTCTGTACATATAATATGCTTATCCACGATTTGTGCAGAAACAATAGAAGTGCCAAAGGTTATTTGTTGCTGAGGAAAATGAGGAAGAGGATGATTTACCCAAACGAAGTAACGTACAACACTCTTGTTAACGGTTTTTCTAATGAAGGAAAGGTTCCAATTGCTCGTCAACTTTTGAACGAGATGTTAACCTTTGGACTTTCCCCAAATCATGTTACTTTCAATGCTTTGATTGATGGATATATTAATGAGGGAAACTTTAAAGAGGCTTTGAAGATGTTTTATATGATGGAAGCACAAGGTCTTATACCTACTGAAGTTAGCTATGGCGTACTTTTAGATGGGTTGTGCAAGAATGCAGAGTTTGACCTAGCGAGAGGCTTTTACATGAGAATGAAGAGAAATGGGATCTCTGTTGGACGAATAACATACACTGGAATGATTGATGGGTTATGCAAAAATGGGTTATTGGATGAAGCAGTGCTGATGCTTAATGAAATGAGCAAAGATGGTATTGATCCTGATATCGTCACATACTCTGTACTTATAAATGGATTTTGCAAGGTGGGGAAGCTTAAAACAGCTAAGGAGATAGTGTGTAGAATTTACCGAGCTGGTCTTAGTCCAAATGGGATCATATACTCAACACTGATCTACAATTGTTGCAAGATGGGATGCTTGAAGGAAGCATTAAGAATTTATGAAGCTATGATACTTGAGGGCCATACTCCAGACCATTTCACTTTAAACATACTTGTTGCTTCGCTATGTAAAGCTGGTAAAGTGGGTGAGGCAGAAGAATTTTTGCGTTGCATGACAAGTGACGGTATTCTTCCTAATGCAGTTAGCTTCGACTGTCTTATCAATGGGTATGGAAGCTCGGGTGAAGGGCTAAAAGCATTTTCTGTATTTGATGAGATGACAAAAGTAGGTCATCACCCAACATTCCTTACATATGGTAGTCTGCTCAAGGGATTATGTAAAGGTGGGCATTTGAGAATGGCAGAGAAGTTTCTGAAAAGCCTCCATGATGTTCCTGCAGCCGTTGATACTGTAATGTACAACACATTACTCACTGCTATGTGTAAATCAGGGAACTTAAATAGGGCTGTCTCTCTTTTTGGTGAGATGGTGCAGCTAAGCGTTCTGCCTGACACATATACATATACCAGTCTTATTTCTGGGCTGTGTAGGAAGGGCAAGACTGTTATTGCCATACTTTTTGCTAAGGAAGCTGAGGCTCGAGGTAATTTACTTCCCAACAAGGTGATGTATACCTGTTTTGTGGATGGTATGTTCAAGGCTGGCCAATGGAAAGCTGGTTTTTATTTTCGGGAGGAAATGGAGAAACTTGGCCTTACACCTGATGCTGTCACAACAAATGCAATGATTGATGGTTACTCAAGGATTGGGAAAATGGAGAAGACAAATTACTTACTTTATGAAATGGGGAACCAAAATGGGGGTCCTAATCTGACTACTTACAATATTCTCTTGCATGGGTATTCAAAGAGGAAAGATGTATCAACAAGCTTTATGCTGTATAGATCCATGATACTGAACGGCATGTTACCTGACAAGCTCACATGCCATTCTCTTATTCTCGGGATTTGTGAATCCAACATGTTGGAGATTGGTCTTAAAATCTTGAAAGCGTTCATATGCCGAGGTTTTGAAGTTGACAGGTATACATTTAACATGCTAATCTCCAAGTGTTGCGCAAATGGAAAGATCAACTGGGCATTTGATCTAGTTAATATCATGACCTTACTGGGAATCTCTGTTGACAAAAATACTTGCGACGCCATTGTAAGTGTCCTTAACAGGAACCACAGATTCCAGGAGTCTCGCATGGTTTTGCACAAAATGTCGAAGCAAGGTCTATCTCCCGAGTGTAGAAAGTACATTTGTCTGCTTAACGGTCTTTGTAGAGTGGGGGATATAAAAACTGCGTTTGTGGTGAAGGAAGAGATGATAGCACGTAAGATATGTCCGCCTAATGTAGCTGAGAGTGCAATGGTGAGAGCGGTTGCAAAATGCGGTAAGGCCGAAGAAGCTATGCTGCTGCTTCGGTCCATGCTGAAATTGAAGTTGGTTCCAACTATTGCTAGTTTCACCACTCTAATGCACATGTTTTGCAAGAATGGTGATGTTAGAGAGGCCCTGGAATTGAGAGCCGTCGTGAGACATTGTGGACTAGAGTTTGATCTCATATCATACAATGTATTGATTACTGGATTTTGTGCTAAAGGTGACTTGGTAGTTGCATTTGAACTCTATGAAGAGATGAAACGAGATGGATTTTTAGCTAATGCGACTACTTACAAAGCTCTCATCAGTGGAATACTTTCCCAAGGAACTGCATTCTCTGGGACTGATATCATCCTGAAAGATTTACTTGGAAGAGGATTCATAAAATCCATTAGCCTGTCACAAGATTCACACAAAACCTTGACAATGGCCATGGAGAAGCTGAAAGCCTTGCAAAGTAACAAGAAGGGATAACATCAGAACAAGTTGTAAGAGTAATCAATCATATGATCAACTTCCCGAAGAAATATTAATCTCAAGCATCTGCTTCTCTGTAGCATGGTTCGTTTTCTAAATCCTCCTTATGTTTGTTACTATTTCTGAAATCCCTATATACACTTCTTATCTATTCTGTTTTCTGCTTTCTAGATAATATTTCAATTTATCACCGTGAAAAAGCTGGATGTGTAGAGTTCTCTAGAGGAAATAGCTAAAGCTACTTGAGCCTCCATCTGATTCACAGTATGTATTCTTTCTCCTCTCTGATTGGCAATTAATTATGCATCATTATAGTTATTCTTTTGTTTTCTCTTTGTTTGGTTGACAGTTCTTGATGCGATTGCCAGTGAGTTCCAGAAGCTTAAGCATTTAAGCTTTTGTGCTGTTATGCAGAACAAGACAAGCAAGACAGTACTTGGCTCCTTTCTCTGACAAATACAACTCAAAAACTATACCAAAGAAGACTTGACTGAAACCTCTTTAACTTCCAGGTGGGTTTATAACTGCTGTCTTTTTTAACTCCACTTGCATTAATGATCTTGTTTGTTTCTTTTTACAATTTTATTTTCTTTACAGAGGATGAGGAACAAGCTCTTAATAGCTGGAGCTGTGTTGTCAATTCATGTGCTGACTTCACCTGTAAATCAGTCTGGACTCACCAATTCAGAATAATGGTTCAGGGGAAAATGAATGGTGATGAAAATGCAGAGCCATGGAAGCAAAACAAAACAAAAAGAAAGCTTCTTCTGTGGTTTTGAGGAATCTTTTGATTGAATATGTCGGAACGGAGACAACGAGAAACTGGTTGTTGTGTTGGGATGGTGTCTGATGGATCTTGATGCAGACAGAATCTAACAATTCGTCAGATTGCATCACTGGATTTGTTCCATTTTGCAGTACCCACTCGTGAGCCTTCTGTAACGTAAATATTATTTATATGTTTAATATGTAGATTGTCTGTTAGTCTACTAACAATTTTGTTTAGATCAAATACATATCATCTTTAATCAACGTTTAGATCATTATTATACAGGATTTGGTTACACCCATTAGTAATAAACAAAATACTTCTGAAAAGAAATGTCGCAACTGATATTCAATGAGATACAAATTATTTAATTTACCAAATCTGTATTGTTTATTTGTTATAACTTATATAAATAAAGATAAATATAAAAATTAAAGCATTAATAGAGGCAAGTGGGTTAAGATATAGTTTGGTAAAATTAGTAGATGAGTGATGACGGATGGGCGTTTTAGATTAGAATTATGTCAAATAACAATCGTTGTTAGGAACAAAGACTATTGTTTACTTAAAAAGTAATCATATTTCATCAAACAAATTGGCCACTTGATATGATAAGTCTAATTTTCTAATCTATTATATAAAGATTGAGTTAGTCTCACAAGAGATTGACACTTCAGCACCCATCTCCATGACACATCATCATAATTTTTTTTTATTATGTTAATAATTTATGTTTTATAAGAAATTAATACATCATCACTCTTTTCTATGACACATTTAATCGTTTATTTATTATTTTAAAATTTTCAAAATTTAATTTGTTAAGTATTTCAAGAGTTAAAGTAAAAATATTTTTTTTTTAAATAATATATATACTCTACCATTCTAAATTTATGTGCTTTATAATTATCGGTTAATAAAAACATATGTACCTTTTTCTAAATATTCTAATCTACTATCGGTTCTCATCTATTAACGATAACTATAATATTTTTTTCGACAAGATGGACATGGGAATGAGAAATCATATGTAGACTGGGTTATTAGAGTTTTGAAAAAAAAATTATTATTTTTCATGGTTGGTGTCATTTTCTAAAGGCATTGTAAATTATGATATTTTTACAATAAAATAACAAAAATCTAGATATTCATTATATCGTATGTTAAGCCATTTGTGAATTGTTATATTTTTATAATGATGTTAGAGGATAAATCGATTAATTCACAAGGACTCTATCTTCCAAAGAAACAAAATCAGACATGTATCATATCTATAATAAATAAATAAAAAACACTATAAAGAAGAGATCATTTTAAAAAATATTACAGTTCATTTTTATTTTCAGGACAAACATGTTAGAATATTTTTTCTAAAAACTTTCCAATTTGTTTTAAACTTAAGTTATTTGAATTTTTTTTAAACAACATATTAAAATACAACAAAAAAACTATAAAACTTATAATCAAAATAATATACATGTTATTTAAATTATTAAATTAATTATAATTTAAAAATATATAATAAAATGCATCCGCGTGTCCACGCGGGTATCACCTAGTTACAATGAACGACTAGGTTCATTAGTTGAGAAAATCATTTCAGATACCCTTTTCAAAATTAAAGTTGAAAAGATACGGTTATATAGCCAATTGAGATTTGTTCTTTGCCAAATGGTTATGATTAAAATCCATTTTAAAAAAAAAAAATCAGCTGAAAATAATGAGAAAATTTAAATATAAAAATAAAAAGCTAAAAGACAAAACAGTGCCAGCAAGTCACTTGCTTTGCATCGGTCTGAACCAACATATATGCTCTCTATTAACAGCCGTGCTAGCCAGCTCATCTTTCCGTTAAACAAACCAAAGACATTCACGTCACTGGTTCGAACTCCGTTTATATAAACCGTTACAAACACCGCACCGAGATAATAAAGAGACAGAAGAAGCAAAAAAGAATTTTTAGAAAGAAAAAGCAAAAAAAAAAAAAAAAAAAAAAAAAGGAGAGAAAAATAAAAAGTCTCTCTTTTTCTTTTTCTTCTCCCAGATTCTCTCTCTTCTCCGATCAAATTTTTATTTTCTCTCACTTTCGTTGGTTTTCTCGGCGGCTTCTTCTCCTATTTCCCTGAGTCGTTTTCTCCATTTTCTTGGGATAAATCTTCCTCCTTTCTACAGACGCCATGTCGGTACGTTTTAAATCGCATCTCCTTAAGATTTTTGTTTTCTTTTGAATATATGATTGAGAACCCTTTCAAAATTCGATTTGATGGTTTTGAGAATTTTAGTTTCATTTGTTAAGTTTGATGCTATGTTTGATTTTAATCGGAGGGTTTTTGTATGTTTTTTTAATTTTGTTAAACAATTGAGGATAAAGATAATAATCAGATGTGATATTTTTAATTTTTGCTGATGAGCTATGGTCTTGTTTCTGATAAATTTTCTAGATCTCGACTTTTTATATATATATATAATTTTCAAATTCTCGATCTTCTGAATTTATTCAATCTGAATTTGATTGGGTAAAGCTTAGATTTTGATTTTTTTTTTTTTTTTTTATAAACCCGGAAGAGTTTTTAGCGATTGATGTCTATTTGAGCTTAGATTTTGATTTTGGATTTGAGATGAAATAGGGCTGATTCATAGAAATTTAAAAGCTGTATCGTTTTATCTTTTTACCAGATTGTTCTTGATTCATTGATAGTGAAAAGAGATATGAAACATTGTGTATGTGGGTATTGTTTAGGGACAAGCAAAAGTTCTTTTTGCGTTGTGGATTTGTTTGCTTATTTAGAGACAAGATTTAAAATCACGAGTTTTCAGACTTGGTTTGATATTTTCTCACCTAATAAAATGGATAATAAAAGTTGTTAGGAACTTTGAGTTTCTTATATGGTTTTGTATTGGTAATCTTTTTGACTTATGGTGGCTATAATGGCTATAATGTTTGCTAAAAAATGGTAATATAAATAGAAACCATTTTCCTGAAACTTGATGATATGAAAGGTTTCATTACTTAAGTCCTCATTCGTACTTATTCGGTTGATGCTTTTTTTCTGGGTTTATCTCTGCCTCTTCTCATTTGTGTTTGCTCCCACCTAAGACTTGCTTAGCTTACAATGAAGAAAGGCTAAAGCCTTTTGTTCTTCTTTTTGAGGATTTTAGAGTTTTTAGATAAGCCATACACTTAACAACATGTGAATTGGCACCAAGGTTTACACATTTAGTTTGAGATTGAACTTGTTTCTTGATGTTTTTCAGGACAAAGGTCGTCCCTTGCCAAAGTTTGGTGAATGGGATGTGAATGATCCAGCATCAGCAGAAGGTTTCACAGTGATATTCAACAAAGCTAGGGATGAGAAAAAGACCGGTGGTAAACCCGGATCACCCGGTAAATCCACTGAGGGTCATGTTAAGTCTGGAGGAGGAGATCCTAGTAAACCTCAGCCTGTAAGTTTCTTCTTCTTCTTCTTCTTCCTCCTCTTTATCTCCTTAACTTGAAAACTTGATCCATTGTCCTTTGGTTTCAGAAAAAATGGCTCTGCTGCATGCAATCTCCAGCTGTGGACTCTTGACAGACGCACAAAGATGGATTTGCTTGCTGCCTCAAAAAGTCACACTGCTTACACATCTAAAGCAATGTTCTTTTATGTTTTTATTGTCTTTCATGAAATTACCCACACACACAAAAAAAAAGGTTCTTAAGATGATTAGGAGCCTCCCCCCTTTAGTATCACGATTATGATTCCTTCTTCTTTGAAGTTGTTTGTTCTTCTTAAAATGCTGTAAAATCGTGTTGCCACTTTATTGGAAAACCAGAAAGAAAAAAAAAAAAAAAAAAAAAAAACACAGTTACTGTGTCTATATGTAATGATTCTCATGAGTCTTTTTGGTTTTAAAATTTTATTGTCTTTATCCTTGATTTTAAAATATATTATTATGTGTTTTCCCTCACTCCTCTCTTTTGCTAATGTTAAAAGTGTTGTACTCTCTAGCCAAATTTAAACTTATTAAATTCGTTTTCTTTAATATTTATTTAAATTTCGTTTGAAATATGTTTAAGATTGTTGCCCAAAAAATGAAAACAAAATATAATATTGATTCTCTATTCACCGTTACACTGCCATTTTTGTTGCAAAGATAGTAGTGATATTATCGATAATGATCGAAACTTATGAATTAGGACACATTCTAACCTAGCAGCTTGAATCAAAGAAAGAGCTCCTTTTTTTTTGTTGTGTGACAAATAATTTAAATCAAAATGGCTCCATATCAAATAACTTAAATCAAAGAAAGAGCTCATGATAAAGTAATTTCATATCAAATAACTTAATCATAATTCACCTTCACTTTAAAAATAAAGTAGAAATGACTGCAATAACTGTTTTTTTTTATTAATCCATTATATTATTAATGATGATAGTTTATAGAAAACTACTAAACAAGAGAGGATTATTTAGGAGGATTGCAAGGATAACCACAGGAACAGGTCCTCACATACGTACATACGCTTCGTGCATTCCTGTGCTTCATATTACAAAGTAGATAACATTCTTTTTCGTCACATCGTATTGGATCTACAAAATAATCATGACATATTTCTTCTCCTTGCGTCTCCTTCATCACCATCCCTAATATCAAATATAGTATAAGTTTTCTCATTTTTTTGCAATAAACTAAATAGGTGATGACCAACATCCAATAAAAGAGAAGAAACAAGTGGAAAATATTTAAAATATGTTTTTAAGTGTAAAGCAAACCTAGAACGAGGACGACCATGAAGATAGCAAGAGCGGTGCTTTTAGTCATCTTTGATGATGCAATTGGAATGAAAAAAAAATTAAGATAAAAAGCGTTGAGTGTAGTGGTGATGTACTAGAGAATAATATCATGCATATATATATACATAAATCTCATGAAATTTAAAACTATAAAATTTTAAAAAGGTAACTAGGATCCAGAAAAGATATCCAGTATTTGACTAAAAGTTGAAACAGAATTGAATGTAATAAACCATAATTAGTAATGTATCACAGATGTTGAAAAAAAAATCAAACGTAATTGAATAGATGATTGACACTAGATATAAAATATCTATAAAAAAAATCTAGTATTTCCTTTGTTTCAGAAAGTTTGATTTTCTAGATTTTTTTTTTCTACTTTCAATTGATTGTTTGAATTACTATTTGTTTATGTATAGATATGAAAATATCTCTTTCTAATTAAAAGTGAAAACAGATAAGAATGTAATAAACCATAATATTGTCTCACACATGAACAGAAATTGAAAAAAAAAAATCAACGAGAATCATATAGAGAATCAAAACCAAATATAATAGTATCAAATATCACAAATCTAAAATTAGCTTTAAAATGGAAATAGGAAAGATATCTAGTATTTGACTAAAAGTGAAAACAGATCAGAACGTAATAAACCACAACTAATAATATTGTATCATACATGAACGAAAACTGAAAAAGTCAACAGTAATTATAGATGATGGACAGACAGTGGAAACAAAAACAATTGTAAAAATAAAAACATGAAAGATATTATATATTTAAATAAAAGAACGAAAACAAACAGAAGTTGACAAATCATAATTGATTTTAGACAGTCGCATACAAAACACACAAACTTGACACACCGAAGTTGGAAACGTTGATGGGCTTTTACGAGCCCCAGACTGGATTATAGCTAAGCCCTTAATCATTACTGGAGACCGTCCTGTGATCCTCTGAGTTTGAATTTAAAAACAAAAATGAAAAGTGTGAAGCTCTTGTCTTAAGTGTTATTAGAGCATGTCCATCAGTTGAGTTTAATAGAGTCTCTCAACATTAAAAAATTAAAAAATAATAAAAAAAGAAAAGAAAAAGGGGCAATAAAGGAGAAACGTCTCTCTTTTGAGAAACGTATCTGAGACTTTGACAACAAATGGCTTATTATCATTGGTACAATTCTTTTTTCATTTTAAATTTAATTAAATAATTGAATTATATTATAAATATTAATATTTATAATAGTGAGAGACGGTTGGAGGGTATCTTCCTGATAGGAATGCTCTTAGTAGGGGTGCGTCTAACTCATACCCAAAAAGTTAGCTCATTAGAGAAGGATTGCCTTAATTAGGGATGAGCATTCGGATATCCGTTCGAGTTCGGATCGAATATTTTGAGTTTCCGGATGTTCCGGTTTATCAATATAGCATATGTTCAGGTACATTCGGATTTAGAACATGTTCGGGATATCCAAAATATTGAGGAAAACTTAAAAAATTAGTGAAATTTGAATAAAATTTGGTTAAATTTTCACAAATATAACTAAAAATATTTAAATATTTTAGTTATTATAGATATTTTGATTATTTTAGTCTTAAAATAATTGATATTTTGGGTTTATAATTGTAATTTTAGATATTTGGGTTATATCGAATCTAAATCATACATATAAAAGCTTAGTGTGCTTTCCTAAAGCTGCCACATCAGCACTCCATGTTTCGACACCTGTCACTTTTTTTAAATACCCTTCTAATATTAATTTAATTTAAAACTTTAACTTTATTAATGTCTACCTCTTCTTCTTCCTCAATCAGAAAGTTAGTAAAATATTAAAATAAATATTTAGATTAAAACCAACTTAAAAAAATTAAATAAGAATATATATATTAAGATTTTAGATTATATATTTAATCCCCAAAAACTTTTTTTTTACACGATTCTAATTATTTGAAAGAACAAAATTGATTTCTTTTTTTGTAATCCTACCTAATTTACTATTCAAATTGGTTAAATGTTAAATCAATTTTAGAGTAATTTTTGTATAATTTGTCAACCGAAGTTACATATAATTAGTACAAGATAATAAAATTGGTTAGAAAATGCATAATATTTTTTGGTTTACGAAACGAAAAACAACATCTCTATTGGACATGCAAATTGCAGAAACTATTTTCTCCGTTGAGAAGAAAAAGTGTGTAAATGATATCTCAGAGAGGAAAAGAAGTCAGAATTGTTCACTCCTAAAGAGAATAAGTAAAAAAAAAAGAGGCAAAAATCTATTAAGAGAGAGTTGCTTATGCGGAACTAAGTCTCATAGACTAATCTGGATCCAAAGGAGTGAACAAAGCTGTGGGGCATCCGCTAGAGACTGAAGATGGTGGTGGATGAGAATTTGATGAACGAGAAGAAAAAAAGCCGCGAAAACAAAACATCTTTATGTATATAGCGCGAGATAGGAATAAAACTGAGAGATGGTGAGGGAAAAGTTAAGCTAGAGGATGTTGTTGGAAATTGTCAGGAGCCAAGAATGATGAAAGTTTTCAGCGAGTGAAGGTGCGAGAGGAAAATGATATCCTGTTGAGAATCGAAATAAGATCTAAACAAAAAGACATCAGTGAGATCTAGACAACAAATATCTTGGTAGAAGAACGTCTTGCCTAGATATGAGTGAGAGCATAGCCGCCGGACATTGGATCCATTGTTCCAGATCTCACAGGGATGGACGTTAATTTGGGTTTGATTCAGGTCTATCGGGTTTAGAAGACTATGATCCTTTCGGGTATTTATAATTTTTGGTTCGTTTCGATTCCATTTGGGTTTGAGTCAATTTCATGTACACGAAATATCAGGATAAAATTAATTAAAAAGTGGTTAAATTTGAATAAAATTTGATTAAATTTTCAAAAATATAACTATAAAATTTCAAATATTTTAGTTATTTTGGTCTTAAAATAATTGATATTTTTGGGCTTATAATTATAGGGTGATTGAGTTACATCAAATCTATATATTATTAATATTTTTGGGTATATAGCTGTATTTCGAGTATTTCGGGTATCCATTCGATTTTCGGTTCAGTTCTTCGTATATAGGAGTCTAGGATTCATTCGATTTTTTATCGGTTTGGATTTATGTTTGGTACCTGATCTTTTCGGATCGGATTCAGTTCGGTTCTTCGGTTCTTAGTAGTTTTTTAAGACTTATCTCACACGGTGATCAAAAAACAAACAACAAGATGGAAGCAAAAGTTATTTGACGGAGTATAGATTTTTAATTTGTTAATAATAAAATAATAATATAAAAATATAAGCTTATATATGTAATTATCTATTTTCTAAGTAAACATGCTTTCTACGTCTTCTTCTAAAATTTAGAATATTTCATTAACACTAAAGATTTAATTTATTGATTTTATATAAGTTTAATTTAGTTTTAAAATTTAGAAACCAGTCCATCGGACGGGTCTTTATCTAGTATAATTAATATTTATATATATAATTATATTTTGGTTATTTCGGATACCTATTCGGTTTTGTTTTAGGTCGGCTTCGGATTCGGATGTTCAAATTATGAAATCTAAGATCCGTTCAGATAATCTAAAACTTCGGATCAAATTCGGTTTGGGTTTTTTTATTGGGTTTGGGTTTGGGTTTTGGGTTTAAGTGTTTTCACAAATCATCTCAAGTCTCAATGTGTGACATTTTGTCTAACAAGTATAGATATTACTCCCTCTGTTCCATTATATTAGATGTTTTGGTTAAAAACACACATTAAGAAACTAACTTTTCTTTACAAAATTATCATTTAAAGGTTTATTTAAAATTCATTTGACCAATCAAAATTTAAACTTTGCATAAAAATTTCCAAAACATCTAATAAAATTGAATAAGAAAATTACTCAAAACTTCTATTAATTTGGAACAGAATGATTCTAATTTTATCTCGGTTTTAATCGAATTTATTAAAAGAAATATGATTTTCGTTTCTTTTGGTCAAAGTGAGAAATAACTCGATCAGAAACGGTGCGGAAAAGTTTGTGATGACCAAAACTATCAACTGTAAGTCTATAACTATTCATCAATGATACTCAATTCCCACGAAAAATAATCAAAACTCAGTGTAAAGATATAACTATTCAAATTTCTTCACCAACTTCAGTGTAAATCAAAACTCATTGTAAGATTCATCTGAATCTATATCTTCACTTATTTATGTGTGTGTATTATATATAGATATTGCAATGTAACAAATCAGGTAAGAACAATCCAACCGTCACAAGAGAAAGTGAAGATGTCGACTTCTGACAAGAAACCGCCGGTTCCGTCGTCTCATATTACCATCAAAGTCAAAAGTCAGGTACTTAATAAATCTTACCATGGTTAATTGAAAAGTAACCATATCATTCATGCTGAAAATAATATAATAGTATTTCTTTTTAACTTTATTTTGAAACATTTTTTGTTACGCTATTGTGAAAACAAGAACTTTTCAAACAAGTATTTTCTGAGGTTTGGCAAAACAGCAAATTATTCATTGTGTTTAAATACATATTTTACGTAAGTTATCATTTCTTAACTAGTTTTCCAAACCAAAAACAAAACACTTCTCTCGTACAAATCATACTACCTAACCGACCTATAAAATTAAGTCTACTTAATATACGTTTATATTACTTAATATATTAACAATTTATTGTAAATATAATAAAACAGGATGACAACTGTGTGTACTTCCGGATTAAGAGGGACGTTGAGCTCCGTAGGATGATGCAAGCATATTCCGACAAACTTGGAGAAGAAATGTCTACTTTTAGGTTCCTCTTCGATGGATTTAGGATCAAACCCAATCGAACTCCCAATGAGGTACATTTATTAATAAAAAGTTCTTAAGAATCAATAATGTATGAATCACGTTGATAAACGAAAACGATTACAGCTTGAGCTTGAAGACGGAGACGAAATCGACGCATTTGTTGCACAAGTATCAGGGTTCAGCTTTTGAAGAGTATCTTATCGACATTATAAGTCATTAGTATAAAAGATCAATATTTTGATCTTTTTAATTGTTTCACATACTTTTTACTACAAACGTTGATTATTTATTAACAATGTTAAGGTGATTGAAGGATGAACATGGTCTTTGATATAGATTTATCTATAAGTTATTTGAATGAAATTTTTAGAGATTTGTGAATGGATTATCGAAATTTTAAGTATTATCCTATTATAGAAAATGTAATCAACTGATATATACGAATTAAGTCACGAAAGATATAAGAATCAAAGAGGTAATGTTCGTTCGCATGGAAAATTACAGCAAATAATAGAGATGGATATTTTCTAGTTTCGTATTAAATGTGATATACATATACACAAGTACAATTACAAATCATTGTCAACATGATCATCCTTAGAAGCCTTGGCCCATTTTGACTAGTCAAGCTATATATATAACAAAATGAGAATATGCATTATGTCTATCTTTTAGCCTTTTACATGTCGTCTAGTTCACGTGCAAAATAGTTTCTTCACCTGGCCAACGAAACAATACACAACTTTTCTTTGAAATGTAATTTGGGAAAAAAAATTCACAACTATATGCGTTGGGCCATAGCAATATAGCATATAATGTTGTTATATATATGATACTAGTTAATATCAAAAAATAAATGTGAATACTTGGAACGATATATTTTGGAGTCATTAAGTAGTGCTTTTAGGAATTTACCTCCAATAAAATATCCACGTAGAAAAAAAAATTAACTCCTGATAAATTATGGAATCTTGAGAACTTTAGGCTAACATGAAAAGTTAAATAAAATTAGATAGGAGTATTAGTTAGAGAATTAGTTACCGTCCAAAAAAAAAACAATTAGATTAAGAGGTAACCAATAAAAAGCTGCCATTTGTCAACCAAATACACTTCCCCTTCTTGTCCCTCTCTCCTCTCTGTCTCTCTTTCTCTCCCCTCGCCACTGACTTTGCTCTGATTGCAGAAGAATTTCACAACTTCATCTCTTTCAAAGCTCAAATCTTTTTCTTACCCTTTCCGATTTTATTCATCGGCGTCGAGACCATCGATATCTTTTTTCTGATTAACGTAATTTTTGCGTTTCTCGATCGTATTTTTTTCTCTCAGAGAGAAAACGAAAAAAAGATCGCTCTTTTAGATCCTTTCTTTGATTTTCTTACCGCGGGTTCGATTTCACGTTTCTGGGTTTTCCTTTTCCGGCCCAGAAAACGATAAATTCCAAACCGGAAAGATCAGGTACGAATTTGGTCACCATCGCTTGTTTTTGGAAATTTCTTCGTCGGTGGAAGAGAAAGCTTCTTTATTCTTCGATTAGTCTCTTTGATTTATTGATTATATAGAATCTGTATCGACTCTTGTTGCTTTGTGTTTGAACAGTTAGAATTAAAAAGTAATATCTTTGATCTTCCTTTAATTAATCTTTCCCTTAATAACCTCTTCTTAGGGTTTGGTTTATTACTGTTGATATTGCTTAATTTACTTAAATCTTCTAATAATGGATTCGTTACCAAATTGAAACTAAATGATTTGGAACTTGTGTGTGTCTCTGTATCAGGTAGTGAATCTTGATTTTTTTAGATTATAAAGAAAGAAAATGCAAAATGGTTGCTAAGAAGGGACGTAGAGATTCTTCAGATTCTTCTCCAACTGTGGAGGTTGGAGAGATTGATACAAGTGCTCCTTTTCAATCTGTTAAAGATGCTGTGAACCTTTTCGGTGAAGCTGCTTTCTCTGCTGAGAAACCGCTCATTCGAAAACCTAATCCTCAATCTGCTGAGGTAATTTTGATTTGATTCACAAAAAAACAATGAGTTTAAGGGGTTTTATAATCTGAATTGTGTTGTGGTTTTTCAGAAAGTTTTGGTGAAGCAAACAGAGCTTCACTTGGCGCAGAAAGAGTTGAACAAGTTAAAGGAACAGCTTAAGAATGCTGAAACTATCAGAGAGCAAGCGTTGAGTGAGCTTGATTGGGCTAAAAGAACTGTTGATGAACTTACTCGTAAGCTTGAAGCCGTTAATGAGTCGAAAGATTCTGCTAATAAAGCGACTGAAGCTGCTAAGAGTCAAATCGAAGAAGCAAAACCTGGAAGTGTTTCTGTGTCTAGTAGTAGTGATGTTCAGACTCAGGATATGGAAGAGTACGGGGCGGTGTGTAAGGAACTTGATACCGCGAAGCAAGAGCTGAGGAAAATTCGTCAGGTTTCGAATGAGATTTCGGAAACAAAGACTGTTGCTTTGGCCAAAGTAGAGGAAGCTAAGGAAGTGACTAAAGTTCATTCTGAGAAGATTGAGTTGCTTAGAAAGGAAATCACAGCTGTTAATGAGTCAGTTGAACAGACGAAGCTTGCGTGTTCTCAAGCCCGAAAAGAACAATCTGAGATATTTGCTGAGAAAGAGATTCAGCAACAATCGTATAAAGCTGGCATGGAAGAATCTGCCAAGAAATTGCTCGCTTTAAAGAACGAGTTTGACCCTGAATTTGCCCAAAAGCTTGAAAAGCAGTTGACTGAGACATATAACGAGATCGATGAGCTGCAGAAGCAGATGGAGATTGCGAAAGCATCGGATATGGATTCCATTAATGGTGTGAGTTTGGAGTTGAATGAAGCTAAGGGTTTACTCGAGAAACTTGTGGAAGAAGAGAAGTCTTTGCAAGAGTTAGTGGAATCTCTTAAAGCAGAATTGAAGAATGTGAAAGCGGAGCACGGGGAAGTTGAAGCGAAGGAGGCTGAAATTGAATCAGTGGCTGGAGATCTTCATCTGAAGCTTAGCAGAAGTAAGAGTGAACTAGAAGAATGTGTTGCAGAGGAAACTAAAGCAAAGGCTGCTTTGGAAGATATGATGTTAACCATCAATCAGATATCTTCTGAGACTGAAGCTGCTCGACGAGAAGCTGAGGAAATGAGAAGCAAAGCCGAGGAGTTAATGAAGGGAGCGGAAACTGCGCATCTCACGCTTGAAGACTCAGAGCTACATCTAAGGGTTGCTTTAGATGAAGCCGAAGAAGCGAAAGCTGCTGAGACAAAGGCGCTTGAACAGATAAAATCAATGTCTGAAAAAACCAATGCTGTGCGTAATTCGACATCATCTGAGTCTGGATCTCAGAGCATCACACTGTCTCAAGAGGAGTATAAGTCGCTGAGCAAGAGAGCTGAGGTATTCGATAAGTTAGCGGAAATGAAAGTGGCTGCTGCAGTGGCTCAGGTGGAAGCTGTAAGAGCTAGCGAAAACGAGACACTGAAGAAGTTAGAGACAACGCAAGAGGAGATTAAGAAGCTCAAGACAGCAACAGAAGAGGCACTGAAGAAAGCAGCTATGGCGGATGCTGCTAAGAAAGCGGTTGAAGGAGAACTAAGGAGGTGGCGTGAAAGAGATCAGAAGAAAGCAGAGGAAGCGGCATCAAGGATTCTTGCAGAGGCTGAGATGAAGATGTCCACGGAATCATCACCGCAACATCATAAGAAAGCTCTGAAACAGAAACCTATCCATAACAAACTGGAGAAGACGAAAACTTCAGTGGTGTCAAAGAAAGTGCTTATGCCGAATCTAAGTGGAATCTTTAATAGAAAGAAGAATCAAGTGGAATGGGGTTCTCCTTCTTATCTCCCTGGAGAGAAACCATTTTAAATATTTTCTCTTTTCATGATTTGAACTTTTGTTGTTATGAAAAAATCAGAAAGTTGTGAGCTTTTTTGCTAAAGAAAGTTGTGGTTTGAGATCAGAAGCAGTTGCAGGTTTGGTCTAATGTGAGAAAACTGGTTTGTTGCTGTAAATTGGATCAATACTATTTAGGTGCTTGTTTTAATTTGGCTCTTTGTTGTGATGTGTGTAAAAAATATATGAAAATTGAATCGATTAGAAAAAAAGTTACGTGGTTACTAAAATGTATTTTGAAATGACGTCCATATTTGAAAGTGTTTTAAAATCCATAAACTAATAATCCTCTCTTCACTTTAGCATTATTAGAAAGCAACTAAACTAGGTGAAGAAGAAAGAAACAATTTTTTATAATTATTATTTTGAACATTAAGAAAGAAACAATTTAACACAGAATGAGTTCATACTATTATTTAATAAAGAGTTTGGTGGACCAGATGGTTCAACACTCAACAACACCGGAAGAAAAATATATCGTAGTAGTTTTATTTTTCTTTTCGTCGTGAGTTATTTTAGTGAGTGGTTCAGTTGGGTTAACAAAAAAGAGTGAGTCAGTTGAAAACGTTAAGAGATTAACCATTTGATTCGATTTTTTTGTTCGTTTTCCCAGCTTGAGCAGTAACAGGGAGATCTTTTATTTTTCGCAAACATGGGCGAGAGATTTTAACCACACACACAAAATATAACATGGGTGACAGATTTTAGGGAATATAACAAAAAATTCACCACTATTTTGATATTTATGCTATTAGGATCCGCTACATCCCTAATCTTACTTATGAACCTAAACTATACTCCATCAATCAAACCTCGGTTTAGAAACACTAACTCATTAGATATCAAACAATCTGACCAGTTCAGCTTCATGTCTAAATAGAGAGGAAATTAGGAGGCTGAAACAGAGGAAAAAAGCCGTGAGAAGCTTTGGTTAATTGAAGTTTAGTATAAATAAAGAGTTGTGGCTTTTCATTTGGGATTCATCATTCTTGCTTATTGTTGTTTAGTTGTGGAGACGTGATGAGTCTCTTGGGATGATGATTTTGTATCGAAAACCCACGAAAGGACCCAAATCAATATTTTCAAATAGGAACTCCAAATTTATAAATTGCACACTGATCAAATAATATAGTGTAAAATGTTAATATCAAAACCTTTTTATAACTCGCTCATTAAGGCACCCTCTTTCCATGAACATGCCTCTATTCATTCATTCAACAAATTCCATAAGAAAAAAAACTCCAAAATATGTGCGAGGAAATTTAATTACAAGCGAAACCAGCCAGATAGACAAAACCGGTAAAGGAGCTAGCACGGACATAGAAACGGTTCATACTTTGTGTAGCTTGAACACCATTAAAGCTTTTGTTTTCACTTCTAGTCTCAACTTCTCAACAAACGTACGTATGAAGAGTTTGAAAAACGAAATGCAGTTGGTGTGTGTGTGTAATAAAAAAATAAAAAAAAAACACTTTGTTATAACATTTACAGGAATTTATGAGTCTAAATTGTAAGGTAACCTCTAACTATCTTGTGTTTTCTTTTAGCTTTAAGAAATTGTATAAAATCAAAAACATTGTGGATTTTTACATCAAATAGCAGAGTTCATCATAATCATGTATTGCAGATGAGTCAACTTAAATATTTTCAAGAGCATATATGTAAAAATAGATGTGATGTTTGAAAGGTTTAAGAGAAAAAAAGACAGACTCAAATCTAACGAAATTAAAAAAAACTAATGAATATTGGAAACTAGTGAATAAAAGAAGAAAAACAAAGACTGAAATATCCAAACTACTAATCTATTTTTTGGGGTGGAATAAGGAAATTGGTACCGAAATGGCCAGGATTTAAAACACTAATGATGGTGGAATCATGGAGATAGGCAAAGCCGGCTTCGTCGGCATCAAAGAATGTGACACTGTTAGAGCGCAAACCAGGAAAGGAGGTAGCAGGGACACAGAAAGGTTCAGACATTGAGAGGAAAATGCATAGATCTCCAATGTCTTGAGTGTATACAGCGTTTCCTTGCTCGTCAAGTTTGAACACCAATAAAAACTTTGTTTCCATTCTTACAATACCCTCAATGATCTTGCCAGAATACTTCTTGTACCCCTTGACCAAGAAAGTTTCACCAGCTGGTGACTCAACCAAGTGTTCGCTCTTGGAGCACGAATCCGGAAAGTTCCTTATGGTCTTCTTCAGCTTGGGAAAGCTTCGGAACCGCAAGCGCTGCAACTTGGGTTTGTGCGTGTGTGTGCGGAGATCCCATGATCCAATGAGGTGGCCTCCAGATCCTGGAATGCGAAACATGTCATCTTTCTTGGAATACATGACACGTGAGGAGTAGAAGCAAGGGTTTTCGATTCTGACGTTGACCCACTCCGAGTTCCTATGAGCGGGTCTACAAAAGCTGAGTTGAGGTCCCAAGAACTTGACAGCCACAACACAGTCCTCATCCTCAGGAGAAGATGTAGACATTGAAACGTTTGTGACGATTTGAGTTTGGCAATGAGGCAGAGTTACAAGAGGAGGCAGAGGAATGCGTTTAGGATCTGTATCCGAAGCAACCGGGTTTAGATCGTCTTGGAGACGCAATATGCCATCGTCCTTCAAAGTAGCTATCCAGCCATGGGATGACCCGATCTTCGCTATGGTATCATCATACAGCAGTTCCCCTGGCACCTTTTTATCCAAAGTAGTGCAGTCAGGTTCATTAGCATTCCTAATCACGAGTTTTCCTTCATTCTTGTATATTGGTTCACAGCTTTCAATGGCGGCGATGAAACAAGGAGGAGATGAGAAGCCGTTGTTATTAGAGAGAAGAGGAGAGGATCTTACCAACACTGCTTTCCGAAAGCATTGTAGCTTCAGGGGCTGGTTCAGAAGCAGAGACATGAATCAGGTGTTCTTAGCCAATACGCAAATGAAAGAAAGAAACCCTAATTGGTCATGTTCTCATTTATAGGCTTAATCTTCATTTGTTTTCATTTTAATTATTGCGGCCCGTTAAGTCAAACTCTCCACTCATAAATACTTTTTTTTTTTTTTTTAATCACCAAGGTTTCATTTTAATTGATGTCATTGTGTATTTTCGATGTAACATATGAAATTAACTAAAGAGAAATTAGTTATGTGGTACTAGTGAGAAAATTTGGCACAAAGATTAGCTTCAACCTTGAAAAAAAAAAAAAAAAAAAAAAAAATTGGCTATAAAACTCTTTTGCTCCTTCCATCGATCTCACTTGTGCAGTAAGACTTCAATCACGGCAATGCTTGAGGTTCCTTGAATACTTAAATAAGAATCCAAGAATCAACTCTCAAAAAGTATTCTTCCACTCCAAAATTTTCCAAACATGACATATCACCCACCCATACAAGAGCAGTGGCTTCTACGATCAAGACAAGATTAAACCAAAACCGAGGATAAGCTTTTGCATCATACCATCTAAATTATCCCCTCTTAAAAAGTGCTAAACCTCAATGTGAAGTTTCTCACATTGACAAAAGAAAAAGTGAATTTAGACAATTGTTCCAAATCACATTTTTCTTGGATTCCTTTTAGCGGTGATCGGAGTTTAGATTTATGTTAAAATCAAAAAGAAAAGTTTAGATTTATGCAAAGACAAGCATAACAAAACTGGTAAAGAGGAAAGGAAGCCGATCATTGGGATGAAAAATACCAAATATGTAACGAATGATTTTAAAAGAAAGAAAAAAAACTAGTTTTGTTGGGGGGTCTATATATTCATGTTTTAATAAAGGTAATAATATAACTTTACATAATCCCCAATTACCATATATATAGAGGCCATCTTGCGACACCAAAATGTGATATCAATGGGTTCGTATCATCAAATTGTGAAATAGTACAGGTTCTGTCCATATCACCTGATCGATCTTGTTCATATTCAAAAGCAACAAAACGGTTTTCTAAAGGCACACGGACATAAGACATTAGTGAGCTATGACAACACATAATTAAAAGGAATTCATATATCACCTGAGAATATCTCAAAGAGGATATATATATCAGTACTCACATAAAAAAAAAAAAAAAAAAAAAAGGACGAGACTCTTCTAGAGTCAAACTCAACTATAATTCCAGACAAAGGTGCGCGCTAGTTGATATATAGAGGTGGAATATGGTAAGGGGCCTTGAATGTAGAAGTTATCCTATTGAATCTGATCATGAAATCATCCACATAAACCAATTCGTCGACATCATAGATTATGACTTGGTTAGAGCGCATGCCGGGAAAGGTGCTAGTGGAGACACAGAAAGGTTCAGCTTTTGAGAGATACATGCAGAGATCTCCAATATCTCGAGTAAGAACCGCGTTTCCTTGACCGTCTACTTTGAACACCAATATAAACTCTGTTTTCATTTTTGCAATACCGTTGATGATCTCTTCGGTCTTCTTATACCACTTAACCAAAAAAGTTTCACCAGTAGATCTTGATTCCACCAAATGATCACTGGTGCAGCACGAGTCGAGAATCTTTCGGTTTCTCAGCTTAGGAACGTTTTTATATCGCAACTTCAGAATATTACTTGTGTGTGTGCGGATATCCCATGATCCAATGAGGCTACCTCCGGATCCTGGCATGAGAAACCTGTCATATTTCTTGGAATACATGACACGGGAGGAGTGAAAGCAAGGGTCTGTGATTCTAACGTTGATCCACTCGGAGTTCTTCTGAGCGGGTCTGTAAAAGCTGAGTTGAGATCCCATGAACTTGACAGCCACAACACAGTCCTCATCCTCGGGAGAAGATGAAGACATTGACACGTTGGTGACGATTTGTGTTTGGCAATGAGGCAGAGTTACAAGAGGAGGCAGCGATATGCATTTTGGATCTGTATCCGATGCATTAGGGTTTAGATCGTCTTGGAGACGCAATATCCCGTCGTCCTTCAAAGTAGCTACCCAACCGTGAGATGCTCCGATCGTTATCATTGGATCACTATCCACCAACTCCAGAGGCACCTTCTTGTCCAAACAAGCGCGGCCAGACATCATGATCACGAGTTTTCCGACATCCGCTCCACAAGGTTCAGCGCAGATGATGGAACAAGGAGGGCTTTGCATCATGGATCTTACCAACACAGGTTTCCTCCGTAAGCATAGTAGCTTCGACGGCGTGTAAAGAATCTGAGACATGGCTCAAATGTTCTTAGTGAAATACAAAGAGACTTACGAAAGAAATAAACAAAACCCTACTTGTAACAACGATTTTTGGCCACCAAGTTTTCCGTCTTAAATTAACAAAAATCTCGTATATTCTATCTAATATACTAACGAAGAAGTAACGATACATTGGACTTTCTAAGGCTTTAGAATACCACACAAGGCCCATTGCACAAATCATCTTTGATGATCATACGATTTATATACTGTTTAATATAATTTAAATATAATATAATTCATATTTGATGATCATGATAAAAATTAATTTTTTTTCATTTAAAAAAAAAATGAATTTAACCTTTATTAAAAAAATAGATATGATATATCAACTAATATTAATTAATATAATTGAATTTATGTATATTTTATTTAATTTTTAAAATGGTTACGGTTATAATTTTACGGTTAACCAACGATTTTTATGCGGTTACGGTTAACAATTTATAGTTATTCATAACTTATATATTTTTACGATTAACGGTTACGGTTTTTAACTATTTTATACGGTTACGGTTAGATTTTGGACATGCCTAATTCCATGAAACCATTGAATCGAGAAAAATACTTATATTGATAAGAAAAATCTTTGTTCTTTGAAAAAAAAAAAAAACTTTGTTCTAACTTCTAAGATAAGCGTGGGGAATACAAATTATATCATGAAACAAATGTATTTTTTTACATCTATAAAACTGCTATTTTTGGTTCTTAACCGTTTGCATGAAACTTGATAAGAGATTTAAAACGTTGGAGACTTGGAGTTATATGATTTAAAAATGAATTAAAGTGCATTCACATTTTTTTTCTTCTGTAAAATTGGTATTATTTATTATTTTAAAAATCATAAAACTTGCCCAGTAATATATTCAAATTCTATATATATATTATATAAATTTGTTTGCACTCACCAATGTGTCAAAATTATAATTAGCGAGATCATGACACTCATCAGTTATACCCTCAGATCTTGACATGTGTCAAAATCGTTAATATAATAACAAAAATAAATAATTTAGTTAATATATACAAATTTTAATTATGGAAATAAAATAAAAATAAAAACTAAAATAGATCGTATCATGAAAAAGAAAATAAAAATATTGACAAAAACTTGGAGCGATAATGTTTAAACATTGAACGATAATTTATTTTTTCCTAATGATAGCGATAAAGATAATTATCTTCTTCCATTTATTAAAATAATTTTTTAAAAAAAAAGTTAAATACATTTTACTATTAGCAAAAGTAAATTTTATAGACGGTTATTTTTATAACTAATTTTTTCATAATTAAAAGGTATGAATATAATTATATTTTCTCATTTATTAAAATAATTTAAAAAAACAAAAAGGCACAATACTTTTAATATTAGGAAAAGAGAGTTTAATAGACGGTTGTATTCACTATAAAATAACATTCACCCCTTTTTTTTACTATCGCAACTTTTACTAATAAAAAGAAGAAAAAAAACTCTATCAGACAAAAATTTTCCATAAGATATTTTTATTGATTTATGATGACTAACACCAAAAGTTATTTGACAATAGATTAGTTAGATCGAAAACGTATTTATCGTCGTATTTATGTTATGGTACGTCTTCTTCGAAAATCGGATTCAGAAACTTCAAAAAAGATAATGAATTCATAGGAATAAATTTACTATTACTTGATGAAAATGTAATTATTGAGTATTGTACAGCACATTAAAATAGCTTGGATGCATAGTCATGTGTTAGGAAAATTTTTGGTGTAGATTTCAATGATTTTTCCTAATTAAAAAAAAATCTTAATAAAAAAAAATTAATAACACACTATCAAATCCTAAAAATAAAAGATAATAAATTTTTACTTCAATATAAACAAATTATAATTTAAGTTTCTTAGTTAAAGTAAATATTAGAAAAAGGAACATTTTTAAGTATATCATATAGAAAAGGAACATTTTCAATTATATCACAACTATATAGAAAATCCATATCAAAAGTTTTATTTTAAAATTAAGTCGATATTTAGATTTGAAAGTATTTATAAACCCATGAACCAATAATCCATATTAATGATTTTTTTTTTTTTTTTTTTGCACTATATCCAAAAGCAATATGTATATGAAGAAAAAAATAATTTGAAACAAAGTGGCAATGCATTAAAAAGAGCTCTGCGGGCAGCTTAGAATATGACGCCGTCGATCCGTATGTGACCTTAATAATGTTACACCGCTTTTTTTTCTACTAACAATCTTCGTTTTTCTTATGTGAACATTTTTTTTTTTTTTTTTGTAAACCGAAGTTCAAACCCTTGCGGGCCCTACATCTCCAGGGCGGGACCCACGCCATGTTAAACTCATCCACTTAAGGAGAGATCCCTCCCAACGCGGCTCGAAACCGGGGCGGCTCGGATTTTACCTCCTTGCCTTTACCACCAGCCCAACACCTCGTTGGTTTATGTGAACATTTTACGAAGAAAACAATGGAGAATTTCATAAATATCATTAGTAGTGTGATAATTTTCAAAAATATCACTAGAAGGAGGAGTCTATTTTTATTTATTTCACTTTGGGTATGTAATTTGACTAGATTGCTCATAATGAAGATAATGATTTTATTATTTTGATAAAATTACATAATTAATTTTGAGTAAAAAATTAAAGAATAATTTTTTGGCGGAAAAGTTTCAGAATCAAAATTTTGGCCAAAAAACTATAGAAATTTTTTTTGGCTGGAAAATGACGGAATACATTTTTTTGCGGGAAAATTTCGGAATCAATATTTTGGCGGAAAAATAACAAAAAAAATTTGGCGAGAAAATTGAAATATTTTCATTTCGGCAAAAAATTACGGATTTGTATTTTAATTAAAAAAATTACGGAATCGAGTTTGGCAGAAAGTTTACTTTATAAAACTCTTATAAATCACTATAAAACCCTATAAAACCCTATAAAACTCTTATAAAACCCTTATAAAACCCTTATAAACCTCTTATAAAACCTTTATAAAATCTCATAAGGTTTATAAGAAGCATTATAAAACTTTATAAAAATATTTTTATAAAGTATTTAGAAACCTTATAAGGCATTATAAAACATAACAAAAAAAAATTTGTAAGGTTTTGTAAGGCATTTCTAACTTTTTTATAAGACCATTATAAGCCATTATAAAAAAAATTATAAAGCATCTAAGATTCTAATGTCTTTATAAAACTTTATAAAAGTATTTTTATACAACTTTATAAATTTGTACAAAAATATTTTTATAAGGTTTTATAAACTTTTTTATTCTTATAAGTAAATTTTCCGCCAAAAACTGATATGTTTTCCGCAAAAAAACTACTCGATTTCGTAATTTTTTTAACAAAAATACAAATCCATAATTTCCTGCCAAAATAAAAAAATTCACAATTTTTCGGCCAAAAATCTGATCCGTTTTCCGCCAAAAAACTTTATTTCATAATTTTCTTAACAAAATAAAAATCCATAATTTTCCGTCAAAATGAAAAAAATTCAGTTTTCCCGCCAAAAGTCTGATCCGTTTCCCGCAAAAAAAAACTCTATTTAGTAATTGTCCTGACAAACTGAAAATCCGTAATTTTCCGTCAAAATGAAAAAATTCAGGTCCCCCCCCCCCCAAAATCCGTTTCGTTTCCCGCCAAAAACTCGATTCTTAAATTTTTTAGCAATCTGCAAATTCGTTCCGCAAAAATAAAAAATTTGCAATATTTTCGCCAAAAATTGATCCGTATCCCGCAAAAAAAAAAACTCGATTCTCTAGTTTTCTTAACAAAATGCAAATCCGTAATTTTTCGCCAAAATAAAAAATATGCAATTTCTCCGCTAAAAGCATATCAATAATATTTTCCGCCAAAAAATGTATTCCATAATTTTTGTATTTATTGTATTAAAATAATAAATTTTTATGTAAATGATAATAAGGGTATGTTTGTCTTTCAAAAATGGTATTTTTAAAAATGGCCAAAAAAGAATGGTATTTGTGAAAAATGGTATGTCAAGAATGGTATTTGTGGCAATTTCTCATGAAAAAACAAATACATAGTTATTTTACATCATGGAATATGCAAAGATGAATTTTGACATATATATATCGTAGTGTTTTTTTTTTCGTCGTGAGTTATTTTAGTGAGTGGTTCAGTTGGGTTAACAAAAAAAGAGTGGGTCAGTTGAAAACGTTAAGAGATTAGCCATTTGACTCGACATTTTTTTTTGTTCTAATTTTATTTTATATTTTATAAAGATGATTTTAGTTGTTTCTGCTGTTAATTTTTATTTTACGGATAATAAAATATTTTCTATAAGTCTGCATATATGCGGAACCGTATCTAGTATATATATTTATTGTATATATATTGTTAGAATTTCAAACTGTTGTTAAAAAATAAATTAAATTTCATAGAAATTATATAAGCTTATTATTATTTGAAAGAAATGGAATAACAGATATCTCATCGCTATATTCTTTTTCTTATACAATTTGCAAGGGCAATATGTATATATTTAAACTGCAAGTGCAATGTTTATACTTGTTCTCTATGACCCTATAAATATCTACCATAACACAGGTAAGAAAAAAAAGAGACTATATATGATTACATGACAAAAAAAAAAAAAGAGAGAGAGAAAAGAAAAGAAGAAGAAGATAGATAAACAAATGCTCCATAATAAATAATGTAAGTATTATCACATAACGAAAGTAATTTAATATATATTGCAAGTAACAAATTAGCTATGGGCTTTGCCAAAAAAATATAATAATAATAATAATAATAATAATAGTTATATGGCTTTCACATGTTCATTTGTATACACGTGTGCTAATTCGATTTTACATATGTTGTTTAGTTTAAAATAGTACATGATTATATGGTTACATTTGCATGGTCCCATTTTGTATATGCACACGTCCATGTATACTGAAATGTGAGGTTATACTTTTAAGATTCTTTCCCAGGGTTGTTTTTACGTACACCTTTTTTTTATTTTTAAGTCAAAGAACGTATCGAGACGTATCTTTTTACAACGATTTTTCTCTCTCTTAGAAGTTGCACTCTACTGAATTAAATAACGTAAACAAAAAAGTAATAAAAATAAAATGTTGTAACAGAGACACGTGTAGCCACGCGCCTGTGTTTGCTCTGTAAAAGATGGTAAAGCATGATCAAAGGAAAGGTCCCAATGATGAGTTTTAACTCCATCCGATTTTATTTCCTTTTGGTAAATTTATCTTATTCACA